>PTFA01000044.1:894900-913125 GCA_003342895.1 Casuarius casuarius
GCGGGCACGGCACGGTGCGAGGGGGGATGCGGTGCTGGTACGGGGGGGTCCGGCCCGGTGCAAGGAGGGATGCGGTGCCGGTACGGGGGGTCCGGCCCGGTGCAAGGAGGGATGCGGTGCCGGTACGGGGGGGTCCGGCCCGGTGCAAGGAGGGATGCTGTGGCGGTGCGAGCAGAGAAGCTGCGCCGGGTGCAGGGGGGATGCTGTGGCGGTGCGAGGAGAGGTGCTGTGCCCGGCGCAAGCAGGGATACGGTGCTGGTACAAGGAGCGATGCTGTGCCTGATGCAAGAGGGATGCTGTGAGGGTGCAGGGAGGGATGCTGTGAGGGTGCAGGGAGGGATGCTGTGCCCCCTGCAAAGACGGATGCGTCGCCTGGTGCAACAGAGGTGCCCGGACTCTGGGCCAGGGCAGGCTCCCACCGGGGGACGGCCGGACCCGCTGTCCTGCCCTGGGCCCCGGGCGCCGGCAGAAGGGACGGGCTGTCCCGGGGAGCCCGAGGCACCGGGCTCTGGCGGCCGGAGGGTGCCGGCGGGCTGGCTGCACGGCACCCGCTGCTGGAGCTCAGGCGGGTTTCATTAAAGAGCTGAGCTTCTGGGGAAAATTAATTTTTAATAATGTTACATAAAGTAATTGCACAGAAAACGGACTGGGAAAGAGTCTATGATTTTTCTTTCTGTAATTAAAGAAGATGCTTGTTTCAAGTATATCATGTACGGAAAGTCTCTGTTTTCCTGTTACATCCCATGTACTCTGCCATCGGTACACATTTCCAGGGATTTGCTGTTTGCTCAGTAAAAACTGTTTGGAGGGGTTTGCCTGTCTTTTCAGGGAACAAATTCTAACCCAGAGAAACTAGTGAAAACTGAATAGGTTTGCATACATCTTTTAGTGAAAAAACAGGTCTTATTTGTGCCAATGCAACGACACAGCAGCAATGTGAAAGCCAGTAGGAGAAAAATGCTAGTCCTGCGCGATAGCTGCTTTCTGGAGTGAAATACTGTCACCTCTGCAATGGCTTCGGGTGGCGGCGTGGCCCGAGCGTCCCGGGGACCCGGGGCTTGGTTCCGGACGGACGCTACGGCAGATGCAGCGCGGTGCAGGCTCGAGCACCGCAAATTGTGGTGGGAAAGGGTAACGGGACTTGCCGGTGGGGTCTGGGCCCTGGGGGCCGTTGAACTTTTACTAGAGCTTTTACGTTGGTAAACGCGTCTCAGCCGCATCCCGGAGCCGCTGGGCGTCTTTTGTGCTACGGGAAAACCCACCCCCAGAACAGCCGCTGCGGCTGGCGGGGCGGCGCGGGGCCTCCCTCCCTCGGGCAGCGCTGCGGCCCCCGGCCTCCCCCGGCCCCGCGGTCTCCGCGGCCCCCGGCCTCCCCCGGCCCTGCAGGCTCTGCGGCCCCCGGCCTCCCCCGGCCCCGCGGGCTCTGCAGCCGCCGGCAGCCCCAGGGCCTGGACCCCGCCGCAGCCGCCCGTGCCGCGCAGAGCCGAGCTGAGCCGCGCGGCCCGTCCGCGCTCTGCCAGCCGCCCGTGGATGCCCGCAGGGCAACGCGCTGCCGTTGCTGGGCCGGCTGCCGCGGAGGCGTGGAGCCTCGGGTCCGGGCGGCCTCCGTTGCCCTAGAACGGATTTTCTAGACGGGGCTTCGAGCACAAAGGGCTGCGGGACCCTCCGGCGCGGGGCGGCTGCCGTCAGCCTCCACCGGCACCGCTCGCTGCTGCTGCCCCGCGCCGCCGGCTCCCGGCCACGGCCCCCGGCGGCCCCCGGCGCAGGCAGGGCCGGGCTCCCGGCTGCACCGCGGCGAGCGCCGGCACCAGGCAGCGCGGCCAGGGGCTCCTGGCTGCTCCGCCGCCGCGGCTCGCGCAGCAACGGCTGCCTCTGCATCGGCAAAGCCGGCCCCGAATTCGGCAGCTCGCTTAGCTCAGTAAAAGCAGAAACTTTACCATCAGGGAAAGCTTTAACGGAGGCTGGAGGGGATCTCTGTTTACCTTCGCTCCCCCCTAAAACTGGAATAATTCTGACCTCTTTTCCAGTTGACGGAAGATTGCAGCTTTTCCCCCCCGCATTAATTTGTGCAAAGCTGTGCTGGCTTCCAAGCAATGCTTCTAATTAATAGGCTATGCCGAAAGTGGAGAACGCTTAAATGAGTACCATTTTTAAACTGAAATTCAGACCAGAAAGGAAACAAGTAACTTTCAAAGCTATCCTTTTCTCCATATGAAACTGTGAACATCAACAGTTTTATTTCTCTAGCAGAGATATCTAGAAAAGGAAAGAAAGAGCCAAAAGCACTCTTTCTCTCACAAGTAAAATATAAATATTTCATCTGTACGTATAAACATAATCTACACATATATATGTATAAAGGAAATCTGTGCCTCGTTACTGGATTATTTTATTCAGCAGGAGTTTGTATCTGCAGCTTATTCAGCAGCTGTTTAATTATTATGCAATCTGTTAAATATTTGAAAATACCGTATCAGAAAATCCCAGCGAGCCCTGCTGCGCGCTCGGGGCGTCCGATGCCGCTCCGAGCTGGCTGCTCCCGAGCCGGGGAGCCGCAGCGGCGCAGGCGGAGCTGCCGGGATCGCCGCCTCCCGGCAGAGCGGGGACCGCGGTGCCGCCCGCGGGCATCGGCCGGGCCAGACCCATCACCGAGCGCGCCGGCGTGTGCAGCACCGTGCAGGCACAGCGTGGCGGGGCGGCCTCCGGCAGCCCGGGGGCCTCCTTCCTCCGGGGGCAGCGAGCAGCGGCAGCTCCCTGCCCCGCGCGGGCAGCGCCCGGGGCCTCGTGGCAGAGCCGGACCGGCCCGGCCCCACGGAGCCCCGCGGGCTGGTGCCGAGAGCAGGCAGCCTCCGCGGCAGGGCCTCACTGCAGCCTCCGCTGCAGGGCCTCGCTGCCACCTCTGCTGCCGGGGCCTCGCTGCAGCCGCCTCGGGAATTGTCCGGAATGACTGTTTTGACGCAAAACACGTGCGGGTCAAACGCGTGCCAACGGCTCGAGATTAATCACTAGCGGCCGTCGCCATTCGCGTGAGCACCCCGGACTCGGGGCCCCCTGCGAACGCGGGGAGCAGCGGCGGGGGCCTGGCCGGGCCGTCACAGCCCCGGGCGCCCCGAACGCCTGGGCCCTTCCTCCGCGGGGGGCCACCCCTGCCCAAAGAGACCCGTCTGGATTTCCAAATTCATAAAAAGATTCACCTCCACCTCTGGATTTTTGCCTTTTTAAAAAAAACCGTAAGATTATATTCCTGTTTTCATTTGTGTCAGCAGACTATTATACTTTGAGCATTTTTGGAAATCCCCGTCCTACGTCACTGAGGTCGCTGTGAGCAGGACCGGGCTCCAACTAAGCTCTTAAACAAACAGTCTTGCGTGGAGGAGTTTATCAGATTTTATTTGGTGCAGTCGCCTTTTAAACTGTGTTTGCTGAGAGAAGGGGTCAGGGCATCGATTGTTTGTGCGATTTGCAAATAACACAGAAAAGAGAAGCAAATTGGATTGGAGACCGGGTAAAAAAAAATTATTGATTATTTTATATAAATACATAGAAAACAAATTCTGTGGATAATTATCCTCCTCTGTATGACTGGCTTTTCTGGGGCTTATTATGTCTGTCTTGGATTTTGTTTTGAAATCACCTTCCCACACTCTGCAAACTAAGTTTTACTGAAAAAAAAAAAAAGGCAGAAATTTTTCTAGGCTGAAAAAAGCAGCGTTGTAAGGGCTGGGAATCTGTGGACACTGGAGACGGTAGTTCTTGAAAAGGCAGGTTAGGTATTTTTCTGTTTCGCTTCTGCTTGATTAATTGTTTGGAAAAAATCCGCCGGTGAGCGGCAGCAGGGATGCTCCCGCCCGGGGGGGAGCGGGGATGCTCCCACCGGGGATGCTCCCACTGGGTGCAGCGGGGATGCTCCCACCGGGGATGCTCCCGCCCAGCGGGATGGGATGCTCCCGCGTGGCTGCAGCAGGGATGCTCCCGCCGGGGATGCTCCCACCTGGCTGCAGCAGGGATGCTCCCACTGGGGATGCTCCCGCCCAGCGGGATGGGATGAGCCCTGGGCCGGGCTCAGCCGACGAGGCTGGGCCCCCGGCTCCGTGCGTCATCGAGCCCGGCACGCCGAACGCTGCTCTTCGAGCTGGGGAGCCACCGAGTGTAAAACGATGAGAAATTTCTTTCGGTGCCCGGTGAGGCGATGAAGCGTCGCGGGGCAGGAGCAGAGAGAAATTGAACTTAGATCGATACGTCTCTTCTCCCCCCAGAGCAAATAGCTTTAGACGAGTGGCTTCACACCACCTGAGACCGGCGCACAGGCACAGAAAACATTAATTTGAGGACTCTTCCCCTCCGGCCCGCCTGGCTGCACACGCGCCTGCCGTTTGCTCCCGAGCGCCGGGCAGGAACAGAAGGAAATGAGACTCGGGGGCCGCCCGGCCAAGCTGGCACGCGTTAGGTAGCGCCTCGCCGACCAGAAAATGGAGGGTTTGGGGTTCTGGTCTGTTCGTGTGGCTGGGGAAAAGCTGCGGCGGCGCCTCGGCTCCCGTGGGAGGGGTGACGAAATAGGGACGGGAGCCGGTGTCTCCTGGGGACCCAGCAGCGACGGGGCTGGTGGGTGTGGGCAGGATTCTGCCGTCCGTCTGCACGGCTGCAAGCCCAGCGCTATCTGTTGTTCTTGGTTTTGAGTCACTCTGGTGCCTCTGTGGCTTTTTCTGCATTTCCATTTGTGTTTCTGTGACCACACACCCACTGCTCAGGCATTTCACGCCTGATAAAGTTATTTCAGGTCGTGAGATGCTTTGTGTGTCAGCTAACGTATTCCAGTAATTTCAGCCGGATGTACGGATGGCAGTATAAATTGTTTGGTGGTAAATTAATTCGGAATACATTTGAATAACAATGTTACCTCTTTATCGCGGAAAAGTCTAATTATTTGATCTTAGCATCCTCTCGAGAACCTCATACAGGAAATTAAGATCAAACTGCAAACAGAACAAAACAGACCCTCATTCATCACGGCGAAGGCGCACAGCGACGCAAACAGACCTGCTCCGCGCGGGGCTGCCTGCTCCGGCGGGACGGGCGCTCGCTGCCGCCTGCGCGCCGACCCGGGCCCTCGCGGGGAGCTCGGGGGTCTGGGCAGAGCCTGGCCGGCGGGGAGCCCTGCCCGGGCGCTCTGCGCACGGCTGGTTTCACCGCGCCTGCACCGGGCTCGGCACCGGCGCGAACGTCTTTGCAGTAAATGCAGCGTGTTACGTTTGTGCATCGCCACTTCTGGTTTTATCACCAGCAGGTGCAAATCCACTGCCACTACTTTAAGCTTAATTTCTGCATGTCTGGGTGTTTTTATTGACAGAACTAAATGAGGGTTGATATTATGGGAAGATTTTTTAAAGCCTTCACGATGCAGTCGTGCACAGAACAACACCAACAATAATTCAGCCTAAAACAAAGTTAGGTCTCTCCTGTCCTGGTAAATGAAGTGCTTCTTTGGTACAGACCAGCAATTGCACTGCACTAGCAATATGAAATGAAATACCGCTTTCCTTCTCTCATCTGTTGTCAATATATCGCCGGAAAGTCCGTGACGGCCCGGCGTTTCCGCGGAGCTCGCTCCCTGGAGCAGCAGAGGGCAGTGTTTTTCATTGACTGCTTCGGCGCTGGTCGGTGCAAGGAAAATCCTGTTTCTGGGCACCTTTCTCCTTCCAGCTACTGAACGCTGCCTTCTTGTATTAGCTATCCTCGCTAATTCCCAAGCATCTGCATGGAATAGCAATAGTGTGGAATAGCGTAGCTCCCGTGCTGGAGCCTCTCGTGGAGACACGATATCGAATGCACCCGACGCCGCGCAGCCCGGTCGGAGCGAGCTTTCAGCCTCATAATCCAACGTATTGCATTTCTCCTCCAGTTATGCTGCGCAGTCTTCTTCCCCCCTTTCTGGCGAGCGGTTTAACGTGGTGCTGCCTAGACTTTTTTCTCTGCACACTCGGACTGGTGAAAGTCTCTGGGTAAGGCAGATAACGAGTTGAAAGCACGAGAATGCAACGCGGGGACGGAGGGGGCAGGAGGGACACAGCGTGGCAGAGAACGGAGGGCTGATGCAAGGCTAAAAACTGCTACCGGCAACGTTGCCGAACGGAATAAATGTGAAATAGGGAGTGCTGGTGGTCTTAAAGCGATTAGAGTTACCGTGACTCCATGTCCTGTTTGTACTGACTGCGTTGACAATCTGCCGTTGAATATCGTGGGCTTCTGCGTCCCTTAAAAATTCAAGAGTATTATTTCGGGGGGCAGGGACGGTTGTATTTTGCATTGACGTAGCGGGGATTCAAATATATCGTGGCTTCAAGATGGGAAGACGGGAGAGGCGCTGGCGGTGCTGGGTCGCCCGCCCCGGCCGGGTACTCTGCCTGCTTAGTCCTGGGGCAGAAACCAGCCCCGTCTGGGGAAGCTTTTAGGCATCCACACAAAGCAGTAATACTAGGGGAATAAAATGAAGACTTAGAGTCACAGAAATGTTCGGATGAATTCTTGAATTCGGGACTTGCACGTTGCTCCTCGCTGCGGAAACGGGCACGCAGGGACCCCCATAACGGCCGTGCAGGTTCCCAGGCAGCCGGCACCAAGCCCATCGCAGAGGCCGCCGAGAGCGATCGATTTAAATTAGCCTCCCGTCCTCGACATCTGCAAACAGCGGCTTCAGGAGCGTTCATTAGTGCCGCTGCGGCGGTTCGGGTCGTGTGTCCGATGAGGAGTGGGATCGGGCCAGCGACTGCTCTGCACGGCCGCTGGGTGCTCGTTAGCCGGTAATGACACTCGATTGCTCCAGCGCGTCCTTTGCTCAGATGAGGGGAGAGAGGTGAAAAGCCCGGCTCCCTGGACGCAGCAGCACCCAGGTGCGCACGAACACACGCTGGGCCGAAAATAACAGAGCTGGCACAGCAAAATCCAAATTCGCTTGAAGATGTGGAAGTGTACGAGAGGCGAGAGAGCCGCGTTACTGTAGGCGGCTGTTCCCCCAGTTTAATGAATAGATGGCTGTCATCTCTTACTTATCTCCAGGATGAAACAGTAAATAAAATCTGGTATAACCCACAAATTTAGCTGAGTTATGACTGTCTATTGGGACTGAAGTGTTAGACTTGTTGGGTAGTTTTGTGGTGGATTCAAAGCACTCAGAAGCAGGTCTCAGCAGTAATTTTAAATTCCACCCTCTGCTTGTAAAATAGGAGCTTCCCTGCTGGGTACAGCAGCTCTTCGGGAACACGGGCTTATGTAATTTTTCCACTGGCTGCAGCAGAAGTTGTACATTAAAAACGGGGCTGATTTTATTATGAATGGAATAAATGTTTACAGCACACGCTTAGCATAGGATTTGAGAATTGGTTTTCCCAAGGCGGAGAGACCTCGCCTCTGCTTTCGGAGCTGCGCGCCACGCCTGCGCGAGCTGCGGGTCCGCTCCTGCACTCTGGGTGCGAACCGGCTTCGCCTGCCTGGGAGCGCCTCAGGACGACACGCCGCAAACGCGGCGAGAAGACGGCTTTTAAGCCATCAACGGAGAGCAGCGCGTGTGCGCATCTCCACAGCGATGGGGACTCCGGGAAAGATGGCCGTTTTCTTTGCCAGTATAAATAAAGTTTTCCTTTAAACCAATCAGGCGCTGTTAAGTCTGAAGATCTTTGATTCATATCTCACCTTAGATAAATTATTCATCCCATATACTCTGTACAAAGACGGCTGGTATATTTTCTAGTAAAAATCAGAGCAGATCAAAACTGTTTCCTAATGGTTTCTCTACCCATTTGCATTTTTATACAAATTAAAACGGTTACGACAATGCAACAGGACTGCTTTTTTATGGCTGACAATCCAACCACAGCACTGGTAGCAAAGGAGTCTCGATCCTCCACGTTGGAGAAGGGAAGAGTGGAAAACTCCCAGCGGAGCACAGCATCAGCTACTACCTCCCTGCCTTCTCTGCCTTCTGCTTTGCAGTGTAACTAGCAGAATTTTTGGGCAAGAATCCCATTTTCCAGTGAATTCAGGGCTGGGCCTCCTGGGGCAGGGTCAGACCTGCTGTAGGACACCAGGCAAACAACGTTTCCCAACCGCTTCCAGCAGGGCCGACCCGGGACCCGGAGCCGCTGCGCTGGTGTCGGCACCACGCGGTGACCGGGGAGCTCTGGAAGCGGCCGAGCTCTGCAGTGCCGGGTCCCGGCTGGCAGAAACATCCGAGCTCCTTCCCTTGACTCCGGTGACAGGAGGTTCATCGCAGAGCACTCCCGATGCTTTTCCCCAGAGGAAGCACCCAGTCGTGAGGTTTTTCCTTCCTGAAATGCGCCTGTTACCTTCGCTTTTGCTGTTACTCACTAATGCTGCTCTAAGGCTTTTCAACGCATGCATTCCTTGCTTGACTTTTACAAAATTCCGTCACTTCACCTATCTCCCGTTTCTTTCCTTTGGGAAGCAGCAGTCAGCTCTCTGCTGACCTGCAGACCTAGGTCAGGGAACAAACACGAGACAAACCTGCCCAAAATGGGCCCAGAAAAACCACTGGCTGGATCCCCAGGGTGACAGCACGGCGCGTGTTTTTTCTGAGACCTGTACATTCAATTTTTCATTTTAATTTTCCTCTATTCTCCTTTTTTGCTCCTATTCTGGCTTCCTCCGCCCCTCCTCTCCCTCTGACCCCTCAGGTGCGGGCCGAGGCTCCTCGGTGCCCTGGCACCTCTGGAGCGCGGGAACGGCCGCGGTGCCCTGTCCGCTGCAGGAAGGTTCGCTTCCGAGAGCGCTTTGGGCAGGAAAACTGGTAATTTAATGCTGCAGAAATCCAAGGTGTTAGTCTTTCATTGGACATGCAGCAAAAGGTACATAATGATTAACCTTAAAAGTGTAAGCTGTTCTTTGCCTGTGCAAGACAGATTTATCATATTTTCCCTTTCTTTTTTAATACTGGATTCTTAGTGCCGACTATGATTGATTGAATGATCAATTTCCTTATCTACCTAATACATTACAGCGATCCATCAGTGCCAGATAATCAATCCAGCTTGTGATTTTAAGTGTGTAAGAGTGTATACGTGTGTATTTGTATATATATTTTCATCCCGAATCACACCGTATCATTGTCAGGCTAAATAAAGTCTCCCTTTCTCTGCTCCTTCCTCAGTGAGGGTTGTTTATGGTGTATAAAAGGAAATCATGATGTTATATTACACCTTGTAAGTTTTACGGTACTTGAGAGGTTTATGCGGTATGAATGTAAAGGGCAATGCAATAATACAAAGGGCAGTGAGACATTTTTAAGCACAGAAGGATACACAAGGAGCTGCAGAGATAAATCTGGGGGGATAATCATTCCAGAGTGTCGCTCCTATTTATGAGAGAAAAAGGCATTTGCTGCAAATCATGCTGCAGGTCACTCCTGCCCTGGTCTCTGCCTCTGCTTTGCATTACAGGCCAGTTAAATTGCTCTTTGTCTAATTTGTGGTCTCTGCCCCCGCATACGGCCTGTCCTCCGCTGCGTCCCGTGCCGGGGACGGGCCGATTCACCCCGGCTGAAGGAGGACGTAATTCCCCAGCGTTTAAGTGGCACCTTGGTCTCGGCCAGGTCAAGGACTTCCATAAATAAAAGATCGTGCTGCTGTCCTCTGTGAATCAGGAACAGCTTCATCCAGAGGCTCAACCGTGGCAGGAGGCAAAGGAAGGAAAATTCCTACGACTGAAGCTCCTAGACAGTTCAGAGGAGGGAGAGGAGCCGGGGTCCAAACCGCTCCGCACTGCGGGGAGTTCTGCCAGGAGCCCGAGCTGCGGGGAGAGCGGTGCCCGTGAACCGGCCGGGGAACTTTGGGAAACTGCCTGTCCGCATTACGAGATAAATGTCACAGCATCTCACTGTTGTTAAAATTTCTAAATAATCAGTGAATTCTTCTCTAATCTGAATATTCAAAATTCTGCTTGTCTAATTATAAGTTGAGTTGGGGAGAAAATGTCATTACATTCGGAGGTCAAGCTGAGCTTTTCACACGGGTCACTCTGCCATGTGCTTCGTTCAAAATCTAAATTGTTTCGTGGGCTTACAAGGGCAGAAACACTGATTTTTATGCTACCTGCACATGTTCACTACTTGCTGTTGCAGGAGAAGATTTTGCCTTAATTATTTTCAGTTTTAACTCTCTGGCACGGAGACAATATTTTCGTCATTTGAACCCTCGCGTTAGGAGCTGAGAGCTGAGATGGGGACTGGGAAGCCGGGGAGGCAGAGGAGCAAAGTGGCGTCTCCGCGCTGCAGAAGGGCCCACGCCGGCACCTCGCTCCCACCCGTTTCAGTGGCACCTTTCCTGCAAGGCGCTTTTAGAGATTGCACAAGACGTCTCGAAGGCAAGGCCTCTCTGGCAGGCTGGATCCCGGGGGGGGGAAATCCCCCCACCTTCGCCCCGCTGCTCCTGGACCGGTTCCAGGGGACCTGCAGCCCCCCCGCGCTCGGCCCAAAGGGCTTCGCCTTCGGCAGTTCTGGATGCAGTCGCTGTTCAGTTCTTTCTTCGCTGTAATGCTATTACAATTTTAAGCCATAACAGGGACCTTTCGAAAGGAGGCCCTTGGTCTGAATTTCTGGTCTATAAATTCTTAAAGATCCATTGTTCTTTTATAGGGAAAGAAAACCACTTTCTTCCTCATTTTGTGTGCTTTTCTTCTTACAAATTTTTATTTCTGCAAGATCAGTTTTTGTCGTCTTTACTCTGAAGAAATTCAAAATGGACATTTAACTTCAGGGTGGAATCCAGGTTTAGCTCATAATACTTGAACGGAAATGGGATCTTTGGTTTCTTCTCCCATTCATCTGCATCATGGGGAATGGGTTACTCAGAAAGTGCGTTTTGTGATCTCAGATGAAGCTGATAATGTTTTTTAAGATGCAGAGCTTGTCTTTGTACAGCTCTCAACTTCATTTAACATTAAAATTATCAATAAAAACCTTAAATATAAAAAATGCCATGTTCTTTTAGCAGCTACTTTCAATCTCAGTGACATGTTTCAATAGACAAAACTGTTTTTGTACACGTGCACATCTGTTTATAAACTGATCAGTAAAAAATTAGTTATATCCCTGTTTCCTTCATTTTCCTAGATGTTAATGCAGTGGTAGTTATTTGAGGCTTGAGGAGGAACATGAAATATTTTCCTTTCTGCAGTGTGATTTTATACGTTAAGTGTGGCAATTTCAGTAGCTGGATCCATTTCTTCCAATTAGAAGAAGAGCAATGGCATACTAAAACCTGAAACCCAGCCTGATTTGCATATCATTATCTTTACATTATGAATTCACATTTAATTTTAGTACTTTTTGGAGGCAATTCTAGCCTAATTAAATTTCCCTTTTTCCCTCTCTCTCTTACTCCAAGAACCTGACACTTCCCCCCCTTTGACTGAAGCAACAACTGAACCACGGAGATGAACCACCAGAAAACCACACGATACTTGTTCAGCTTTTAACCTTGGCAGATGTGACTTGTCATTTACTCTTGCTTAAATAATAGCCTCAGCTCCCTTCCGACGTCGCTCCCTTAACGCTATCTTCCTTTTGGATGTTGAACTCCACTCTTCAACCTCACGCCTCAGAAGTGGAGGGAAGAAATTAATATAGCTTAAGTCCTGGACAAAGCTGTTCTTTCTCCTATTTTAAGAATCAACTGTATTCACAGGCTTCCTTAGCAGCTGGCTGGGATTTTTGCTTAGTGCCAGTGCTTGGAAATAAACGGCTCAGCACGTTCCCTCACGTCCTAAAGACCCTGAAAGGTCCCATCAGCCCGGGCGAGAGCACGGCTTTTCTAAGCATGCCACAATATAAAATACTCCTCCCTGCCACTCAAGTAAGTTCATGTGGGACTTTTCCCCCCAACCACGTGACCATCTATATTTAGTACTGGCCCATGAGTCTGATATATATTTTTGACTGCATTATTAAGGTCACGCTATGTGGCTACACGGCTTTTTGTGTTTTGTGAGAGTTGGTGGGAAAACCTATTTCCATATGAATTATGAAAGTTTATGCCAACAGGACTGTAATTCGTAAATTGTTATGACAGCTGCATTTTGAAAGAAAACACAGAGAAACCAGGGTAATAAAACTTGCCATCGAGGGAGTGGACTTGTGAGTCCTGGAAAGAATTCTTGCCCAAGGATTATTTATGATCATTACCCAACAAAATGTGTTTTTGCATTTTTATTGGTAGCAAATTACTTGTAAACCCACTAGGGAACTAATGATTTTTCCTTGGCGGCCATGCTTTGATTTATTTTTTCATATATACGTCTTTATGACTAGTTTAAGCTATCACAGTTGATTTATAATAACAACGAGTATTTCTAAATGGACAGCATGTTAAAGGGTTAACCGCTCTCCGATTTCAGCTGACAAGTACTAGACATTGACGGTAACAGCTTTCAAAAGGGTAGCGTTAGGAGTCTGTGCAGCTCTTCTTTGCATTGCTACAAAGATGCAGGTTGCAGAGTAGCAGCAATGTACCCAATTACTTCTCAGGATACATTGATAATTCGTTGTAATAACACCATAGTTGCAGAAAGCAGCAGGAAGCTCAGATCAACCTTAATACGAAGGTTAAATGATTCCTAAATTATTCATTGCCATGGTTACCAGGATGATTACACCTGTTGTTTCTAATGTGCTATCTTAGAAAGACCCTCCCGGTAAGACGTAAGTGAGAGCGACCTGTCGGGGATCAAAGCTCAACGGCGGTCCGTATGATTACGGTCCTTCCTGGAGCCCTTGACTCCGTGCTGGTGTCCTCTGGACACACGTCGCAAGTGCACTGCATAGGCGTTAGTTTGGGGGAATCATGGGACATTTGTGTATTCCTTACCAACGTCATTGACTGAAACAGCACATCGCTAATTGTGTTGTTTAATAATAATACAATTTGTTAGAATTGCATTCCCTTTACATGCTTTCAAAGCCTTATTTTTAGAAAAATAATTTTGATCTCTCTTAAGCTCCTGTTCCGCTCTGTAGCAGACCCCCTGTGTGGCTTTGAACAAATGACTTCACTCTTCTGTGCCTTAATTTCTTACCCATAAAACGAGGCTAAGAGCACTCCTTGCTTCTCTGGGATACTGTAACGGTGCGCGTTTTAAGGACTCTGACCCGGGCACGTAAACGGCTGAGACGCGACGCGGGGTCTGTGGGGCACAGGCAGCGCGCGAGCAGGCACGGCCCTGCTAGGTAGCGAAACGCTGAGATTGCAACCTGGGACTCCCTGACTTGAGTCATTTTGAAAACCCTAAATATGCTTAACTGCTTATTTAATGTAGATTTTAAAAGTTATTTATTGAAATTTAACAACTGTTTACTCAATATGGGACTGTAAAGCCTTAAAAATACACTCCTAATAATCCCTTGGTATTTAACTAACATACAATAGTGTGCGCTATTACATCCCAATTAAATCCCTATTTGAGACACTTAATTGAAAAGAAGACTATAATAAGCTCCTGATCATTTGACTCCCTAGTCAGATGCAGGCGGTGGAGGACTGCGCGTTGGTGCCAAAGGCGGCAGCCCCTGCCTGCGCCGCGTCCTGGGAGGGACGTGCCTGCACCGGGCACCGGCGTGACGCCGTCTGACAGTGACCGGGGGTCTTCCCGGGCCGCGGGAGGCAGCGCCTTCGATCGCCGGGTGCAGGAGGGCCGAGGCGCACCGTGGCCACGTCGTGCTCTCCGGAGGCCAGAGCCGTCCAGGGCCGGGCGTCTCCCTCTGCTTCACGGAGCCAAGGATGCTCCGCAGAGGCGCAGCCCGCAACAGCAGCTCTGCCTCGGTTGCTGCAATGGGAATGAGCGCGAGGCCGTTCCCTGGCAGGTGTCCACCAGCTTTGCAGCCCCTTTGTGCCAGAAGCTCCGGTGTGCCGGAGCTTCATCCAAGGCCGAAGTATGGTGCGGTGTTTATGGACACCTTGGAAATCCCGCACTGCCGCCTCCCCTCTGGGCGCCTGGGCAGCGCGCTGCCCCCCTCTTCTGCAGCTGGTAATAACGCACTGGCGAGCAGTGACATCCCTGTATCATCACCCTGCCCTGCGCCAGCCCTTCGCGGGCAGCCCGCGTTAGGAGCAGCCCTCGGGACGGCCGTGTGACGCCAGCGGCTTGCCATCCAGCCCAGTGACTTGTCGCTGCCTCTCTCCAGAAAGCCCAGCCCCCCCCAGTTCAAGCACGTTTGAAATGGAAGGTGACAGTAGCTTTGTGCGAGCTCCACAGCATGATGTGATGTTAATTTGTATAAGTGATTTTTTCCTGTTTTTAATTATCAGCCTGAGATTCAAAAGTAAGGAATATGGGGACCCCATGAGGCATGCTTTACTGTTTCAAAGATGAAGCTTGTTTGTTTATTCAGATGCTTAAATATAGCTCTTAATTGTGTGGCTGATACTGCAGCACAACGCAAGAAAAGAGGGAGGATATGAGCCTGGGATCCAGGAGCCTCAGGTTGGAGTCCCAGCTCTGCCACAGAGCCCCTGGATAGCCTTAGGGCAAATCCTCAAAGACCGTGGTGTTCCCATTCTGCAGACGGTGGGAAGGCTACGAGGGAGGGTAGGTGCTACTGCATCACAAGGGAAGCGTTCCCGGGACGTGGAGTGGTGTGGGCCACCACCTGACGATGGGCGGTTCTTCACTGTAACTACCCCTCCCTCTCACCCCATACAAAGGCTCGAGGTCTCACGGGTCTGCAAGATGCACGTTGCATCGGGAGAGCTCCTCCGCCAGCCCGGTACCGTCTCAAAGCCGTGGTGGTGACGCCGTACTGGAAGACGGAGGAGAGACGTGGGCAGACGGCAGATGTGCCGGGAGCGGGGAGCCCCTGCTCTCGGCCGCCGCTACCCCGGTGCTGCTGGTCTCGATGCGCTGCAGCAGCTCGGTGCTAGCAACTACAGAGCAA
Source organism: Casuarius casuarius (assembly GCA_003342895.1). NCBI lineage: Eukaryota > Metazoa > Chordata > Aves > Casuariiformes > Casuariidae > Casuarius > Casuarius casuarius. The sequence continues at coordinate 909,836 of PTFA01000044.1, forward strand.
ACCACATGGATTTACAGCCGCGGTGTCATTTCTCCTAGAGAGAATTGATGCTCCTGTTTCCTTTTGTAGGCAGATAAAATAAGTACTGACAGATCTGCGATGTGGCAGCTAGCTGGATTTTGCAGAGGATTTGAGGCAAGCCACGGTTTACGAGCAGCCCATTAACAGAGTGCATACTGTGTCTCATAAAAATCCTGTTTTCCCATTCCAGCTCTACAGTAGTATTTCACCTGCAGTCTGAGTCTAATAAGAGGATCGGGGGGCTTTTGGCAGGGGAGCGGCTGCTGTCCTGGGAGCGCGGACGGCGGCAGCAGCTCCCGTTGGCGCCGCGGTCGAGGCTGCGGAGACGCCGGGGGCCGCGCCGTCCACGCCGAGCGGCGGGCCCCAGGGACGCGGCACCCCTTCGAGGGCGACCGCAGCAAGCTCGCGGGAAAACGACACTTCGGCTAGGAGAGGGAAAAAGCTTCAAAGTGAGAGGGAAGCACAGACAGCCACTCCTTTCCTCCCATTCCAACCCCTCTAAAATAACGTGTAGGTTTCATGTATTGCTAATTACCCACGCTAGTATTCTCCATTATTTAACGCCAGCAAGTGATGGATGCTCTATCATCTTAAACAAGAGAGAGCACATTTGTTTTCTAAGGCTAACTGCACACAATCTGTTATTGTGTAATGGTGAATACTTTGAGGGTTGGTGTCTTTCAGCGTCGAGCATAAAAGCCAGGCCTCCCCGACAATAACCTCCATTAATCAGGCCTCTCTGGGCTGCGCGCGCTGGGGACCACGATGTCGTCTTTGTGTGTCAAAGCTTGCTAGGATTACACTTTGAAAAAGCTCCCACTGATCTCCCATTCTTTTATTTTTCTTTATTTGGCTTAAATGGAAAAATATCCTCCTAGTGCAACTACCATCATTTCAGCTTTATCTCCAATTTGCTAGAATTTCTATTTCTTTTAAACTTATAGACAGCTTAAAGGCAGGGAGGGAAAAGCAGCTGCAACTTAATGTGAGAGCCTGAACTTCACTTAAAGACAACTCAGCTTCTTTTGTTTTTCGCAAGAGCTGTTGAGTGTTCTGAGCTTTAAAAAATATCGCCACTTATTCAGATGCCTGAAACGCAGATCCAGGGGAGAGGTGTTTCTGAAGGCTTTCAAGAGATTCAGAAGCACAAGTGAAGGTCACGCAGTTGTGCTAACATGCTCCCAAGTGCTCTGACAAACTCCGACAGGAACCTAAATTTTGGTGCTTCAGCTCAGGTTTTCATAGCTTTCTTGGAGCCCATACCTGTGTTTTTAGATACCTCCCAAACTCACCGACTCCTCTAAGCAGATGACATTGCAGTGCATAGGATCACTGGAAGATGAGCCTGCTCCTGTTTAGGTGCCTAAATATGTGCGGGGCTTTCAGCATACCGAGGCATTTTTCTCGTGCCTCATTTTTGCAACAGAGAAGTTCCCAAAGGGCAGTGCATCAGGGACACCAGTGCAGAGGTATCGTTTGGGGTAAGGCCTTTATAATCTGGCTATCAAATAATGGTTTGGGAAATAGCTGCAAATCCCAGATCTCAGTCCCTTCGCTGTTAATGGTATTGCTGCAGAGGGCTGTGCCAGGAGGATGACGATATGAACACGAGTATTTCTGTGTACCCGAAAAGAAATGGGAAAGGCGCTGGAGAAGACGGTGTAACCCGGTGCTGGGGAAGGACGCGCTGGTCACTAGGATGAGAAACTGGGTTTGAGGAGGCCCTGACTTTATCTCCCCGGGTGCAACCTCTGGGGGCTCTGCTTGTCCTTGTTTCTTTCCATGTGTTTCTGGCCGCCTTTTTAATTATTACTTGTATCACGAGGGCGCCTTGAGAATACTCCTGCTAGGTAGAGCGCGCACGAACGGCAGAGGGAACGGGGTGCAAACGGAGCAACGTCGGGGCGGAGCTGCGCGTCGTGGACAGGCGCTGCGGCGGCAGCGCACGGCTGAACTGCTGCCCTCGGCTGGTGTGCGGGCGCCCGAGGAGGGGAGAGCCTAACGTCTCACCGCCTTCCTCAAGCAGAAGGACTTGCCACACTGATTTAAAGCAAGAAAAAGCAAACAAGCAAACAGCCAAACTCTGGCTGCAGCCAAACACTTGACCGGCTTCTAACCTCGACCTCCTTGACGTCCTCCTTGTCTCCTGGAAGCGGGTCTCGGGGTCCCCGCCTGCCCGGACAGGCAGCTTCTCAGCACAGACCTCTTCCTAGCTGCTGGCCGAAATGGAAGTAACCACCAGACTGGGCCTCAGCCGCTCGCAAAGGCGCTAGTAACAACTACCTCATGCCGCTACAGTCAGCCTCATTTTAGCTTAACTGCTAAAATTTTGCTAAAATACTGCTCTAGGAAGAACAGTTGTCCTCCTGCGCCGTGTCTGCGCAGTTGCTCTCCCAGGTTTCAGGACGCAGTGAAAGTTTTGGGGGTTGTTTTTTTTTGCACTGTACGTTTTCAAATGCTTCATTGTCAAACTGGTTAAAAGCCCTTATTTATAAAATGTGTGCGTCTCTCTCAGCTTAACTGAAAAGGCATTAAAATAACTGCAGCTGTGGAAAGAATAATTACGGCGAGATTTTGTCAAGGACTCTCTTGTCTGATGTTGCCATCTGTGACATGGTGAATGCAAAGATCATTTTAAACATAGGCAGTTAATGTAGAGAATAATTTGGGAGTTTTAGATATTTATGGTAAATTATTTAACTTTATAGTTTGGTTTTATAGCCTCATTATTCCATGTAGCAAGTGTTTCTGCATTTTCTGTTGCTCTGCGCTTTGATTTTCACTTTGTGACAGCAAAGTAAGCTGCAGTAAAAGTAACACTTCACACGTTTCAGAACCGTTCCTGGGAGACGTGGTATTAATCAGACTATTTTCATGCTGTTCAATAGCATCCTTAACGCTTTCTAAAAAAAATCTTCAGAGGAAGATCTTGGTTATTCAGCAGGTGTTAATGGCCAGTCCCTCACGCCCGGACAGTGCCCGGGTGGTGTGAACACCGCGTTTTCTGCTCCTGTCCCTCAGAACGTTGCTCCTCCAGACCCGGCACCGGCTGCCACGAGCAAGGAGAAGGGCCTGGCCCGGCTGCGCCGGCAGCCGCCGCTCTGCCAGCGGGGCCCGCGCTGACGCTGCCCAACGCGCGTATCGAGCGAGCGAGGGCAGGAGCGGGCAGCGCCGCCTCCCTCCCTCCCGGCCTCCCTCCCGGCCTCCCTCCCTCCCTCCTGGCCTGCCTCCCTGCCTGCCTCCCTGCCTGCCTCCCTGCCTGCCTCCCT
>PTFA01000044.1:914903-1023505 GCA_003342895.1 Casuarius casuarius
TGGTGCTGCCCAGGGCTCGGGCCGCGCCGCGCCGCCCGGGGCTCCTGCTGCGTGTGTTCCTCCCCGTGGCTCCTCATGATAAAACAAGCAACCAGCTTTTCCCAGGCAATTCGGAGGATGCTCCTGCCTACAGAGGATGAGGTTTGTGCCTCGTGGGAAACCTAGTGCGGCTACACCCGAAACTGCCCTGCAGGATTCCCCCCTCCCCGGTGCCGCCCGGCACGTCCCAACCCCGCGGCGAAACGCGGCGACCGCCTCCGCCGGCCCTGCAGCCCGGGCTCCTGCGGCCCCTCTGCAGCCCCGAGCACAGGCCGGGCGACGCCGAAGTCCGCCGGCCGCCCCGGGCGGTGCCGCGTCCCCGCAGCCATGCCGCGTCCCCGCGCGCTCCTGGCCCGCTCCCGCTGCGGAGGAGGCTCGAAGCAGGCTCAGGCTGTCGCGCTGCAGCACCGGAGATTAGACAGCTGCCTCCACCTCTGTGTCATTTAGGTGCCTAACTTTAGGCAGACCAGCATGCAAATATTTGAGAATACACGAAAAAATACTTAAAGAGCGGTGTTTCCGCCCTCCGAGAGCGAGGCGCCGGGGGTGTAAGAGCAGCAATTTGTTTAAGGGGAAAGCGACCTCGGGTCTCCTGGTCTTTTGCGCTATTTAGTAAATTTTAGTAGTTTGTCTATCACGGGTGATTCGCTCGGCAAAACAAAGCCGGATAAAGACGTCGCCCTGCGGCAGGGAACGTCGCTGTGGCCGGGGGCAGCGTGGCCGGCAGTCACCGCGACAGATGGACAGAGAAGGGCTGTTCCCTGCAACCTCACGGGTTTGCTACAGAAAGGGAAAATTCATGGCGCGTTTGCTTTCCGGAGCGGCGGCGGCGGGCTGACAGCGTGAACCGTGGGACCGGCAGCGCGGGGCTTCCCAGCACAGCGCTTGCACCCGGTTTTGTTCAAAACCAGCGCCAGCTCCCGCCCGTCACCGCTACGGCCTGCTGCAAAGCCTCCCAAATACCAACCCCGGCTTTCCAGCGAAGTCAAGGACTTTATCTCAGTGAAGACGCCCGCTCGCTGGCCCAGTTCCTGGCAGGAACGGGCAGGGAAAGACCCCGCTCTCGTTCAGGAGAAGCAGAGTCCCCGCGCTCTTCGGTTCCTTCTCCTCTAGCTACTGTACTTGTTAACTGGAATTAACATTCATAATGCAGCATCTACTGGAACATGCCTTCCGGACCCGCAGACATTTCTGTTATGGTCAGGATTAATCGCAAGGGATAATTAGGGTATTAAATGAAATAATTATAACATTATGACATTACTAACCAAATTCATGGATATTAGCTTCTGAGAAAAGACAAATACGGGAACCTGGCAAGTCCTGACGGACACCCCTAGCTGCATCTATTTTTCTACTTAAAAAGTCTCAAACAGCTGCCGTACCGAGGAGCTCACCCCAGCACGAAGGGGCCGCGTGTCTTGCAGGCAACGGGGCTGGTGGAGAAAAGGGCTGCTGATGACGGGCAGCCGCGGCGGCGAGCGGCGTGCCGAGGCCCCGGGCGCAGGGAGCACCGGGCCCGGGCCCGACGGCCGGGAGGGCGCCAGGAGCCCCGGAGGGTCGGCGCTCGCCCTCGGGCGCACGCGGGAGGGCGAAGGAGATGCTCTCGGTGGCCACCGCCCCCGGGAGGCCACAGCCTCCGCCGGCGGCCGGCCCGGCCCTGCGCGTCCCCTCCCCTGAGGACAGGGTGTCCCCCCGCCTCCGACGGACGCACGGACGCACGGACGGACGGGGGGATTCTCCCTGCTGACAGAGCGGGCGCAGCCGCCGCGGCTCGTCCCGCAGGACAGCCGTGTCCTGGGGCGCCCGCGGCAAAGGCCCGCGGTCCCCGAGCCGGAGCCAGAGGCCTCCGGGGAGCTGGGAAGCTTTCTGCCCCGCTAATATATGCACGGCTTCTCTCCAGTCTTCTGTGTCAGGCTCAGAGGAATAAATGAGTTCATTGATGTATTATGCAATTGTGAATGTTTAAAAATACCAACTATGTACGTTTATGTAAGCCTACATAATAGAGTGTATAGACGCACTGTAATCTGCCGTTACGTGTATCTGTACGCGCGCTCAATGGCATGCAAAACGCCGTACCTGGAAAGCAAACCTAAACCCCGGCACGTATTCTGCATGAGCAAATCTCAGCACAGTTAGTATGGTAAAAACGCACTGAAATTCAGAATACTCAGACTAAGCAATTTCTTCTTTTCAATAAGAAATGTTAATTCTAGATAATAAATAAGGAATTTTATCCTATCATTCTTCAGTGACTTAAGAATACAGCCAAATTCATATTAATATTGAGTATTTCCTCTATCGGGCAACACAAAAGATAGTGCCTTCTGGTATCTGGAAGCAGTACCTGCAATCCATGAAAGGAATCATCTCAGTGTGAACTATTAATATTCAGTACTCTGCATATAGCCTAGTATCTCTGTTTGCAGCCTATATATGCCAGTGTAAGTTCTGGTGTCCCTCAGTTCCAGAAAAAGGGTATAACTTAGTGAGCAGCTACGCTTCATGACATGCATTTGCATATAGTGGGTGGCAGGGACACACAGTGCTCCTTCTGTGCTGCATGCCAGCACGTTCGCGCACCGTGCAAACCCATGCAACAGCTACCGGCTTTGCGTCTGGGTGCCACTCCTGAGTTCACTGCATGGAGAATATATCACACCACTTTAGTGCCTGCATTTCTTCATAATATTAAATGATAAAAAAAATTTTGCATAGTTCCGACAGAGCAGTCAAAATGCAGTTGCAAACGCTACGCTGCTTACTGATAGCTCCATAATACAGGCGAGGTAGGTTGCCAGACAGCTGCATTTCCTGGCATTTAGAAAGAATTCACTGTAATGTATTGTAATACATTAGCATAATAATTGGTAAGCATTCGCAGATGAATAGTTTACTGACTGATAGATTTTGTACAGAAACTGTGAAGGTTACATGGAGGGTGAAAACGTTTCACTGTGTCAATGAACATACTTAATTTTTCTGGAAGTGCTATTGAAATTGTGCAGTGCTAGGGCATTAGCATAACAAAGACATAACGCGTTGGTTTGTGCTGTACCAGGGAGCGCTGCCCTGCCGCTGCTTCACCGGGTGACCCGTAAAAGATGGGGGCTGCGGAAAGGCGGAGAGGTGCGCGTGGAGCCGCGGGTGCCCCGTGCCCAGCCCGCTTTGCTCTCCCGAGCCGGGCGCTCCGGGTCCCGCGCAGCCCGCGCTCCTCCCGGGCGGGCTCCGAGGCTCTCCCCTGCCCCTCATCTCCGATCGGGAGAATGCGGCAGCGTCTGGATGTGCTCCCGTTTTCTCGGCTCTGCTCTGGGTCCCCTCCGGGGACGCGTAACACCCCTGAATAATTTACACCCTTCGGCTGCTGCCTCGTCCTTTCCTTCCCTCCGTTTTTGCAGCAGACTGTCAGAATGACAACTTTGCAATTAACTTAGGGAAAACTGAAGCGCTAATTGAAAGGGACAGATCTGAATCTTTTGCAAAGAGCGTTTGAAAGCGTTTTAAGTGATACTTTTGCTTGCCATTATATATGTTAATTCCACTGTCATTTAGAATAAATTGGGGAAAACAGATGTGAGAAGGAATGAAATATTTCTGCACGCGAGAAGATAAAGCTTTTATCTCCGCCGTGACCAAGTGGGAGAGGATCAGACTACACCCGGGCTTTCCTGGTAGGGGATCCCAAATCATTTTACCACGTGGTTACCACTCCTCTCTGCATCAGAAATACGTTTTAAAAAAAAGTCACAGACCGAAGGCACTTTCTTTCAGCACAACTATTTGACTTGCAGTTTCTATCAGAAATGTGCAGATTTTAAGTGTTTCAGGATTTCATCTGAAAGCCGCACCTACAGCACGCTCGGAGTAGTTCAATGCATTTTTCCCCAGAACGATGGCAGGAGGAGTCAAACCTCGTTTACAGAGATCTCTCAATCTTCTTGCCGTTTGTGGCTTTCAGGTTTCCCTCTCGGAAGGTCGTTACGGAGTAGAGGGTGGGTGCCAAGAGGGTTTACGCTCATCTTCAAAACCCGTAATAAACAAGACAGACCCCTTTCTGCGGATGACCAAAACCGCTCCGTAACGCGCAGCACACGGGATGTAAACTGGAGACGAGGAAGCTGCTGCTTCCCCCAGCGCCTGCACCGAACCCAGAGCCGCCCCGTCGCTGCCGCCGGGCAGGGGCAGAGGCGACCGTCCGACAGCTCCTGCTCCGGTTATTCCAGCCGCGAAAGCCGGATTCTGACGAGCTACACACAAACACGACCCGTCCGACTCCCTTAGTCTAACTGGTAATAAGGAAACTGAAATGTAATTTATAGTAACAGATTTCTTCCTACTTTACAGTCGCAATGTGTTTCATTAACACTTCTGCAGCAATTTACAGTGTTAGGGATATATTTGCTTCCAGTAATAAGAGATAAAATTTAACAATACGGAGCATAATTACGGGGTCAATGTTATATGTTTCAGCACTATTGTAACACACCAGGTTTCCAACAGGGAACTGATTAGCTGGTGTGATGCTAGGCCTCCTCTAAGAAATCACATTACTGGTACTTTTTATTTGTACTACTGTAGTCTCCAGAAGTCACAGTTAAGGGCAAGAGCCTTACTGAATAAAGGAGCTCACTCGATGCACACAGAATTAGCGTGTAATACGGGAGATAATGACTGGTCCTACAGGCAAAAGTTTCCCCTCCCTTTAGCCTCAGCACAGATTTAAGAGTTTATCATCTTTATCTTGGGAAATTGGCCGCGTTTCTAGGAGCGCATCAATAAGTATCTCACAGGGGAAATACGGTTTTTCTTGTTCTTTCTTCCACAAAACACCATTTCCTAGAACTGTAGTATAACATTGTTGTTCTTTCATTCATCGTTTTTTTTCGTTTCCTAACTTCAGTACGATTTTTTAAATGTGAGGGAAGAAACAACAAATTCCGCCAAAGCGCTCTCTAGAGAAAGGACTGTCCTGTGCCTGCGGCGCACGAGATCGGAAAACCTGCTTCTCGTTCCACCAAAGCCTTTCTTGAATTTTGTACTATCAGAGAAATCTCAGCCTCCTCGTGCTAAATAAAGATTTCTGGAGAGTTTCAAGCTATTCAGACAACAACAGTGGGAATTGTGCCAGTACCTAGAGAGGGCTTTTCTGCATATCTGTGTCAGTATAATTTTTAGCTCTCGTTTAGCGCTACACAATATAAATCAGGTAAGTGCACTTAACACGACAAGTTGTATTTTAAGAGCACAGGCTTAACCGAGCTAGGGCACCATATTGCGGGATTCTCTGGGAGCTCCGCCTGCACGCTGCCGTCACTCCTGACCAACCCTCCCGACGAAGGCGTGAAATGAGCTTGCGGGGAAGGCAGACCCCAGGCACTGGGACCCCTCCAGCCGCTCGGACGAGACGCGGCTGCAACGCGGACACGAGCGGCGGCTCAGGTCCGGCGTGCAAAGCCGAACCCACCCGAGCAGCCCCAGTGACCGCGCTGCCCTGCGCGTTCGGAACGAGCCGGCAGCCCGCGCGTGGTGGCTGTGCCGATCCCGGCCGGCCGGGATCCCGGAGCGCCAGGTCCGTCTCCGTCCGCCCGGACAGGAGCCCCGTGTAATCCCACGGCTGAGTTACGGCAGTAAGAACAGATCCGACCTGTCCCGTCTAAGACATCTGGGAGACAAGGAGGGAACTGGAAGGAAAGGAAGGAAATAATCCCTTCCGATCCCTGGGTTTTCCGTATTATCAAGGACCGACCCGCGCTCCCCGGAGAGCCCGCGATAAGGAACGGGCACCTCAGCACCGGGGCTTGGGGCGGGCTCAGGACTTCTGGAGATGCAGACTGTCTCAGGGCAGCTCTACGTCTCGCGTTTTGATCCAGAATAGTTATAAAAACCAATATTTAACAGCTGCAGATTGGGTTTGGGGGAGAGCTTGATTATTAATCAGAGGGAACAAAAGCAAACGGTTGCCAGAAACAAGCACATATGGAGAAAAACTGTTACAGAGAACAGTTGTGAAAGCAAGAGGGCCTGCGAAGCCCAGGACTCCGGTATTTTACTGACGGTGGGAAAAAATCCTGCCTGCAAGTCCGGATGCATTCAGGCTCCTTCCACTTCAAAAGAAAAAACATACCAAAACACCACACACTCATTAAATTTTACTTCTGCTTCTTTAGAACAAATCTATTATTTATATCTCTTCAGATGTATTTAATAATTAGCCTGAAAGAGAAATCTAGCAGCAGATGGGGACATTCCTGGGGAAAATTTCAGTGCTGAATATGTCATTATGTACAAATGTAACTTTCAGCCCTTTGCTTTAGACAGAATGTGGTTTGCAGACAACTTGGGAGGCTGCAAATGAAAAAAAAAAAAGTCTGTTGTTTGCTTAATAATAAATTGGGCTTTATTAAAAACATGGGTTTTTAAGTAGTCCTGAGGAACATGTTAAAATTCATGTTAAGATCTTAATGTTATACTCCAGATGAAAATAGACCACTTCTGCAAATGAAACTGATGCTAACCCCTTGATAACGTAGGAAAAATCATTAATAGCTGTGAGTGTGGTGCCCATGACAGTAGTGCTCTCCCTTCTCAGAGAACTGCAGCCATTTCAGAATAGTTGGCCATTCTACTCATTTTAAACATGAAGCTCATAATATTGTGGGTTCAGGCTAACACCACAAGTGGAGGTGCTCTCTATTCAAGGGACAACCTTGTCTTTCTTTAAAAAAGAAATACAATTCTAGTCATTTTTATTAGAGAAAGCTAGACCTTATCTGGTCAAATCTCAGTAAAGATGCAAGAAAGTCCAAAAATTTACAAAGTTGAAAATCTCATGATTTTCAATCCAATCTTGTAACCTTTGTAAGCGTGGCTCGTGACTCAAAAACACCCCGGTCCTTTGGTTTATTACGTGGAAAGCTTGAAAATGTGGGATGTCTGCAAAGAGCTGCTCGCCCCGAGCAGATTCCTTAGGGCGCCGCGGCAGAAGATGCTCTTGCTCGGGCAGGAGAGACCTGGGACCAGGAGGCCCCTCGGGCCAGTGGGGAACAGCAGGGCTCGACAACAGGCTGAGCCAGTGCAATCCCAGATCCTTCCTGTTCCCCCCGAGCCAGTGCCCTCCTAAGCCTCTGAAAGCAGCTGAGATGAGGTAAAGCAAAGAGGAAGGTCTGCCCCGGCATGACAAAAGCAAGACAGTCCCTGCTCTGAGACGGGCCTCCGACCTCCCCGCACCGCGCTGCAGCAGGGCAAACGGCATCGCACGCGGGACCCGCTTCCCAGGCACGCGGGAAGAGCTGCCACAGGGTTACCTGCCGCTTCCGTGCTCTCTTGGATAGCTTTTGTTGTTTAACCCAAGTCTGGAGTGATGAGGAAATTCCCAGGGATAATTGTGATTTTACGAAAAGAAAGGGAGCCATTTGCTGTGATGCTAATCGTGCTACCTTTTCAAGAGCAGCGGGGCACGCGAGCCGCGGCTGACTGCAGGCAGGGATCACAGACTACTAAACTTAATTAGTTTCTATCCCAAGGGAAGAAAATTGAAAAGTCTCGTTCTTGCTTTTGTTACTTGCGGTGAATCACGCTATTGCTCAAATTGTCAACTGTCAAATAATAATCAGAAAATGATAATGTGCCTGTTTGGCAGCAGCTTCGCAGAGACAATTGCATCTGTTTGTGGGACAAATCCTCTTCGGACACGGGTTTCCTTCGTGATTAGAGAGCCGGTGCTGCTGAAGAGCGAGCCCAATCGGCAGAGCCAGGACCAGGCTGAGCACCTGCTACAGCCTTTCCTGCTGTAGCAGCTTATTAATACACCGATCCTGCTGCTTAAAATACCCGTTTGGGAATAAGTCCAAGTTTCATCATTTCTTTAGAGGGTACTTTTACACAAAAATGTGTGGTTTTCATCCTCAAAATTTAACAAACTTCCATCTCTCCCCTTGTATTGTTAAAAATCCCCAGAAAATTGCATTTTTAAAAGTTAAGTTGTATCTTACTGTGTTGCAAATTCACTTGAATTTACCAAAACTATTGATAGTCTGTAATTGCAAACTGTACAAATGTTAAACATTGGATTAGTGAAAGAAGAATACTTCCCCCACAGCTTATTATCTGGATATCAAAGACTATTTCTCAAAATAAGTGCGTTTTCACCTAGTAGCTTTTCTTTGAGCTCCCAGTAAGTACTTCAGCTGCCGAGGATCCATACATCTAGTCCTAGCGAGGGCTGTCTCATTGATTTACTGACCTCAAAACCTGGATGCCGTGTCCTGTGTTCCTGGCATTTATCACAGGGTATTTGGTACAGGAAAGTGGGACATATATCATCTATTTGGAAAAAAAAATAAACCAAATACAGTATCATCCCTAGCTTGTGTTCATCAGCTTTCTCACAAAGTGTCTTTATGGTTCTAGCATCTGGGAAAGCAAATAAAACGATACAAGGGCAAAGGAACACGAAGTAAAGACATCTGGAGGATGTCTCCCGTAACTCAGTGACGACCAGCACGGCTGACGCTGGAGGGAAGCAGCTTTCGGGCCTGCTGGGAAGGGGTAGATGCCGATGAAGGAGAGGGAGCTGCTGCTACCCGCATCGTTTCACGGCTCTGTGGCAATGTACGTGTCTCACTTCCATCAAAGCCGTCTCTTCCCGCAGATGCTTCGCGGGCACATGGACTGGGTGGAGTGGGCGCGTGCTGGTCGCGGTGTTCAGAAGAACGATGAGATGTTAACAGACTACACAGAGAGAGCAGCGGCTAAACGTGAGGTTACATAGTCAAGGCATTTTCATGAGGCTTGGGCTGCTTTGAGAAATGCAAAGAGAAAAGGGAGTGTGCTAATGTAGTTTTGAAATGTCTGTCACATTCTTCCTTCAACACCGTTTCTCCTCCTGAGCCTATGAAGTGCCATGAGTGCTCTTGAAATGCTTCAGATCATCTCTCCGGGAGGAGAGGGACATCCTGAAGTCCCACGGCTGGGAACAAGCCCACGCCTGGGCACCGCGCATCGTGCACGTATCGGGGTGGAGGCGAGAAGGAGAAGCCAAACCCGCCGGAGCTGGGAGAGGCGAAGTCTCCTGAGGCTCATCTGCATCTTGTGCCCCCGCAAAGTCCCTTCTGCCCCGTGTTTCGCCCCCTCCGAGGGCGGTGGGCTCGGCGGCCGGCTCGGGCAGGCTGCAGCCCGGAATGCAGCTGCGAAGCAAGGCCAGGGAAAGGGGCCGGGGGAGCAGGGCCCGTGGCCAGCCCTGCCGCGGCCAAGCGGCTCCGGTCCCCGGCGTCCCCGCGACGCCCGGAGCAGCCGGTGGGACCGCTGGAGCTCCGTGCGCTCCCCGCCGCAGGGAAAACGGCCCGGGATTTTCCAGCAGCGAGTGGCTGGCACTCGAAGCGGGAACTAAGCGTTATCCGTCCCAGACTGCGGACAGGCTTTCCGGACGGCACCGTCCCGTTCTTCACCGTGCAGCAACCTCGTGCGACGCCCCCGACTCCGCCAGCACCGGCCCTCGCGGCACGCCGGCAGCTGCCAGCCGGGAGGGAACGAGTGCCCGCAGGATGGAGAACAACCCAGAAATGAGTACCTGGTGCTATGTATGTTGTAAAGTTGTATCCTGATATTAGATGCTTTGTGTGCACAACACACTAGGCTGCCCCCATATATACTGGATAATAAATGCCCCTTTACTAGGGGAAGACAGTATTTCATTGCAAAAGTAAAAAATAATAAGAGGGGAAAGTGCTATCTCAGCTTGCTGCATAAAGAGCTAAAATAAGCAATATGCAGGCATATCATTTGGAACACAGATTAATAATTTCTGTTCTGAGTAGTGGTAGCTAGTTTGATTTATTGTGGTGATGGTATTATGGTCCCAGACTTTATTGTCCTTTAAATTATACTGCAGTCTATACAAGAGGCAGACAGGGCTCTAAATCAAGTATTATTGCCTGTAAATTTGGAAACAAATAGTAGTTTCCCCCCCTTTAAATCACTGAGTTTGTGGGTTTTATAAGGTGAATGTTACGACTTTTTATGTGATCAAAGTTTTTCTTTCCCTAGTTAGCTTTTCTCACCTTACGGCATCCATCCGTTCGCTCCGTCTTCCTCCCTCCCTCTCCCGTTCTCTATCTGCACAGTCTCTGCATTACAACAACTTTCTCTGTTTTTCTGTGTGGCAAGAATGGTTGAGGATTTCTACTTTTTCAGGGTTTTTGCATAAAGGAGATGTTTTCTAACTGACTCAGAGCCCTGTGCGTTATCCAACTCCATGCACCTTATCCAGCCTGACAAACACCGGACTTGCCAGTCCAGCGTTTCGCTGTGGCTCCCTTTCCTCGCGCAAGCAGCACGGAAGCAATCTCTGCATGCATGTAATATCAACATTAATTCTGCGCAAGGCGGCCACAGCCCGGTGCAGGGGGAAGCCCCTTCCCGCGTGCACGGGGCGGCGGGTGTCTGGGGATGCCACCGCGCACGGCAGCACAACGCGGCGCGGCAGGGAGAGCCGCAGCACCGCGGGCGCCGGCGGCACACGGCGCCGGCCGCGGCTTCTCCCTCGCCCTCCGTGCACGGCAGCACAACCGGCAACGCCGGGGGACCGAGCGGCACTTAGGACCCCCCCGCGTTGGTCTTCATCCCTCACCTTTCTCGAGGAAAGGGGCAGCGCTGCTCTTTCAGCCGCTTTCTGTAGGGCCGTGACTTGCGCCGCCTCGGTTCGGTCCGCTTTCCCGCGGTACTGAGAAGACGCTAAGCGGAGCCGTCGCTCGGCCTGCCGGCTCTGCTCGCCGGGCGCCTGAACTGCAGCTCCCGTACGGGCGCCAGCACGCCGTTGGTGCTTCTGTCGTCTTACACCCGCGCGTCTGGAGCAGACTCTATCTTTGCCTCGCCCTTTGTATCGCTCGGTGCACGTCCAGCCTCCCTGTGCGCTGTCTGCTTTGAGTGCCAGCGCGGGAGGAGCGGGCAGAGATGCCCCACGGCATCTCCGGGCCCCGGGCCCGACGTCGGTGGTCCTGCCGCAGCAGGGGCTTCGCGACCGCGCGGCGAAGGCGGCCGGTGCCAGGAGCTCGTGATGCAAAAAGCCGAGAAAAAGGAAGGGAGAAGAAAAGGTCTGAGCCCCCGGCGCGGACGGGGAAAGCACGCCCGGAGTGCTGCACGGAGGAACGAAACGTCATACAATTACAGACGCTGCCGAGCTGCAAGGGGAAGCAAGGGCGGAGGGACGGGATTCCCGCGCTCGCGGCCCTGGGTCTCAGCCTCCAGTGCAACGTCGCGAGGCTACGCGAAGAACCAACCGCAGAGCGAGGAAATCCATCTTTTTTCCTTTACACCTCGTCACTGCACTCTTTCTACTCTAATGAAAAGCTTTTTAATAACGCCGTCTCCCATCCGGTACAGTACAAAACAAAGGACTCCACGTAAATAAGCACAAGAAAAGACTTACACTATCACCCACGCGCTTTTTAGAGGAGCGAAAGCTTGAGTTACCTGCAGCACGAAATGGGCTTTAACTGGCACAAGCAGGCTAAACCCCAGATCGGCAACCCCTTCCCTGTGCCCTCACAGAGGAGAAGCACCTCTGTTATTTTAATACTTAGAGTTCCTGACATTTCTTTTAGTACTCATCACTCCCCCGTGCTTTCAGGTGACTCAGCTCTCACGGCTTTGTGCCGGGGCCGCGCGCCGGCCTGGGAGAGCCCCGGGCGCAGCCGAGCGCCGGCGGCACTTGACCTGCTTGCTGTGCTGCTGCGCGCTGAAGCAGCGATCGCACTCGAGATGCAGCAAAAAGGTGTAAAATACTGCCATTTTGAGGTGGAAGTGTCTTAAGCTGCCCTTGCACTGGAAAAACAGATGATAAGAGGCCCCAAGCCTTGGAGAATTGAATGTTTTTCTGCTGCCTTTTTCTGCTTCTTTAGTCAGTCACTCCTAGGCATGACACAGACACAGTCAAGGTTGATCTTAAATTGACTGAGCTGAATTTTGAGCCCTGCTTTTTGAGTGGGATCATAATTTAGGCACCATGTGATTTTTTTTCCCTTTTGTGATCTATAAAAAGCCGAGTGAAAAGTGCTCCAGCAGGGCATCAGCACCAGAATGTCACCACCGCGAAAGCAATTTCCCTCTGGCTCCTATTTTTAAACCACCTCCCGGAGTCCGTTCTGCCCGTGCTCGGGTGAAAGCTCTCCAAAGCTTAACAGCTTTGACATTTTCATTTCTGTTTTCCTCGAAATCCCGAACATCACCTGATTGAGTATTACAGCTTGTTTGCGTCCTAAGCCTGCAAATACATATCGCAAGCCCTAACGCCAGAGACACAAGGCAACGAGGCTGCGACAGAGACATCCCGATGAGGCCAATGAGGCAGATTAGCCGCGGCCGAGCACCCCGTCTTTGAGCTGTGCTCCCCTCCCCTTCCTCTCCATGGATGATTTGATTTCTGGATAATGGCTGCTGGCAGCAGCGCAAGAGGCACTTCTGTATCCCCCGAGCGCGGCGGCTGCCCGCGCCCCTGCGCTCCGCCCTGCACTGTCCTTCCGTCAGCGGCTGCAAGCGCGCCGCGGCCCTGCGCGTGCTATTTAATGTCACCCTCGGTGTCCCGCTCGCCTGGTGCAATCAGCCCGGAGCATCGCCGCCTCCGCAGAGGCAGGGCTGCCCTTGACGGCACAGCAGTGCTGCCGTGTCAGTAGATGCAGCTCATTTCAACCAGTTTTACTGCTGGGAGCTGTCTAGATAGAGAGCTGCTGTCGGGAGCACCGTCCCTTTATTGATACTTTATATAGCTACGCACTCAGACACTAGCAACGCGCTCCTCGTTACCCTCCTCAGTTCTTGTCCCACATCTCCGATCCCCACCATCACCTGTGAAGCCGGGTCTCTGGATGCACAGACCCTCTGCCCGGGGCGAAGGAGAGGAGCGGGATGAAGGCTTGGCCGCTCCCTGCACCGGGTCCTGCCGAAGGCAACGATCGCCCAGGCTGCAGAGCGCCGCGCACCGCGGTGCCGTGCCGGTGCATCCCGGCTCGCGTCCGACCAGGCTCTGCGGCTGCCTCCAAAGAGACCCCGAGGGGCAGGAAGAACCAGCACTTGGGTTGCTTTGTACCGTCAGAGCGGCACCTCCGACGCCAGAACGTGCCACCTCCACGAGACCGACTCTCCTGTCCCCTCGCCCTCGGCTTCAGCAAATCCATTACGGAGAAAGCGAGGCTACAAATTCCCTGCCATCCCAGAAGCTTTCCCAAGTCTTCTCCAAGTCTTTTCCCGCTAACATGCTGGACATCATGTGGTCCTCGCGTCCCTTTCATGGAATAGCAACTAATCCTGCCAAGATTAGTATGACGACTGTCATAGTTTCAGTGCTGTGGGTTTCTTGCCTGAAGTGACAGCATGGCAGAAGAGCGACAAACGATAATCGACCCCCCGGGACACGCCAGTGTCCCCTCCACAGGACATATGTTCTGTGTATTAGCACATTTAAGGGATTCGTTCACCTTTGATCTCTTTTCTTTAAACCTCTCATCTCATGGACGGAGGTTCAAGTCCCGACGCTGGGCCAGCCTCTGTCTGGCTTCCTCGGGGCTGGCAGGGAGGGCACCGACGAGCTGGGCGCGCTTCTCCTTCCCTTCACTTGGTGGGGGGCCAAAGCACTGCAGGGTTCAAAGAACCCCTGGCAGTACGACGGCATGCTATCATCTTCGGAAGCAAGATTATAGCTAGTCCTGAAAATTGCACAAAATACCTCCCCAATGATGAAGATTGCAGAGAGGCTGGGAAAATTACCTTTTTCATTATATCTTAAAAATACTGCAATCTCAGCCTGTGCCTTAGATTCCAGGAACTGATATGCTATTCAGAATAGCACTGCTGGAGTGGGCTTGCAGAGAGAGCAAAGAAAATGGTGCTTTCTCTTAGAGAGATACATCAGGACCCCCGTGACTGCTGGTTTTAGATCCCGGTACTTTGAATTTACCAGGGCTGCTGAACAGCTTCATACAGCTCCCACTAAACAGCAGGAGATGCTCTAGACATCATGGAGGAGTTTTAAAAGCGGAGAAAATGGACCGCAGCAGATGCTTTTGCAGGGTCTCAGAGGGTGCTTTGCGGTGTCTGAGATTCCCAAACCCTTCCACTAAGCCAGGGCCAGGTCTGGAGAGGATCTGAATCCCAGAGGGTCCCGGGCAGGCCAGTGCATGGGTGCTGGCTCCGGCCTCGGCTGCCGGGAGCGCAGGCAGCTCCTCTCCGGCATTTCACCGCCGGGCGCTGCAGGCCGCCGGGAGCCGGGCAGCCACCGTGCCGGCAGCGCAGATGAGAGCGCTGATAATTCCCATCAGCAAAAACCAGCGGCTGCACCCGGCAGAAAGACATATGCTGAGGTGTGAGCCAGCGCTCTGCACAGCACCCGGTTACCGCAGGGGAAGATCCGGCAGCACTTTTGCCAGCCTCCTCCCTCCGCCTTGCAGCGAGCCTGGGCTGCATGCTGCTTTTCCTGGGACAACGGGGGCAAATGCACCGGGCGACGTAATCGCAGCAAATGCAGAGCTCGGAGCCAGGCTGGTTGGGGCACCTGCAGGGGTGGATACAGGCTGGCTCGGCTCAGCTCTTACCGGGGTAGAAAAGAAAACCTATTCATAAGTACATGCATCAGGTCCTTCACAATCACAAAAGTGGCTATTTCTTTATAACAACAAAGCAAAGCAGCACCTTTTTACTCCTGTGAGCTGTGTTTGGGCTCTGGAACGAAGGACAAGCACACCGGCAGAAGACCTTGCCCAAAGGAGCTGGAAGCCCCCGTCGTTGCAGTGCAGCATCGGGATTCTGTCGGTTTAAAATATAGCTGTGTCTCCGCTGATGCGCCAGGTCGTTTGAGATGCAGCACACCGAGTCTTTTAATACTTCTAAGTAACTTCCCCGGTCTGGCACCTGCTTACGCGGCACCGGCACCGCAGCGCTGGCGGCAGCTCTCGCCGGTCTCAGGGACTCGTACAAGTGGGAAGGGACATTTGCAACAAGTGACACATAGGCCCGGTGGTCTAAGAGCAATACTTTATTTCCCCAGATTTTAGGGAAAATTCAGAAGAACTGTGCACGAAGGCTGCGAGTTCCAGAGAACCGTCTCGAATATGGAAATACATTTTCTTTGGCAAATCAGAGGAGAAGACAGTTTTGGCGAGGAGCCTGTTCTGGATTACTGCTGAACTGAAGCCAGTAAATTAAAAACCAGAAACAAAACAGCAAAGGCATAAAGAAATGGAAAATCATGAAATTGGTGACAATAAAGATAAATTAGAAGCTATGCAATGAAGAAAATTTAGAATATGATATAATTATCATTAACCATGCAAAAGTAATACACGGAAAGGTTTAATAAACATTTCTGATCTCTGTATGGAAGGAAGGACGGCTTCTTGTACCATTGGGACGATGAGGGGTATTTCTTTCCATTAGGTACTAAGGGGAACCTGGACTGCTGTTAAAAGACTTTTACAAAATATCGGCACCCCCAGAAAAGCTTCCCCTAGGCCCCCGAGGAGGTGGCTGAGGACAGCTCCGGTTAATCAAGGCCAATTTTTAACGAAACGGGTAACAGCAGGGAAGTTCCAGAAGCCTGGAAGACAGCAGAGTTATAAAAAAGAAAGCAGGATAAACCACTTCATTTAAGCTTGGCAGAGCTGACAGAAGAGTCAATTAATGAAGCATTTAAAAATAGTACTAATTTAATGCCTGTCAACGCATTTTTATTGAAAACAGTTGTCAAAATAAATCTGACTCATTCTTTGATGCGATTTTGGACCTGCGTGATACAGCCCTCGCTATTACTCCGTGTTGGATTTTAACTCTAGCATGAAGGGGGGTACATCACTGTGCAGAGCCTAGGGAAAAAGCTTGGCAAAAACTAGTACAAGAAGTCATTTGAGAGGATAGTGAAAAGACACAGGGGTTGGTAGGGGGATCTGGAGGGGCTTGCGTGGCACGGGTCATTGGTACTCGGGCATTCCTTGTATTCTAGTGAAATTTTAGAAAAAGCCACTGTAAGAGTAACTCTGAAACCTCCCTGGAGAAGACATCCCCTTGGAGAGTTACACAAGTGGAGATTTCATACAATTTTAAGAGCAAGGGATGAAGGTTTCTACATTTTTACATTTGATATCTGAAAATTTCTGCTTCTTCACTTCTTCTGGTTTAATCATTCTTTTTTTCCCCTCACCCCTTCCCGTCTCTGGAAAGTCACACGCCCCGTGTTTCCTTGGATGAAGGACTCTAAAGGATGTGCCGTCTTTAGCTAACTGTGAATAAAGCAGAAGCCATCACATTTTTAAAGCTGTTAATGGTTCTGCTATAAACAGAAGTTTATGTAAAATGTACTGGTGTGTGGCAGAGCTGTTTGGGTTACTACTGTGTTGCTCCATACTTGCTTCCCATTCTTGGATCAATTTCTTGTGTCATTTTTATCATCCAGTGAATCTTATTTCTTGAAACAGTATAATGGTAAGGTGCTAAATAATTTCATTAGGGGAGGTGAGAACAGATGCATCTTGTTTTTGAAAGCGTTTTTCCAATTGAATCAGCCAGGCGAACTCACTCTCAGATAGTCTGTGCGATAGGGACACTTAATAATAAAGGTTCCTCTTCTTTACATGCTTTCCTAGGGCACAAATCTAATACGAGACTTCCAAACTCTGGTCCCTATTGAATTTGCACTGACTTTTTTCCTGACTATCAAAAGCAACGAAAGTGGCTGCAGCCTCTCAGATAATTTGTGGCTCTTTGCAGAAGTCAAGGAAGTTCCCCCTCTAACCCAGATGTTCCCGGGCACCAAGAATCCAGCTGTTTCCCATCAATTGGGCTTGGAGATGACAGCAGATCTGCGCATCATTTAAACCAGAGAGAGAAAACCTGTAGCTCCGAGATCAAATATAACTAGCAGCTTCATTTCAAAAGGCTTGTGAATGTTTTACTTCCCACGTTATTACTGGAGATACAGTACAATGAATATTAATTTGTGGTCCACCAGCTATATTTGAAATACTCCTTCACAAGAAGGTAAAACTATTTGTTGGACCTGATTTAAATCCATGAAGCACACCTAATGTTGACTGATCACAGTGTCATCACTCAAGTGTTAATTTTGCAGTTTAAACTAGCATTAGATAAAGATATCATCAGCTCCCCTGACACTTGCAACTAGCATTTTCCCAAACAAAATGCAGTTCTGCTGTTCTAAACATTTTGCAAAAAAAGGCTTGAGATTGTTATTTTTCAGGGAAAAAAATGAAAGCAAATAAATCAGTTAATGTTTTCTCCTCTTGGAAAACCTATATATTTAATTGTTAAAATTTGCCAGTACTAAATGTTTGAATGTTTCAACTACCACACCGTTAACAGTGTTGTTCAGAGAGCACGGTGCAGCTTTCACACTACTGAAAATAGGAAGGCTTTTCTGCACAGAGAGGCACCGGTCGCTTCGGGTGGGCTGGTGGATATCAGTATAGATTAACTGAAAAGGAGTCCTCTCCCCACGAAGCATTAGATTGAGAAGGATGCACATCAAAGAGCTGTTTTGCTGCCACCTGACCCTTACGCATTTGGTCTGTCTTTTCTTGTTGCACAACTCTAAGAACAAATTACATGCCAGACTGGTTTCCAAACAACCGCACTTACTGATGCTGCACAAGCGCGCGCTGTCGCACACAGTCCTGCTGCCCGGACTGATCCTTGGCTGCTTCCAAGGGTGGGACGCGGAGGAACAGGAGCTCTCGCGGAGCTGCGGAGGAGACGCGGGCTGCAGGGCTCCTGCACGTGGCGGCTACCGGGGAGCGCACAGTACCGGCGCGGGAAGCCCTCGCCACCCGGCCCGCAGGGCAAAGCTGCGCTTTCTTTCTTTGCTTGCTGTTTTAGAAGAACGGATGATCGACAGGTGAAATTGAGAGGGTCTGAGCAGCTGCCAACACTAGCCTCAAAAACCATGTAAATAAGCATTTCCCCCCTCAAATCCCGGCCCGGTCCCTACTCCGCAGCAAAGCCGCACGCGTCCTCTCCAGCCGCGGGCCGAGTCACGGCTCCACGCTCCCGCCAGCTCTCCTCCCAGCCCAGGAACGCGCTGGAAACGGGCCCCGCTCCCTGCACCGCGCACCACCCGCCCGAGCCTGCAGCAGGGCCCGGTGAAGAGAGACTTCTGGGGAGCTCCCTGCCCTCCGCACCGCGGCTCCCCGCACGGGCACGGCAAGAGCCCCTGCCGCACTTCCATTGGGATTATAGAAGTCAAGCACCAAAGAAGAGAAACGAAGTGGGTGATTGCTGCAAGACCTTGTGAAGGATGAAGGTCATGGCTCAGACACCAGGATGACCCAACAGCTGGCTGGTGGCTTGAACGGACTTTGCAAAGTATAGAGCGTGTTCTCCTGGGGAAGAGACTGTAAGCAATACCACTGCAATCACTGCCGACAGTACGAAGGCTCCGGCTCCTCCAGACTGACATCCAGAAGTGCTAACTCCACGCAGTTAATGGCAAGGCCTGGAACAAATTCGGATGCAAGGGAGGTTCCCAAAGCAGCTCCGAACTGTATCTATGCAGCCGCTTGTTCCTCCCCACCTTATCTGCCCCTCCCTGTCCCCTGCTTACTGCACCGCACTTGCATAATAGATTCAAAGCCTTGCAGGGCACGACCTTGTCTAGCGATCTGCCCCGCTGAGTGTCTGAAGCACCGTTCAAAATAATGAATAATAAATGCAATCATAAAAATGTACTAATGTAGGAAAAAAGAACAGGAAGTACGCAGAGCCTAGCCGAGAAGCAAGGGCCAGGTTCGCCAGCGGTGGAAGTGCTCTGCTTCCCAGCGGCTACCTGGCCTTCCTCCCGGCACCAGCAAAACCCGTGTGTAGCTTCACAGACTTCACCAAACATTACCCCTTTGCCGAAACGTAGCAGCGAAGAAGCGGGTATCACACCGGTACGCGAGAACTGCTTCTCGCCGGGTTTGCGAAGGCGCTGCATTTGAACTTTGCGTCTCCTGTCAATCCTGTGCGTCAGCAGGATATGCTTACTTGTGATTACGTATTCTCATTAGATTTTGGTGTTAATTGAAATGCTTTTAGAAGCCGTGCAGTGTCGCTGTGACGTAGCCAAGTGACCTCAGGGAGACACAAAAAAGGAGCTTTTTCCTTTGAAGAACTCAGGGAAGAGATGTCTGTGGCCAAGGTGCTTAGAAACTTTGCCGTGTTATTCACTATTTCGGGAGAACAAACCTAGATTTTGCATCATCGCCACAGCGTCTGGTGTAGGTCAGCACTCCTTGCTCGTGCCCTGTCCCCGCAGCACGGAGCCCGTGCACACGCAGCTCCTGCGCTGCGGGTCTGCGAGCTCGGACGAAGCTACAGGCACTATCGCAGTCCAACTGCGCTGGCAAACTCCCTCCCCAAGACAACAAAATAAAAAAACAAGCACTCTTACTGTCCCAGAGGATCCTCCCTCCCACCACAAAAATATCTCAATCACAAAACAGCACCGAAGCCCTCAGGACCGTTAGCGCCCGTTCCCTGGTGCCGCTGGAAGAGCAGGTGCAGGCACGCGAGGCGGCTGGGGCTGCTTCGAGCACGGAGCATTTATTTGTTTGGCACGATAAACACGAAAAATACTTGACAGTAAGTCAGACGTGGAGTTTCATGCAGAAATCAAGTAAAAGCTGTCATATAATTTTGCTCTGGTGGGAGGCAAATATAGACTAATTTTGGCTGAGTTTTCCGTTCAGTTTTTTTAAAAATGAAACTTGAAATGACAGGGAGCGTGAGAGGAGAAAAACCGCTCATACGCGTCCCTGGAAACCAAAACTGCTGAGTACTGCAGAGTTTCACCAGATCCCTTATTCGGGACGTGCTTGGGCAGCATCGCCGGCCGGGGCCGGGGCGGGATTGGAAGAAGTCGCACAGGGACCACGAGCAGGCAGGGACTCTCCCGCACCCACGCGTGCACGACGCTGCGGCTAGGCAAAATGGCACAGTTCGGAAAACCAACTTTTATAAATGAATCGACTTGCCGTTGTGCTTACTCTTTCTGTATATTCATACGAGAGGTAACGTTTTACAGGTAGGAATATTTGAGGCAAGCTAATTCTACAGTTACATGAACTCATATATTCACAGAAAACTGGCGTTTGAGCAAAACTGAGACTATAGAGGCACCGTAAGGATTCGGTCTGTCATCCTTCAGAGCAGAGAACACGCACTGGGCAACTTCCTAAGTGTTCGTGGCTTTTTATACCTCGTGAGATGGGATGATAAGGGATCAGTGACCATTATCTTATCTTATTTTCATGTTGTCTAGAAGACTATCGGGCCTGGAGAGCCGAGGGCTAGCTCCGGCGCAGTGGAGTTTCTCTCTGAGCTTCTGCGCGGGAGGCCGTGACACGCGCACGCATGCTTTCTTTGGACCTAGCTGCGGTTGGACCTGTTTTTCTGAGGGGGTTAGTAACAAAGCTCTTCTGCCCTTGGGTCGCTGCTAGATGTCCCGTCCTCCCCAAAGCCTGGGGAGTGCAAGAAGGTCGTGCTGACAGACCGCGCGCGCTATGCCTCGCTCGGGCGTTTCTGAAGGGTGCACTTCAGAAAAGATACAGGGGAGCGCCTCCCAGCCTAAAACACCAGGCACCGTGTGCACGTCGGTGGATTTAGAGAACGGGCTCCACGGACAACGGAGCATCTGTCTGCAAAAAGCAGACAAAGGCAACAATCAGGCCTGCGCTTATTTTTGTACCACAACTCAGTGCCGGAGCGTGCGCCTCGGTGGCTTGCCTCCCGATAAGCCGCAGACAGACGGAAACGTGGAGACCAGCTGCTGCTGCTGGCACGGCCGCCGGCACCGCAGCGCGGCGAGGGCCCTGCCAGGGCGGGAGCGGGGAGACGCTGACGTGCACAACGAAAACGCTTGCGGTTGTGCTGCGGGCGAGGGCGAGCGCTGAGCTTGGCTCCCGACCGTTCCCTGACGGCGCTTGCCGGCGGCGGCGGCCCGGGGCGCGAGCGGGCTGCGGAGGTGGGCGGCTGCGTGCGGCACGGCCCCCTCCGCCGCGAAGCCGCCGTGGGGAGAGGCAGTAAAGACTCAAGAGCCAGAGGAACAAAGTATTGGCACAGAGAAGAAAAACGATCCAAGTACAAGTGACAAGCAGCGTTCAAGAGAGAAACAGCGTCTGGCTGAACTCTGCACATAAAACGAGGGGAGAGAGTGGAAAATGTCTAGAGCAATTTGAGGAGGCTTATTGAATCCCCACGGGGAGCTCCAGGGGGGCCAGCGCGGCTCCCGCCGCTCCCGCACAACCCGCCCTGAGCTTTCGGTAACGCTGGCCATAACAACGGCGTTTGCTTTTCTCCCCTCTCCCGCGCGGGTGCTCGGTACTGTGGTGCCTGGCGGGGGGGTCCCGCTCCCCCCGGCGCCGACGCCGGGTCCTCCCGCTCAGCCCAGCAGCCTTTCCGCCCCGTTCCCGTTTCCCGGGGAGTTGGAGACGCGTGCTCAGACCTGCACCTCTCTTTTATATGCTGCTTTTGGGTGTTTTTGTGGCCTCTATAATTAGGCAATCCCTTGTCACTGAGCTGCAGTCGTTCGTTAGTTTTGCAGCCACGTTAGCGCCGGGACGCAGCGCTTCCTCCGGAGCTGCAGCCGCGCCGGCAGCCTCCGAACTCGGACCTCGCGTGAGGGCTTCCTCTGCCGACGCTGCTACCCTGTCCCCGGCCTCCAGCTCCCTCTCCCAGGAGCTTAAACGTGCCAGGTTCAAACCCTCCGTCTGCGCATCCCCCCCAGCCCTCCCAGGCCCGGCGCAGACGGCGCTGGGGACGGGGTCCCGCACAGCCGGGAAGGGCTCCGCGCAGGCTCCGGCTCCGTGGGGGCTCAGCTGGGAGCATCACGGCCAGACGTGTAACTGGTGAAAAGCAAATAAATCATCCCAGTCTACTGCAGTCAGGAGCTCTGGAGCAGCTCGTGGCTTTGCGGGCTGTCTCCGAGGCAGAGAGACGTCTTTAATGCCTTGTGCGTTCAAGGTACTCATCTCCTGCAGCTCCCCATGGCTTCTCCCCCTCTGCATATGCTGTATTCTCCTTGCGTCTACCTAAAGCGAGGAGTAGGAAGAAAAGTAGTTGAGATTTTTTCCCTAAGTCGTGCATTTTTAATTGGACTATAAATTCTACTTTATTGTGTTTTAGAATGTTATTTTTATTTTCCAACAGAACTATCTCTTCTTTGATGAGGGCACAGATTTATTACCCAATTTCCAGTTTTATGCTTCCCTTTCGGTGTGCAGTTTTAGTTGTTTCCTGGTTATACAGACACCTCCTCTTTTCCAATCTTTTTCTCGGTGAATTTCCTCAAATCCTTATTTCTGTGCAACCCATTAATGTTCATTTCTTTTATCCACTCTCCTAGGGATTCATCTCGGATCCATCCGTAGAGCTGTATTTCCACTTTATATCTTCTCGCGGGTGTCTCTGAGACTTCCATAATTAGAGAATATATTGCCACTGAGCTGGGTGACGTTGCCATGATTTTATGGCTGTGTTCCTGCTCTGGCCCTTGGCCCTTTGCGCGACGCCTTCACAGAAGTCCCGAAAGGACATGTTATGTGTTAAGTTTTGTACACCCAGGGAGAACATAATAGCGTGACCTTCAATCCAGCTTGTGGCTGTTAATCAGGAGATGAAGCCGCTGCCGCTTACTAGGGAAATCGTTAGATGCCTGCACCACCGAGGGGTGTTTTAATGAAGTTTGTGTAATGGGAGGAGAACGGAGACGCAGTTAATTTCGGCACGGATACCTTGTAACCTGGCAATTAAACCGTCTCCCAAGTGCTCTGCCCTAAAATGCCTCCTCATTAACTGGCGTAGGCAGCACGGCCGCGGCCGGGGCGTAAGTAGGGCGGGAGGTGCACCGTGCTGGAGCAGGTCTCGGCTGGGGAAGCGCCGTCCCGGACCACTTCGCAGCGTGTCGGCCGAGCCGATGTTCAGAGCGGCCTTGAGTACCTGCTCTGCGTGCGCGGTTAGACGAGGACCCACATGCCGAGGAGCAGAGCTTTGCCTTAGTCCCGCAGAACCGGGACGGGGCAGAACATCGGGCAGCGGCTCCGCAGAGGACAAAGCCGGGGACGCGTCGCCTGCGGCCGTGGCACCGGGAGGGCTGCGCCCCAGCTTGCTCGAGCGGTTCAGGCTTGGTAGAGAGCCCTGACGGTATGGGGACCCCGAACACTTGCGTCCTCTCCCAGCGGCTGGGAAGGGAGGACTGAGGGGGAACGATCCCGGGTCGGGGGCTCGAGCAGAGCGCGGTGCCCGGCGCGCAAGGCGGCTCCCTGCAGACCCGTCTCTTTGGAGAAACCCCTCAGTCTTCTGCGACGCCTGGGCCCTGGAGAACGGCCAGGACGAAGTGCTCAGAGGAGCGTGTGGCAGATTGATGGGAACAGAGTGAGAACAAAATGTTTCGAGGCTTTTCGTAGCGGTCGGGTGCAGCGCGGGGCGGCAGGACGCGGGCGGGTACCAGCCTGCGGGACCGGCTGCCCCGCGCGCCGCCCGGGCGGAGGCATTGCGGGTGGATGTGGAGGCACCGTCGATACCGCCGAGACCAAACTGAGAAGATCCGTAAACGCTCCCAGCGCACAGCATGTGTCCTGCCAGGCATCACAAAGACCCCAGCCCCGCTCCCCATCCCGGAGCCTGGCTCTCCAGAGATGAACACAGAGGGGTTGACAGGCACAGAGATGTGGACGAGCAAACGCCACGCGGACACGGTGGGGGACACGTCCAAGAGGATTATCCCCATCACAGCTGTGTTCAGGCTTTGAAACACGTTGGGTTTTAAATACCAAGCTCTTAGCGTTGGCTATGGGACGCAGGTTGCTGACCTTTCTGCAGACACTTGCTGTATTTGCTTAAGGAAAGCCTTTTTTGCTACTAAACTGAAGAAACAACCTTCATCCTTCAATATTGTTTTAGTCTTTTTATACGAATTGCATCTCAGTGCGGAATTCAAAGGTCACAGGAAAACTCTGGGAGTTAATTGGCGCCATTGTTTCCGATACAACTTTCGGTGTAGGGAGAGTTCCTTGTTATTAAACTCGGAAAAGCCTTTGTTATTAGCACTGGATCCTTCTTTGAAAAAAAAGAAAATTTGCAGATAGATGTTCAGAATATGTAGCTTTAAGCACAGCAGAGGAATTTTTTTCCTATGGATTAGTTGCATTACTTCCTCTGGTGGTGGGTGAGCATCCAGGGGATGAAAGAGTAGGTTAAGAAAGGCATTAGTGTTAATCCCCTGAGCTCCATACGCAACCCGCATATGTTCTCCCTGTGACCTTTAACTGATGTTTCTCCTGCAGAAATGGGGCTTTATGTATCTTTGCTTTGGCACTTAACAAGCAAAGATCATTTGAAGAGCTCTTTGGGAAAAAACCCAAACAAGTTTCTCATTCTCATAGGGTAAACTGCCCTTGTGAGCATATGCTTCAATTTGCTAGCAAGACGTGTTTGAAAGAAATCAAAAATATATGCTTGCATGAGTCCTGGACGGGGAAGCTAAAAATGGCATTATTAACAGTCAGATCTGCGTAGAAGGAGGAAGCAATACTTAAGCACACCCGCAGCCACAGGCAGCTCTCTGCCTGTGATTATTAACCCGGCCGTGGCTAGGGTTTGCATCGGGCTGAGCCGGCGAGGGGAAAGAAACAGCCCTGTGCTCGCCCGGCGGGGGGATGAGGAGGACAGAGCTACGTTTCACACCTATTCACTTGTTTTAGCAGCACATTAATGAATTAAGTTCAGACAAGCTCCTGTGAGCTCAAAGTCTCAGCAGGAATAAACAGTTCAGCGTGCTAATCCAGTTAAGGTTTCCATGTGCATCTCGGAGAGGGTAGTGCAATATCATTACTGCATTAAGGCTCAGCCACGCAAAAGAGAAAGAGCAGAGGCTGAACCAGTGGGATTTTTGGTTTCGTCGAGCCTGCCGTCTCTCTGAGATAACGCATCATTTTCATCTCCATTTGAAAGCATTAATAAAAATCTGTTAGTTCAACCTGAGTGCTTTAGGAAGTGCCTCCCAAAGCCAAAAAACTGAACACAGAGCTTGAATGCACCCAAATTAACTCATGTTTATTGTGGAAGTAAGCACTTTATTACTACAATATGGAGAAGGATTATGGCAATTAGAAGTCTTTGAAGTGAGCATGGACAGGAGCAATCGCAGATATGCCACAGGTTCTGCAGAGGAAGATTTGCAAGTTATTTACTGTGCTTAAGTCTGGAGGAGGAAGAGGGGCGGCAGGTCTCCTGGAGCTCATCGCAGGCAAACCGCCGGCCCAGAGACCTGCCTGTGCACCGGGAGCCACTCCGCAAGGCTCCGGCTTGGGCAGGAGGCTCGCCCGGGCTAAGTGGAGGTGGAGTACGCGACACTACACTGCAAGCCTTCACCCTGCTTTCCTCCAGGTCCCCAAAAGACAGCTCACCCCTGCTAGCAGGCCCTCGCGTTAGCCTCGGCATGCCTAGGGCAGTCAAGAAGGTATACGGAAGCACAGCTTCTGCAATCCCGTGCGTTCCTCCTGGATCGCAGAGTCCAGCACCTCAGTTTGGATTAAGTCACAGAAATTATGATGCATTTGCTGAAGCTTTTAGCTACAGAAACAGTCACTTTCTGCTGCCACCGAGTCACCTGCTCATGTCTGCAAAGCATCTGTCACGAGAGGAGCTTGTCAGGACGCACACGCATCTGAAGGGATCGCACAGGCATCTGCAAACAGGGTTTGAAAGGGAAAAGAAACTGCAAGCCCGACCCATCTCCAGGTCCTCGCAGTACTGAGCAAGAGCCCTGTCGTGCCCATTCGGTGCATGGTTTCCCCACCCGATCACCAGCTCGCTGCCTTCGATCCTCCCTGCCCAGGAAATCCCTCTGGAACGGGCTGTCAGGGGCAAGCCCAGCTTCTCCCCCCCCTTTGGCTCCGTGCTCTTCAAGGGTAAGAGATGCCTGCGGAGCACTAAGCCGCTGGAGAAGGCTGTGGTCTAAAGCTAAAAGCTGAGGCCGAGCAGAGCGGCTCCCTCGGCTGCGGCTTTCCTGCGGGAACGCGGACGCGCCGCAAGCTCTGCCCACACGCCCGGGGAAGGCCCCTTGCAGCATCTCCTCCTGCGGTTCAGGAGTGCGGGAGGATTCCCCCGGCTGCCGAGTGTGCTGACACGGCACCAGTCTCATTCCCAGTTCACGTTGCTATTTCATCTGAAAAAAGCAATTACAGCTGAGAAATTCCCCGCGTCGTTGTGTCTCTCGTCCTGGGGAAGCTTTCCTTACGTTTCGCCCCCAGTTGCACTGCTGTAACTTGCTAGCGAAGGTGCTTCATCTCCAGCCAAACGACTAGAGCAAAACCCTCTCCTGAGCCTGCCTCCAGCGAGCCCGGCTCGGCCGTGGCGGGCGCGCGGATGCTACCTTGCATTTTCAGTCACTGCCGGCAGGAGCACGGGAAACGCGGGGAAGGGAGCTCTAAATTTACGAATATGGATGACTGGAGCCAATTTCTGCTCTGGGAATATCTGTCCTTTCTTCAAGTGAGTGTAGCTCTCGATGTCCTAAAGCTCCTCATATTAACTCAAAAGCAGCATAAAGTCCCGGCTCCCTGCAGAGTACACACGGGATTTTCCTCCCAGTGACTTTCCAAGTGCCTTGCCAGGCAGCAAAGCATCATGTCATAACAACACTTTTTAAGACAAAACAGGACCCGTTTGTTCCGCTTACTCTGCAGTATTTCAGGAGGGTATTTAACAGCAGAGTTTCCTTTCTTTTAAAATGTAAAAATTAGGGTTTCTTTCACTGTGAAGTGACAGACCGCTTTTTAAAAGAGCCCCCCCCCCCCCCATTGCAATAGCCATCTGAGCCCCCCGGCCCCAGGGGGCTGAGGAGCTGCAGTGACAGCAAACGGGGCGAGGCGTTAGGAGACGGAGACAGGCAGCCGCCCGGCACGGCACAGGGGAAAACCCGGGGCGCGCAGGTGGAAAGCGCGAGCTGCCAGTCTGACTGTGCTCGATCCGCCTGGCAGGGATCCACCTGCAGCCTCCGTAACCGCCGGGGTTTCCAGCCGGGCAGGATGCGCACGACGCAGGAGCGGCGGGAAGGGCAGGGCGCGGAGGGAGCTGCGCTGGGTGCACGCGCAGCCGGCTCGGCTGGGGCAGGGGCCACGGCACCGCGCGCACGGACATCAGACGGGAAGGTGCCGCTTGTTGTAGGTGGCAGAGAGAGGGGAGGATCCGAGCGGGACCTCCGAGGAGGAGAGGATGCTGAGGAAGAGGAGGAGGCAGTTCTTCAGACATCACAGTCATTCCCAGACTTTGTGACTGGGACGATCCGAGGTAGCCGGCTTGGCTGTTAGGTTGGTCCTCTCTCGTGGTCGGTTTAAAGAGAGGGAATTGGGAAAGCTGATTATTTAATAGATGTGAAGCACCTGGTGCCCCTGAGATGGGTTTTCCGCGAGCCCAGGAGGTCGCCGTGTCTGCAAGGGAGAAGCAGGACTTTGCTACCCTGCAGATGCCTCGTTCCATCGACCTCCCGACGCAGCTCTGCCGAAGTGAAAGTCTAAATCAAGGCATTTTGCAACACACCCGTTGCCGTCTGGGGTTGTCCGACAACTGAGGGCAGCCTTGCCGGGCTGCAGCGGTTCCCGGTAGCCTGGTGTGTCCTGCCTGGTCGCCGGCAGGACGCTGCCGAGGACGCAGGCTCAGGACACAGCCGAGGAGGCAGCAGCGGGGCTTCGTCTGCGGCCTCGGGAAGACCGCCGTCCTCGGAGGCTGCGCTCGGAGCCTCCTGCTTTGGCAAGGAAGCTCCTTCTGAAGTCTGGCCTGAAATTTCCATCTGATCTTTGCAATCTCGGCTCACCCTTCTGGGACCCGTACAAATAAGAGCTGATGCCGTCTAAACACTCACAGGCAGTTGTCACGTCTCATCTCTGTCACCGCCTCGCCGAGCTGAGCCCCGTCCTCCCCAGGGAGCCGCGAGGGCCGACGGGGAGCACACGCCGCAGCTGCCACACGCTGTTACCTTCATCAGCCGCGGCGCTCGCCGCGATCGGAGCGTCTCGTGCCGCGTCGCGGGCGCTCGGGACAGCTTTTGCCAGCGCGGGGCGGACGGGCAGATGTCGCGGGGCGGACGGGCAGGCGTCGCGGGGCGGACGGGCAGACGTTGCAGGGCGCAGACCTCCGCCAACCCGGTCGTCGCAAACCAGCCGGCTACGCCGGGAGGCAGCAGCCCGGGCAGGACCTGCGCCGTGCCCCGGCGGGAGCGCGTCCGGGCGAGGGCTCACCCTCCGCTCTGCCCTCTCCAACGCGGCGTTCAGGGGAGCGCTCTGCTCGTCCACCGCTCTGCTTACTCGTCGCGTGTTTTCTGGCTTAGCTCTTCGAGACTGCAGATCTTACGTGCAAGCTGCACCACTAATCTGTAAGCGGGAGGATAAGCTGGAGCCACAGTCCCGGGATTCGGACCTAAGGCCTCATCCTCCAGCCCTGGCATCGTGGCAGCAACCACCCCGGGGCTGCTCGTCCCCCAGGCCGGAGGAGGAGGAGGAGGAGGATCATATTGCCTAACTCCGTGCGGTTTCCCCACAGACAATCTGTTTTCTGCAGACACATCGCGGAGAGGAGGAGGAATGTTAGCTTATGTTCAGCGATTTATAAATAGGGTGGTAAACAGGAAACCTTCACTCCTCAGCTTTCCTGTCTGTCAGAAACCTTTTCCTTGAATACTCATGTTAATTAAGGTCAAACTCAGCTCAGCTGCATTTTAAGCCCCATTTGCATTTACTTTTGCAAGTATCCCTTCCTCCGCGGTTTTCTGAACTTCCATCGCCAAATCATTTTTTCATTGAATTCGTACTACTCTCAGTTTATAGCTCCCAGTTTACTTCACACGACGCAACCTTTACACAGGAGATACCGGTTCACCCAAAATGGAGGAAATTCCAGAAAGAGCCAATTCCACGAAAGAGCAAGAAAGTACAGAGTTATTTGATGTCCTATGGGAAGCCGGTTAATTCGCCTTTCACAGTCGCATCTGCAGCTTCCTTCCCTGCACGCTCTCCCTGCAAGACCGGGACTGACGGTCCCCCAGAAGTGCAGAGACCTCAGCCCGGGTCTGAACCCTCCCAACGCTGCTTTTGACACAAGCGAGCTCCCAGGTTTGAGGTACGTTCCCAGCCTTTCCTAAGCGCCCGGACAAAACCCAGCTGCTAAGGAGGCCGTTTTAGCTAAGCCGCGCTCCAGAGCTGGAAGAAGCGGGGGTGATCCCTGTACCTCTTACAGAAGAGGCTCCTCATGGCAGAAAGAAGCTCAAAAGAGCAGAAATAAAGCTCAGGAGAGATCCCTTCCTGCCACCGGTCTGCTTTACCCTCCTGCAGCCCCAGCAGGTCCTCAGCCTCTCCCACGGCTCCGGAGGGCTCCGCCAGGCCAGGGGAGGCCCAAATGCCACCCACGGTCAGAGGCGCCGGGAGGCAGACGCAGCCGAGCTGCAGGGCAGGTCCTGCCGGAGATGCTGCTTCCCGCTAGCTGCTTAGGAGCTTATGAAATCAGCCTGAATTCGGTCAGTAGGTATCACCCAATTAACCCTTCCACAGAGCGCGCGCCGGGCTCGCCGGCCCCGCCGTGCTCACGCCGCACGTGGTCCTGCTCCGGCGCTGGCCCTGGGGATGGACGAGTCAACCAGCTCCGCGGGAACCGGCACGGGGTGCCGCATCCATAACCCTCGGTACAGCTCACGATGCTGCAGCGGAGGAAACAGCGCCTTAGCACTAAACAGGCAGCGATCACTGCAGTAAATCTTGGAATTATCACAAAATATCAAAGCTTCTTTGGGCACGAGCATGGACAATTAAGGGTTTAGGTCACTGCTGAGCATAAAAATGGTGCAGTTAAATCCACTGTCATTTATGACAAAGGTGTGAAGCGTTATACAACAACTAACACTTGGTTTTTAATTGGATTTGAATCTGTTAATGAAGTTTTCCCATTCCACCTCCTCTATAATTGGAATGTTCTTGAATTTTCCCCTTTTCTGAGCTACCAAACTAATAATTTACCCACTTTAATTTGTGATTCACTTAGTTTGTTTAGTCATAATAATGAATATTCAGCTTCATTAGCACATATTTGATTCAATTCATACTTAAGCGTATTCAGCTCTGTCAATGTGACAGTTGGATCGCTGCAAAGCCGCGGCTCCCTGCAGCAGCGTCGCGCACGTGGCAGCCGTCGCGGCCGCCTCCTCTCCGAGCAGCGGCAGGACGGGTCTGGCGCCGGTGCAAACGAGCCCTGGCCTCGTGCGGAGGGGCCAGAAGCGATGGGACACCATCGCCCGCGCGGCCCCCGGCACCCCCGCGGCCCCCGCCAGCCGCCGAGGCCGAGCGGGAGCAGCGAGCCGTGCCGAACGCAGATCACAGCTCCGCACGAGCTGCTCTTCCACGTGCATCATCTTCTTTTAAGAGATGGCAAAGATTTTTAATAGCTGTATTTGATCATTTAGGAGAATTTAAAATTCGTACTC
The DNA here is from genome assembly GCA_003342895.1 of Casuarius casuarius. Classification (NCBI taxonomy): domain Eukaryota; kingdom Metazoa; phylum Chordata; class Aves; order Casuariiformes; family Casuariidae; genus Casuarius; species Casuarius casuarius. Next base: position 945,448 of record PTFA01000044.1, read on the forward strand.
TCACTTTTCAGTCACGACGCTGGGCAGTTTTCAGCACGTCCCTTTGCACTCCCTGCTCTCTGCGTGGCTGTTTGTAAATCGAGAACACAGGCGACAGGAAAATACTGAAAACGTTTTTCAGAGCACACCCTTTTATCTGTCCCTCTTTTCCTTTGCTTCCCCAGAATAAAGCGCTGCTTTTAGGTCACCAGATCTCTGAGCTGCAATTACACTGGACATTCAGAGCTGACAATTAAGAAATGCAAAAAATAAAGGAAGGAGAAAGAACCATTCATAAAAAACGCTGAACCTCAGACGGTTCCAAAACGCCTGCCCCAGGGAGACCTTCCCACAATAAAACCTGTTGGTCGAGGTGGACAGCGAGGGCCTTTCTAAGAAGTCCCGAGCCGTGTTGCCGCAAACGCGGGCCGTGTCGGAGCCGCTGCCCTCCCGGGCGCCCTCCCCTCCCCGCGCCGGGGCTCGGGGCTGCCCAGCGCCTCTGCTTCTCCCCCGGCGCAGACCGGGCCAGGGCTGCCGAGCTGCCCCGCTCCCCAGCTGGCCCCGCTTGAGCACGTACACCGGGCCCCGACTCAGCGCCGTCGCCTTTTTCTTCTGTTTAACTACGATAAAACAGAAGATGGACAGGGTAAAGGAGGCATCCAAACGGCCCGGCTGCATCTTGCAGCTGCCCTGCAGCGCGGAGCAGCGCCTGCGCCCCGCCGAGCCCGGGGGCTGCTGCAGCCCCGCGTCTCCCCCTGCACAGAGGCTTCCTGCAGACGGGATTACGCAGGAACAATTTTTCCACCGGACTTGTTTTTTTTCCCTTTCTCTGCTTGCTTTCTGCTACAAAAGAGGGGGAATGAAAGACAAGGTGCTAACAGACGAGGCCCTGACAGGCTGCAGCACTGCCAGCTCCGGAAAGGAATCCATTTTGTCAATCACGGTGCGGAGCCGGTTTGAAAATTCAGCATCTATCAGGAGCAAATTCACAGCATGTGGCGTAAAAATCTCACAAAACTGAACTGTTAAATATTTAGGGCAGATGACAAACAATATGTCATAATATTTGCAGAACTGCATTTGCTATTCAATGCATCGTCTCACTTAGAGCCCTGATTTTTGGAGGCATCAACACAAGAATGAGAAACAATCAGTTGCTGCCGGTATTTGGTTACATTGTAAATGAACTGTAGGATTTAATTTAGATTTCTTAAGTCTAGCATTATATGCTATATGCCAGGTGGATATTAACATTTATTAGCTGCGGCTTAGCAATGAATAATTAAGTAGAATTTAATTAACACGCACTAATTTTAATTTAACTTGGGTTGAATTTTTATTTGAGGCTTCATTTCGGTACAGGGCGGCTTCTAGTTTGTATTTATACCAGGTTTTACCTGCAAAATGGGAGGTAATAGGTGGTTGGGAAAAAAAACAACGGAAAACTTAAAAGCGCCGTGCACAGACAGCCCCGGCGCGTCCCCCGGCCCGCGCTCCTCGCCCCGCGCTCCTCGCCCCGCGCTCCTCGCCCCGCGCCCCGCAGCCGCACGCCCCGCAGCCGCACGCCCCGCAGCCGCACGCCTAAGCCTGGCTTTACTCCAGCCGCAGCCTTGCTCTCCCGCCTCCCGCTTCGCTTAAGCTCCGCGCCGGATGGACATCGCATACGACACCCGATTACCCTGCAGGCCAATAAAACGCCGTAGAAAAATATATTTACAGCTGTGCTACCTAAAACCTGTGTTATGGGTCCTCAATAATTTTAAGCTTTCAAACATTTTTTTCCTCCCATACATTACAGCTTATAACGTGCTTATAGCCCAAAACACGACTATAAAAACGACATCCGAGCGTGCCTGATTTATTCTGTTATCAGTGATTACCAGGACAAATCTGCTGAGTTTACACAGTCAGAATAAAATCTGGGGGAGCGATTTCCCCCCATGTGCCGCCGGCTCAGGGCGCTCGGCGGAGATGGAGGAGGGCGGAAACGCCCCCGAGCAGCCGGGGAATCGACCTAACCCGGGTCTGAATATCACCAGATCCAGCTGTTTCCCCAGCAGTGGGAGCCAGCAGAAAGCAGAGGCAAGAGTAAACACTACGGTTTAGCTATGCCGGTGGCAACCCATGCAAAAAAGATCCTTGGCAAATTAAAAGTTTCTTAGCATTTTCGCTGCCCTTATCTTGATGGGAATCTACTCCTAGGAGATTATGACGTGGCTTTTCTTTTAATTAATTGAGACTGCTTAAAAAGTAAAAATGCCCATTTCATTTTAATCATGTATTATGCAAATTAGAAATGTAAATATCATAACAAATCTGTTGCTAACTCAATTTATTTCTGTTGTAGCACTGCTGAGGGCCTTTGATCTCAGATTAGCGCTTTGATCCGCTCCCTCGGTCAGGGTTACGCGTCGCTGCTGCCGTAAACGCGCTTTCTCAGATGCGAAACGTGCAACGGGAGAAGGGCTCGCGCAAAGGGACGGCGGAGCAATGCGACCCTGCGAGTCGCGGGCACGGCCGGACGCGGGTCCCATTAATTCCTCATTCGCTGTGAGGAAAGCGGCGATACGTACGTTTTACCTACAGTGTTTTTAATCAGTTAATTTAACCAGAAACATTAATAATGTATTTCTTTGCCACTTGACTGCTCATCTGTTAAACAGCTTATACGTAGAGGAGAATGTCACCCCTTGTGACATGAAGTACCTAATACAGTGCAAATGAAATAAGATTTTGCATATTTAATGTCAAAATGAAAAAAGAGAGACGCTGCCTCTGGGGAACGCACGCGCTGGAGCGGATCAGCCCGCACTTGAACCGTCTGTCCCGGCAAACAAGGAAACTCATCCTTAAAGGACACAGGCATTTGGCATATCCCATTTTCTGCTTCGATTCATTTTCTTGGCATTATTCAGCAAATACCCGGTGTTTCGTTACGCTGCAGAACGGGGTTAAATCAGAGGCTCTGGGATCGCTCTTCCCGTCCGGCCGCTCCGCCCTTGGCCGTGCGGATGCTGCGGAGGAGCGAGCAGGCTGCAGCGGGGACGGCTCCGCCGCGGTCTGCGGTTCCTGCCCTCCGGCCCCACGTCCGGCCTCTTCTGAGGGCTCCCGGGGAAAAAACCCGGCAACACGGGCCCGAGCAGCCGGGAAACACCGCAGCCCTGCCAGGGCGACCGGCCGCGGCGGGGCTGCGGCAGCGCTGGGACGTGGTGCAGGCAGAGCAGGTTTCCCGCTGGCCAGGTCCACCCGGGTCTTCTCCAGCCTGGGGCAGCACGGCTCCCGCTTTGGAGCCCTGAGGAAATCCCACGCGCACACGCCACAGAAACTGCTAAAGCAGAGTAACGTCGGGCCGCCCAGGGCCAAGCCCGATTCCTTTGTAATTCTTGTAAAGGAAAAGGATAATGCACACAGCAGTCCGGACGCCAGCTGTGAGGCGGATCCTCTCTGGGAGCTGTGGACCAGATCCTCCCCCGGGTGTTGAGTCACGGGGTGTCTGCGGACGGAGCAACCCCGGGCACCGGACAGCTCGGCCCTGACGCAGGCAGCAGGCTCCTGCAGAAGGTCCCTTCTGTGCGACGTGTGTTTCCGAAGCCCGAAACGGCTCTGGATACGCGGCTGTGCTGCATCACGTCGAGCAGCGCCACGCTGAAGTCACAAGGCTGATGCAGGATCAGCAGCGGTTTAAGAGGACAGGGATGCAGATCCCTCCTCTCCGCTGTTCTGTCAAAACCAGAAACCGGCTGCCGTACCCAAGGGATTATTTCCAGCGCCTTGCCCAGCAGGCCCGTCCCAGCGAGCCGGCGACTTCTACTTATTGCGTAGAGCAGAGCCCGCGCTGCTGCTGCCTTGAGCTCACGCCCGGTCCTGCCGCGGGGAGGGAATCGCGGGTGCTGGTTCTTGCTGAGGAAGGTGCTGCAGCTTGACCTTGTGCTTCCGACCTACGAAGTTAGGTGGGAGATAGGAGGGATCGGGGAGAGGGGCCCCCGGACCCCCTCGGGGGGCACGAAGGGCGCTCGGCTCAGCGGGGGCTGCGGGGTGGCAGTTCGCAGCCTCTCCTGCACCCGCTCTGCCGCGTTAATCAGTTCACAGGGCGAGCTGGTTCGGTTCGGAGCAACCGCGCGGGGACGATCCTCTGCCTCCTGCCAGCGCCGGCTCGTTTCTCGCTCCCAGCCCCAGTGCTAGAGGAGAGCTGGACCATCGCGGTGACATCGTGCCTGTTGGACGGGTCAGAGAGGCAGGAGCACGGCTTTTCGCAGCCCTGCCCTGGAGGAAGGCTCTCCTCGCAGTCCTCGCAGCTCTGGGACTCTGCGAGCATCGCCCGGGAGGACGGGGCACTAAATACCGCGTCCTGGTCCTGACTCTTGAGTGTTAACATCGTCCCAGGAGCAGAAGAGATGAGAGGAGGACACACCGCCGCGGGGCAGCACCCCCCCCCCCCCCCCCCCCCCGGCGGCAGACGTCTGGGGACCTCGGAGCAGGCAGGCGCCGGGAGCAGACCCGTGTGCGGGGCCGCGGACCCGCCCGACCGCTCGCTGCCTCCTCCGGGCTCGCTGGCGTGACCAGGGCCGGCTATATCCTCACCGAAAGCTATTTCAAAACAAGCATTTCTTCCCGGATGTCACACGGAAAGTGACTGTCAGAAAGCTGTCTAAACGTGTTAACAACACTGTCAGCGGGGGAGAGAAAAGTGTTATCAGAAATAGTTGTTCTTCGAAGCTAAATAACTCCGTGATTTTATAAGGAGTAGAAGATAACAGATCACACCACAATCTCCTTTCCGAGACTGAAGATGTTTGTTTGGTTAAACAGGGGAAGGGGAGAGAAAGCAAAAACCTAAAACACCTTGGCTCGCTCGACTTGGCTTTCTGCAAAGCTGAAAATAACGGAGGCCGCGCTGGGGCTGAGCAGCGCAGCCCAGGCCAGGCTCAGCCCCGAGGACGGGGCTCCCGCCGGGACCGGGCTCCGCTCACGGGGCCGGTTCAAAGCTCTTTTTCCAGCAGCATCGCCTCAAGAGCAGAGCTACACAGCGGATCTTTGCTGGATGCAGAAAGACCTGGGACGGGTCTGATTGACATCGGAGGGATTTTTGCTCTTTCATGGGATCTGGATTTTACCCTGACTAATTTTCTGCTGCTCTGGTAGAGCGAGATCTCCCGCGTCTTGCAGCTAAATCTCCCTTCAGTGCAGCTCCCGCTTCTTTCCCGGCGGCCCGGCCATACTGTTCCTTTTCTGATTTGAGATCTAAAGATAGCTTCAGACATTTGCTTTGGATTTTCATTTTGAATTTCAAAAAATCCCCACCTCCACAGCACCTTCAATGGTCATAAAATAAAACAAAACAATATAAAATAACAAGACACGAAGTTGGTTCCAATTAGCGTGCTTTCTCATTTGCTGATTGACGTTCTCCGGAGAGCAATTAGCTTGCTTTAAAGCAACGTAATAATTGAGAATACATATTGGTTTTCACTGCTAATATTCAACGACTGAGCTTTTCCTCCCCTTGCCTTCCACCACGCATTTTGGAAAACACCAGAGCTAAAATGCTTTGAGACGTCTATTTGGGAAACACAGAGCAGATAACTCCAAAGACGTGGAAGAAAACCAGCGTGATTATCCACCGGACAAGCACCGACGTCTCTATTTTCCCCTAAGTGTGCTAAGGAGCGTCCCCGGCCCTCGACTTCCCAGGCAGACCGAATTCTGCCGGTCCCGGACGGGGCTGCCGGGATCAAAGCGCGTTTGCCTTTTGTTGACGTGCAGCAGTGAAACGTGTCCCTTCGGTGCGGAGACGCCGGCCGTGTCACCGCGCGGCGGAGGACACCAAGTGCGCAGCCTCCAGGCTGCTGCGCAGGCCCCGGCTCAAGATCTTTACTGCAGACAACTTCAAACACCTCCTTTTCCTGTTTTAAAAGCCAGTGACGCGGCGGGTCCCGGGGCGCTGCTGGCTGGGCGCCTCTCGCAGCCGCTGCCTCGTGCACGGGGGCCCAGGGGCATCTCTCGGGTTTCCACTGCCAAAATCAAGAAGGTGGATGATCCCGTCAACCCAAAACGTAAAATTTAAGTGACAAAGTTTGGTTGGGTTTGACCCTGTTCTGCCTGAGACCGTATCCCTGGTCTGTCCTGCGGCATCTCCCAGGCGGCCGATTCCCAGGTCTGGATCCCGTTGCACTAAACGCTGCGCAAATGTGGAGTTTTCCAGGGAAAAGTGGATATGCAAAGGGGATACACAAAGGAAAAGCGGATATGCAAACCGACCCGACCCGAAGCGGCTGGAGCTCGGCGTGCGTTAAACGAGGCACTGCCGTACGCGAGCTGCGGGCTTCATCCGCTGCTCGGGGAAACGGCACAGCCCTTCCTGGATGAACCAGGAGCTCCCATGAACGTCGGGAAGACGTCGCAAAGCCGCCCCAGCAGCCCAGAGCTGCCGCCCAGGAGGCTGCAGCCGCCTCTCCTCTGCCTGCAAAGCTACGGGAGGCAGAGGAGGAGGAAGAGGAGGAGGAGGAGGAGGAGGACGCTGTGATCTGAATAGACAAGGAGGTGACACCGGGAAAGGTCATTAGCACCACAGCAAGTGAGCAGTGCCAATTAATCCCCGAGACATTAGAAATGCTTTTAAACACAAAGTGGAGGTAGAAGCGGTTTAGAGGAATACGCCAACACTGGAGGGCCTTTAGTTTTAGTATCTCAGATGAAGCTTGTTTATGGATAGCATATAAAAGCAGAAACCGTTTTGTTGTTGACTTTTTATAGCCCATTGACTTCCTATATCTTTCTAAGAGCAAAGCCCCAGGGAAGCTGCTGCCACGCGACCCGGAGGCGCTCGCTCGGGGAGCACGGGGGAGCCCCCCACACCGGGACGCTGCTGGGCCACCCCACCGAGCCGACACGGTCGCTTTCACGGTGGGACGAGGGCGCGTTTCAGGGAGTCTGAGCACACGGACCCCCAAAAGCCCCCGGGTGCTAGGGCAAACCAGCATCACGGCAGGAGCCACCTGCGCCGGGGCTCGGGCCACGCGGGGCCGCGAGCGTGGCTGCGACACAACCAAATGCTAACCGAGGGGATGGTGTTGCACCGCGCGCCGCACGGCACGTCTGAGAGCCCGCAGCGCCCTGCGTTCGGGTCGCGCGCTCCCCTGCTCCGCTCGCAGCAGCACTGCGCCGTGTTTAGTGCCGATGGAGGGTATCTGTGGTTAGAAACGGTGAATTCATCAATAACTGCCTGGTGTTGTTCACTGCCAGAAATAGCAGGTATCTGGTGTCTTTTATTTCAAGGAAAAAGCAGTTTTCTACCTGGAAATAAGAAGGCCTGTTTACGTACTTTAAGAACCAAATCCAAAACAAGGGCAGAATCAAAAAGGCTTGGCTTTCCAAGGGGCTCACGGGCGCCCCATTCCCCCCACTGCCCAGGGGCAGCCTCCCATGCAAACACAACCCGGGGAAACGTCCTCCGGAGCAGCCCCAGGTTCACGTTTTGGGGGTGGCTGCCCGGTTCGCAGAGCGTGCGACGACCTCCTGGCGCTGCAGCCGGAACGGCGCGGGAAGCTCGGCTTCCTGAGCCGCCGGGTACGGGGGGCTCCCAGCCCTGGAGCAGGCGCCCGATGCCGCGTCCCCCGTTCTCTCCATAGCGCCAGCTCGTCGTCTCCATCTTGCCAAGATGGAAAAGCTGCAGCAATTATTTTCATAATTAGCTGCCTTTCCAAATTAACGCCAGCTACGCCATGTAATCGTGATGGAGATTATGCATTAATCAGCTGTTTCGAGCCGGTTATTAGGCTCTTTAACTAATGATTGAAACAAACACATCTGAAGGGGAGAAGCACAGCTAGGAGAAAAGCAGCGAGCGACTGGCAGGAGACGGCAGGCAGCACGGCCAAGTGCCACCGCGCTGCTCTTCCCAGCGCATCCGAGCGCCACGGAGAGACCTGCCATCAGCCGCTTGCTTTCCTGCAGTTTCCACGGAAAACAGCAGTCTGCGGGGGGGGCTTCCCTTTAACGCCGCAGCAACGCGGGCGCTTTCGCCTCGTCCCGGTGCATTCGGCAGCCAGCAGCGTAAGCGGAAACGCGTTGTTTGTGCCCGTCTGCTTGCTCATTGCCTGGTACCAAATTCAAGGCGCTGGGTGGTTGCACAGAAAATCCTGTTCTGTCAAGAAAGCTGTTACACCCAGTCGGGTGTCTGGAACGTTGATTTATTTGGGATCAAACACCAGCAATCCGCATACCCCGTCCCTCCACCGTATCATAATAAAACATGCTCAAAAGCAGCCCCGAGGGCTCTGGGCAGGGAGGAAACATAAGGTCAGCTGCTCGACAGCCCGTGCAACAGGAGCCCAGGTATTGCAGCATGATGCTGGAAAACAAAAACCTTTGCTAAAATGTTCTGGGCAGTGAACCTTGGAGCAGGGAGACACGGGTGACTCTTGCGTTCCCTTTCTTTCCGTTCGTTGTTTCTGGTGTGATATCGGGTACGAGCTTCCCTGCTCTGAGAAACTCAGACTGTGGCACCAGACTGCACAAACTTTCATGAGGAATGATTTCCCTTGCACCAGTCAATAACTGAGTATTTTGGCATGATCCAGCGAGAATCAGGCACTTGGACAATTTTGCTAGGCTCTTGTCTACATTTTCAAGCGTTCTAGATTGAAAATCTGCTCACAAGTGATTTGCTGAAGATTACAGGGGCTGAACTGCCCCTCCAGAAGGAGCATTCAGCGCCTTTTCTCCCCCTCTTTACCCATGTTAGCACTGCGATGAGTAATATTTCCTTCTACCAGAGACATGCAGTGAATAATTCAAATGTTTACTTGGATTTTAGCTTGGCTTTTCTTTTGGATGTTTATGAATGTAAATTAATGACTATACTCACTTTACAACTGGGGACGCAGATGCACAAAGTTTGCAAGAAAAGAGGAGGGAAGTGACTGGCCAGGACCACGGAGAGTAGAAAAGTCAGAAGCGGGACTATTTCCCAGGGCTTTTAACAGTGCCCAGAGTTATTCCACTCTCCAGCCTCGGACAAGGCTGGAAGTACATCTGGTCCCTCCGTTGCCCCGTCACTGAGGAAAGGGAGAGCGATGGAGGTGGATTCATGCGGTTGCTTAAAAAGCAGGAGGGCTGACTACACATCTGTTGTCTATAACAAAACATCTTAGGGCTACCTTAAATTGAAGAGGAAGATTTTCTTTCTGCTAATGAACCCAGAGACCATCTGTTACCAATTGCACTTGCTTATCTCACTCATCCATTCATTTTGGGTTGCTTTTTAATAAGATAAAACAAGGTTTGTGTGTCTTTCCACGGTTCTGTCAGGGGCATAAGATCGTTCCCACATCTCAGAAACAAGAATATACAATTACATAATTTAAGTGTGCACTGAGTCACTTCAATTAGAGAGGCTGCCGGTGGGGAACGGAGGACAAGACTGGCGGATACGGAGCCAAGAACGCCAGCGATGCCGTGACGCGAGCTTGTTGCCCTTGGGGAGGTGTAATGGCATTAACGACTTCTGAGCGCGGGGAGGCATGCATTCGAGATGTGCATTACCGAGCAGATCAGCTGTAGGGGAGGCAAATTCAGAAGTCTCTGCTGGCCTGAATTAGGAATGTGGATAACTAAACATGAGGAACAATAAAAAATGAGAAAGGCCCTAAAAGCAGCACTAAAAATAGCAAGCAGCATTGCTGCACCGCCTGCGTCCTCTGCGAGGATTCGAGGACAACGGACACGGCCGGGAAGCGTCACAGTGCAGCGCAGACGGGAGCGCAGGGCAGCAGCGGCGTTACACCGCGGGAACGCTGCCGGCGCAGACCCGGAGCAGCTCTTCGGCTGAGCTATAGTACTCAGGTCTCGAGATCTGGTCCGGAAATTTTACGGGATGCCCCTTTTCTGCCTGTTCTGAATATTCCAAGACTGTAAAATTTTTCCCATATTGCCCTGAAAAGTTAGCATCCTGAGTGCTTTTGTGAACTCGCACGTTACAAAAAAGATTCGCTCAGCCAAATGCTTCATGCCTTTACGTTGGTCGAGGAAATGTCCTGGGAGGGGGCCTCGTTCGGCTTGCAAATGTCACGGATCTGTCCAAGTCTTTTCTGGTCCTTGCTGCACAAGATTATGAACCATAATGCAAGGTTTAATCCTGCGTCGGTCTGGTCTTGTCTTTCAGGAGGAATCTTTGAGTACGCAGACGGCCCCAACGCCCAGGTTATGAGTGCCGAAGAGCAAGCCTTCAGATTTTCTGCCAATATTATTAACAGAAACAGAACTTTGTTGCCTAACACGACGTTAACCTATGACATTCAGAGGATACACTTCCACGACAGCTTTGAAGCAACTAAGAAAGGTAAGCGCATATCGCACTTGTTACTGGATTTGTGGTCATTTACTCAGCAAAATACCTGCAGGGTTTGGCTTGCGAGCCAGCAGCACCCACGTCCCCCGCGGCAAAACCCCCCTCTCTGCATGACAGACGGACGTTTTTTATCACCGCTAACAGCCCGTTCGAATTACCTGTGCGCAAAGTACCGGCGGGGAGGCAGGGACGGGACTCCCTAAAAACGCCTCGGCCCCAAACGCAGTTGTTCTAATTCCTCAGTGAAAGCTCGAGCGGTGCTGTGAAAACCATTATTCTGCAGAACATTTTCTGTTGAAATTGATGGGGAAAATGCATTTCTCAGGGCGATTTTGATGACCGGCGTGTCCCAACACGGCCCCTCGGCCGCTCAACCGGGCAGGCCCTGCCCGTGCTCGCGCTGAGCGGTCATCGCTCTCCGGAGCACCTCGGTTAGGACCAGCGGAAACGCTGCCCGAGCGCGGCTCAAGCCGGGCGAGAGGGGCAGCGCCAGGCCCCGGAGGTATCTGCTGCACGTCCCTGGGGGCTCAGCCATCTCTAACGTGCTGCGGCCGTCGCTCCTCGGTCTAGAAACCGCCCTGTGCCCCTCACCCTGCCCCAGGCCATCGCCTGCCAGGATCCTCTCCCTGCTCCCCGTCGTTCCCGGAGTCACCCAGTGCCCGTCCCGCTGGCAGCACCCGGCCTCTCCGACCCCCCGCTCCAGGGCAAGGCCGGGGCCGCCCCGGGGTGGCGAGGAGGGTGCCGGGCTCCCGCCCCGGCTGATGGCCCCGCTCCCTGCCCCTCGCAGCCTGCGACCAGCTCGCTCTCGGGGTCGTGGCGATATTCGGACCTTCGCAAGGCTCCTGCACCAACGCCGTGCAGTCCATCTGCAACGCCCTGGAAGTGCCCCACATCCAGCTCCGGTGGAAGCATCACCCCCTGGATAACAAGGACACTTTCTACGTCAACCTGTACCCCGACTACGCCTCCCTGAGCCACGCCATCCTGGACCTGGTGCAGCACCTGAAGTGGAGGTCGGCCACCGTGGTTTACGACGACAGCACAGGTAGGTGCCGCGGCTGCTCCGGAGGAAGCGGGGAGCTTCCTCGTGGCCCCATTGAGCGGCTTTTCCAAGGAAGCTTCCGGGAGCAGAGGGCCTCACGCGCAGCCGCCGGGGCGCAGCCGCAGCAGCCCCGCGCTTTGAGGCCGGCGCTGCAGAAGGCCCCGGGACTCTTTCCAAAGCATTTCTTTCACAAACGCTTTAAAAACTGGGTAACCCTGACCACCACCACAGCCGACAAAGGGTCGGGGGGGGGATTAACTGTGGGCCGGCGAGAGCCGGCTGACGCGCTGCTGCCTGGCGCGGCGGCCTCTGCGCACGCCGAGCGCCTGGTCTGGGGCTGCCGGGGACGAGGCCGCTCCCGGCCCAGGGCAGAAGCAGTCCAGGAAAGTCTTTGTTTCTGCTAATTCTGTAAACCATAGCTGACCAAGTTCTTCACGTAAAGAACACCGTTCACAGTGAAACAAAGCAAAGCGCTGCACTGCACTACAGAGGAAAAAAGCCCCCGAACAAAGACGTGCTGGATGTCCCGTCCAGCCCACTTCCAGAGAACCACACGCCTTCTTTAGGGCAGGGCTGATGAAAACGCGGCTTGACACCCTGCCTTGCAATGTGGGTCACGGCATGTTCCCCTCATGGCGTGTTGCAGCGCGTCTTCTCCTGCGCACGGGGACACGCCGCAGTCCCTGCTCCTCCTCGCACGCGGCTTCGGCTGCGTTTCTCCCCGCAGTGTCAGATCCCGGTAACCCCAACGCCGCTGCACCAGCGCGGCTTGGCACCTTCTGCGTAGGAGAGAAACGAATGCCGGGGAGCAGAAAAATCACAAGTTCTGATTAAGTGACCATTACAAACGATGCCATTCATAGATCTAAGCAAACTGCAATTGTTTTCTTTTGCTCTTGTGCATGGTAAATACTATGGATTTTAATTTACTGTATAGCTGGTTAGCACACTCTGTCCTTTCCTATGGGTGCGTTTTCTTAAGAAAATATGTCATGATCCCCGAGATGTCAAAGATTAGGACTCCTCCTAAGCAGTGCAGGGAAACAAGCTCTATTTTAGCTGGATGCAGGGGCAGCAGGGAAATGCCAGGAAAAGCCATTCTGCCTGAGGACAACTGTTCCCAAAATAGCTGGGTTTTAAGCGATTGACAGATGACAGCTTTGCTTTGATGCATCTTTAAGAATGGCCATTTGAGGGAGGGAGGAAAGTCTTGACTGCATTCCATAAAATATCAGGAAGAAACAGCCTCTCCTGTCGCCAGCCTGCCGGCAAAGGCAGACTGCCCCGTAACGCTGTGGGTTTGTCTCTGTGCAATGCTGAAGGCCTCATTCGGCTGCAAGAGCTCATCATGGCCCCGTCGCGCTACAACATCCGGCTGAAGATCCGCCAGCTGCCGCTGGACACCGACGACGCCAGGCCTCTGCTCAAGGAGATGAAGCGGGGCAGGGAATTTCGCATCATCTTCGACTGCAGCCACGCGATGGCGGCGCAGATCCTCAAGCAGGTGAGCGGCGGCGGTGACGGGGACAACCACGGGGACAACCATGGGGACAGCCACGGGGACAACCATGGGGTCAACCATGGGGACAACCACGGGGACAACCATGGGGACAACCATGGGGACAGCCACGGGGACAACCATGGGGTCAACCATGGGGACAACCACGGGGACAGCCACGGGGGCCACCCAGGGCCGGCGCTGGGGACAGCCCTGCTGAGCTGCGGCTGCTCTGCCAGCCTTCCACGGCTATTCCAGATGTACGGCACGGGCGTTTAGTTTTAGACCGAATAACGCAGGTTTTGAAACAAAGGGCCATCTTAGAAAAACGTGAAGGTGCCACCGCAAGGTTAGGGCTGCAGCTCAGCATCAGCACCAGGAAACACCCCCTGCCCCAAACCCCAAACATTTCGATACTCTGCTTTTTCAGCAGTGTAGCTGAAACACAGACACACAGCTAGTAATAAAGGTGAGGAAATAAACCTGTCTACACTGTTTTGGTCAACACCTGCAATTTTCACTGAATTTAATTTTTTAAGGATACTATTGGATTTCTGCAGAAAATGCAGCCTCCACTGGAAAACTGGAAGTTTTCCAACAACAGATCAGGGAAAATTCTGCCCCAGGCCATTCCTGTCGCTGCTCATTTAGCCTTCTACTGGCTTTTTATGCTTGCTGACTTCGGATATCTTCTTTCCCTTCTTTCCCTTCGGTGAACGCGCAAGCCTGCGCGGGGCACTGCATCAGCGCTTCACTGGTTGGACATTCCCGAGTTACGCACACGCTCGTGTGTCTTGACGCAAGAAACCGCAGACTTGGGCAAACGGAGGGCGACTGCCTTCTGCGTCCGTTTGCGGACGCTGTGTGCAATTCTTGGACTTTAAGCCAGATGTCAGTGATTTTCCATTGACTGGCCTCTTTTCTTCCTCCCTTGTTCCTCCGCTGGCATCCTGCACATGCCAGAAGGTCTGTGGCTCACCCCACTCCTCCTCGGATCTACGTGCCGTTACAGTTCAGGGTCACCAAGAGACAGAGGAAAATGCTCTCACAAAGAACACTAAAAACCAGCCGGTACAAGTGCTGCTCGTATCAGCCCAGCAAGAGACGGCCGCGCAGATTAAACGAATCCCCCGAAGGGCTGCGAAAGCGAGCGCAGAGAAAGAGGCTTCTCTTGCAACCTGCTCGACACAGAATGAAGGGAAGTGCTCGGAGAAACGCGGAAGCCTAGGAGGGGTTATTAAACGAAGCGATATGAAGGACTCATTGTCTCCTGCCTATTATTTTAACATGCTGGCTGTGTTTGGTGCTGTGCACTTATTACGCAGTTTATTATAGTTTATTGTGCCATCTGCTCTGCTCATTGCTGCAAGTAGGGAATGAGGGAAGACGGAGGAGAGGGGGGACCAGAGGGAAAGAAGTCTTCCTGAGCCTTCTGGCTGTGTTTCTGTGCGTGTGGCTTTTTTCAGGACCAAAACCAGGGATTTCTGTTTTGCAATATTATATAGGGTATTTTTGCTCAAGAAAAAACTATTAAATGTTTTTGGAGTTTGGAAGGCGTACAAACCCAGACCACACCCCGGCTGGCTCCTCCGCCTATCTGCATACGCTAGGGCACAACCCTGACGGCTCTGAGCGGAGCCGACCCTCGCCCTGCCGCTCCGAGCACCCACGTTTGCTGCAGGAGTAGCACGTTCGGAAACCTCGCTTTTCCCTGACTTTTCCCCCTGAAGTGAGGAAGGCACATCTGGAGCAGCCACCCTCCCTCGTGAAACAGCTTGTCTTTTCCACAGGATGGACTGGAGAGACGTGCCTCTACACGCTCTGCTCCCGCATCTCCTCATTCGGATACTCGCTTAAACCCAAAGCTTCTGCACAGGCCGGAGCAGCTCTGCGCTTGCTCTGCACCGCTGGCACAGCAGCAGCACACGCAAAAGCTGAGCCGCAAAGGCAGCAGGGGAAGCGGCCCCGTGTTTTGTCTGTCCAGAACGGATACTTCCCAGCCTGAATCCTCTCCTGAAGACAACGTTTATATGTTATTATTATCACTACTTGCCCTTTGCAACATTTTAGCAAACACGCCAGTTAAACACCCAAACGTTTGGCCTCCAGTGCTGCCTCCCAGCCGGCGAGTGCTGCAGCCTTCCAGCGCGCTGCCGCCCCGACGCAGCACCAGCAGCACGAAGCTTCTCCCAGGGCGTGCGCTAAAATTTCCAACACCTTGTACTGATTTTAACTGTCTGTCTTCAGGCAACACAAACTGCTCAGACGATTGCTGCCGTCCGGGTAGCTCAGGCTGCGCACGCAGCCTCGAGGCCCCCCGGCTCTTGCTCCCACGTTATTTCACGTAACGCTCTCCCAAAAGACGCGAGGAGCGCGGCCGCTCCCGGGTAATCCAGGCAGTTTTTTTAAACACGAGTAATCCTTGAATCACGACACAACGGCTTCCACGGCACGGGGGGTACAGATGACAGCGCCGAAAATTCAGCAAGTCTGGCTTTCTTAGAACGACGGAGACATCAAACTATTCCTTATCTTACCCTCTGGGGTAAATTTTACCCTCTTGGACAAATAAATCATTTCACAAAACTCTTATAAGAGTGCTAAGCCTGCTCATAGCACCTTCCTGTGTTATCCAAGTTTTTCTGGCCTTGCTCATTTTGGCCACTTTTTAATGATTTACATCTGCTCTCTGGGTTCCCAGCTCCTCGCTCCTTCCTGGCAGCTGGGCTTGAGCAGTTGCTGCACTCGGCACCGCACAGATGTGCCTGCCTTAACGCTAACGGAGCTCCCGTTCTCCTCCCGGTGTTTGCCTGGAGTTCATCCACCGGGTTTATCATTTATTGATTCCCCTGCAAACACAGATGCATTCTGCACACGGACTGCAAGTACTTGGAAGCTGGCGCTTGTTCCTTACAGCGAGACTGGGCTGTCCCACGCTAGAGCTACAATATCTAGGCTCATATCTGGATCCTTTCTTTTTCCCAGAATGTTTTGACATCCTGCTTCTTTTCAGACCGTCACTTTCTTCCTTGGAGCCAAATTCTGACCCAGTAATTTTAGCAAAAGCAAACAGAAAAGCAAGGGAAGCAAGTCTTTCCTGGGGGGACTTGTAGCTCCTTTCCCCTCAGCGGAGATTTTAAAGCACTCTTGCACGTGTTTCTTCCAAAAAGCACGCTCTCAGAATCCGCACCACAATCCAAACCATAGGTACGTCCCTCATCTGGAACGGTTTCAAGGTGACCCTTTTCACAGAAATGTATTTCCATGCTGTGTGGTCAAGCCCTGGACAGGGTAATCCCCTCGAGGCCCCGTCAGACCCTAACGATTTTGTGATAAACCTCCTGGAACAGTAGGTTTTGTCCCAGCAACGTGCATGAACCGTCCCTCGTGCCAGGGCTGCGCCCCGGAGCTTGATCTGGCCGAGCCGGCAGGCACGGACACCATCTGCAAGGCCGAGGGATGGGAGAGGTCCTTCCACCTCCCCACACCTTTACTGACCCGAGAAGTGTGTCAGATGGACGCACACACATTTCCCTACCTACAGTTATGTGCATGTGTTGTATGCAGGGACATTGAGGGACAGGAGATGCAAGCAACAGAAGTACAAATACAAGAAACAAAAACCCTTTTACTCCAGCTTTTCCAGCCAGCATATGGTCTTGCAACCACAAGACAGGCTGCTTTATTGCCATTCTGCGCAGGTTTCTGTAAGACTGCCTGTTGCCGGGGTATCGGAGCGGGAGACGCAGCCCCCGTCGGCGATGCCAGCAGAAGCGAGGTCCCCGCGAGGACCCGCGCTCCGCAGGCCACGGCAGCACGGCTGCGCTGCAGCCAGGCGTCCCGGCCTTCCGGGGCACCCAGAAACACCCCCGGGGTCCGGGCGAGCCGCACGCTCGGCTTTGCCACCGCCTCGGGAAGGTTTGAAGACCACAGCCCAGCTCAGCACTGAGCCTCCCCGCTCTCCCGGGCCCCCGCTTCCACCCCCTGGGCTTGGCTCTCGCCCCACGCACCAGAGCAGCTCCTTAGAGGTTTATTCTGCACAATTGCTGTCACATTCTTGTACCCGCTCGCACTAACCTCCCTTCCCTCCTCTCCCTAAGGCCATGGCAATGGGAATGATGACCGAATACTACCACTTCATCTTCACCACTCTGGTAAAGTATCGAATCTGTGCGACCCCTTTCTCACTCCCTGCTGAGCCTCCGTGGGAAACGGGGAGGTACTTTAGGAGCCGGAGGGCTGGCGGGTGCCCCCCCCCCACCCCCCCGGGGGCACGCTGTACGGCTGCGGGACCCACGGCGGGGGGGATGCAAGGCAGAAGGATGTCTGTATTCCCCTCAGTCACTCTGATTCCAGTGCAACTACACAGGCCCCGAAAGATGAACGTGTGCGTGAATTTGCAGGGTTGTAGCCCCACGGACAGGATTTACGGGACCGAGTTTCGGTAAGAACTGGGTATGCGTCTCACTGTTCACACAGGTCTCCCTTAAAGCCCGGGACCATCTCTGCTGCGGTCAACAGCTCGATGCCGCAGGTTTATTCTGCATGAGAAGAACTGGGCTGGAAATTAACTTTGGTCTCATTAAACACGGGCCAGTTCCTCTCCGACTCCAGGAGGTGTTTTGGTTCGCGGTTTTTGGCATGCCACTTCTATTTCCATTTAGGATGCTATTGCCTAGCATTCTGCTGAATTTTGTGTGATTTTGAAAATCCAATTTATCTTTTTGCCTTTAGGAAAGAAACAGACTAAACTAACCCTTAAAAACTGCAACATTTATTTTTCAAATGCAAAAGACATTTTAATTACCCCTGCTGCCATTATCTATTCCAGGCAGCTTTAAGCATTTCCCAGATAACCTCCTATTAATCAGCCCCAGCTGAGCCTAGAGTACATTTCATGTGTAGGTACAGCCTGGAGGTGGAAAAAAAAGAATTATAATAAATTAATAGATAAGCAATCACAATTAATGCCACTTTCCTGAAATAACAGTTATATCTTGGGAAAGATATTTTAATCTGTCATTCCTTAAGGCGATGTTTTCCTAGCTTGCAACGCGTGTGCTGCAGCTTCTACAGTACTAGACCCATGGGGTGCTAATGAATTAGTCTATTATGTTATACTGAACGTTTCTAAAAGGTCCCCAGTCAATACCGAGTACAGTGTATCAACACTTGGCATGAAATGCTTCAACGTTTTGCTAGGCAGCAAGACTACAGTTCGCTGACTTCAACATGAAGGGCCTTATCTCAGCCTTTTCCAGCAGGGGAGGAGAAACCCGTCAGAGCCCCTGCCTAATGCATGCACGGCTTTTCCATCCCATAAAGTCCCGAGCAGCGACAACCCCCTTAAGCTCGACACTTCTAGGAATTTCTCGGCAGCTTGTAAAAATGAGTCCTTACAAATGCAGAAGTTTCCCTAATGCCTGCTGTCACTTCTGCCACGAATTACGGAAAGACAGAAGCCAGCGCTGCTGCGCGCGAGCCGCTTCCCACGCTCTGAGCTGCCTCTGAAAGCACACGGCCCCCCAGCTCCTCCCCGTTAGGCGCTTAATTAAAACAGGCTAGTTTTCCACCGGTGTTGATAAGCAGGTGTCCTCGTTAAACTAGGCACAGCTGAGATCCACGACACTCTGAGTCCATCAGTGGGTTTTCTGTTCAAATAGCGATGCGCAGGGTAACTTCCATTGCCGTCGGAGCAGTCTGGGGGCCTGGTCCGAGGCCGAGGCCGTTACGCACGGCGCTGCACAAACACGGCCTCGACCCAGCGGCACCGCCTGCCCGCGCGAGCAGAGACCCGCCGGCCTCGGGAGCAGGGGGTCCCGCGCAGGGCTTTCGCCTGGCGGCGCACAGGCCGGGCCGGGACCACTGCCCCGGCAGCCGCTGCTGCTGCGGGTGCCCGATGTGGGGAGGGGCGGGCAGCAGCATCGCCTCCCAGGAACGATGAGCCAAAGCCAGGGATTTTAGCTAGGGATGCAACTGGGAGGGAGGAGAGCACAGGCAAGAAAGGGGAAGGGCCTCATGGAAACGCTGAGAATAAAACTCCCAGAAAGGCAGCAGGCTGGAGGGGACAATTAATCTGCAGCACAAAACACAATGAATGAAGGGAAATGCAGATGAGGTGGAAAACAGACCCAGATGTTTCAGCTTGTAGATCATGGCTGCGCAGGAGCAGAAACCGATGTGGCAGCTCCCAACCCCCAAACTTTCTGAAAATCACCTTGCTTTCCTAATTATCCCCAATTCCAGGAGATGATAAATCAGGCTGCAGCTGAGAGTTAGGCTGGAAGCGCGAAGGGAGCTAACGGGAGCTGGCTTCCAGGGGGGCTGGCGAGAGGCAGGGGCAGGGGGAGCAGCCGGGCGGGGAGGGCACCCAGAACCCGGCGAGACCTGCACGGTGGCAGCGCCGGCAGCGTGACAGCGGCGCGAGCAGACCGCGAGCTCCGGAGCGCTGCAGATTAAATCTGTCGCATGCAGTTACGTTTTAAGGGGGAATCATCTCCTTTTTGCAACCAAATATTAATTCCCCACAGCTGTTTCCAGAAAGCAAACTGAAGTGTCTGACAAAAAGATATAAAACCGGAAAGAACAGCACTGCCCCAGCGGGTCAGGCACTGCCCATTGCACACCCTGATATCCAGAGGATACAAACATCTGTCTGAGCTTAACCAACTCTATTTGCCCTTAGTTATCGTAAGTCATTTAAAAGTCAACGTCATGGCTTGGTTTGCACGGTGCCCTTTAACAAGACACAGAGGTTTGTACTTGCAATATTTCAGGCGGAAAAAAAAAGACAATAAAACCCGCTGAACTCTTCTGTGGGTGTGATTAATGACTTGGTCCCCGGCCGCACCTGCAGATTAAAACACGGCATCCATCACCGGTACACCTCAGGGGCGCAGAGTCAGGAGCCAGCGCTTAAGGAAAAGATCAAACCCCAAAACTTATTAAAGCAGAACAGTTGTGAGAACTCGCTCTGCCACTGAGGACGCGGTGCCAGGCGCCAGCGAGCGCTGGTTTTGCTAGGCTTTGCTCAGGGCGGTGCATTTTAGGGCGACGGCTCCCCCAGCCGCCCCCGCTCGCGTGGAGCTCGCTGTGGACGGCTGCACGCCGGGGCTCGCCGCCAGCTCTGCCCCCCCAGCAGCGATGTGCGATTCCCCTTGCTCCCTCTGCACCAGCGCGGACCACAGCGCACGAAACAGCCACAGCTAGATGCTCTCATACTGTATTTAAACTCGGGTTTTTAGTCCCTCGTGAGAGCAATGACTATGGGTGCCGTATCCATCCCCCCGCTTCTATCACACAGACAGTGATGCTGCCTTTCCTCCTGCCCACGCTTTTACTACCAGCGAACGCTTGCAGAAACCGTTCAGGATAGCATGCGACTAAACGTGCCCCATTAAGCAAACGATTCCCTAAACGAAGCCCCTCCGGGCTGCCTTGCCCCCTGCGAACGCCCGGGACGCCTCGCTCCGTGCCTCCGGCCGCTCTCGGCTCCCCGGGGCAGCTGCTCCGGGCTTCGCTGAGCACAACAACCGCGCGATGCTCTTGGCACGTTGTCCAGCCCCAAACTACTCCGACGAGTCACCGAGCCTCCCGTTCCAGACCTCCCTAACCTGAAGGTAATACTTAGACGGGTGGCGGAGCCAAGAGATGCATTAAAGAAGTGCACGGGCCTCCAAATGCCCTCTTCCACGCTGCCAAGCGATGGCTCGTGGCTGGCTGCCAGCAGAGCTGAGCACTGCCTGGCTGGGGCTTTTTTTGAATTGTATAAAGGCCACGCTCATTCATTTGCAGACTGCGTAGGCTCGTCGTAATGTCAAGAAATGAGTCTTAGTTCCTCTTTGATAGCAGTCTGCAAATTGACATTCCAAATTTGGAGCTATTCTGTCATCTGCAGCACCTCGTGGGCTCCAGCACGCAGAGCGAATGCTCCACAGAAAAGCCCTAGGGAGCTTCAGATCCCCGAACTCCGCTTCCCCCGCCGTCGCAAGCCTCGTTTTTCACGGTTTCAGTAGCGAGGAGCTCTGGGGATGGGACTGAACGGTTCAGCCCCGGGGAGCACATGGGAACTGAGGATACCACCAGAAAGTCACCGCCCCGGCCCAGGCTGTCAGCTCACGTCCTGCTGCTGGCACTGCAGTTTCAGGCGCACTGTCATCACGGCTGTTACTACTATTTTTACTGTTGCTGACATTATTAATTGCCTCACCCCGGCGTGTGAAACAGCACCTCAGAGGCCACGATAAGGCTGTCCCGCTGCCAGAAGAGCCACGGCCCGGGGCACGGCAGGCCACCCTGGCCAGACGGGGTAGCGACCTGCGCCGATGGACAGTCGCTGCAGCACACAGCCGACCGGCTGCCAGACGGACAGGCCGCGTCGTTGAGGGATCAGCCCGGGGTTCCAGAGGGATCGGTTCCCGAGTCCCCTGCGGTGATCCCAGGCTAACCATTCCATCTCCTGATCCGGCTTTTCTCCCCACAATCCGCTTGTCTGTTTTATGCAGACGGCGAGCTCTCGGGCAGGGGTTTCCCTGTCTTGGGTGTAGGTGAACTCACACGTACGACACCCTAATTCCACCAACACGTACAACCTGTCCTTCTGCAGGTAGTGACTGATGGCAATAGAGAGGACGATTCACCAAATGCCTTAGGGCGCTGTCCTCACCGCCACCGCCGCGGGCTCTGCCCCTCCACCTCAATGCACAGACGTGAACTGATACAGAAAAGACAAACAAAACAAAGCTAAACAAAATGTTTAAACTGGTTTCTCTCTTTTAAGGATCTTTATGCATTAGACCTAGAACCATACCGCTACTCTGGAGTGAACCTGACCGGCTTCCGGATCCTCAACGTGGAGAACCCGCACGTGGCCTCCATCGTGGAGAAGTGGTCCATGGAGCGGCTGCAGGCCGCGCCCAAGGCGGAGCTGGGGCTGCTGGACGGCGTCATGATGGTATGAGAAATTTAAACTAAGCTCAGGGGAGGCCTGGGAAGCAAACCAGGCCGGGAGGGAAGGCAGCGGTGTTCAGTGAGACCTAAATGTCGTATCGATCAGTTCTCGTACTAGTCACAGCCGATCTCGGGCATCCTTCCCAGCGTGGTTAGCTGCACGCTTTGATAACTGCCCCCGAAACGCAGCGAGCTCTTTGGGGAAACCCCTGCGTGGTTCTGCCTTATTAACGCCGTCCTTTTGCGAACCCAGCTGCAGAGAGACTGTCACTTTTGGGAGACGATGCTGTCGTCTTAAGGATGCAGCTCTCAGGTCTCCTGCACTCCCCTCCTCTTCTTCCCAGCAAAAAGCTGACCCCAGGACCTGCAAAACTCAAAGCTTTCAGCTCCAGGAAAGGGTGAGCTGGGGAACGCAAGCGCAGCGGGGAAGTGCCCTGGCCATTTTGTGCTGGGAGCAAGAGGAGAGGGAGCTGCAACGAGCTCGACGTAGTGCCTCGTGCTGGAGCGCAGCAGGATTTGTCTGCGCTCGCCTGACGCGCAGATGCAGCGAGCGCTCGCTGACCTGCAGAGGTACCAGCTCTCGGTGCCGCGGACCCCGTGTTCCCGGTCTGCAAAGGGCATTCGCTCTTCCGCCAGCCTGGTTTCCGGGGCAGGGCAGGTCGCTGCTGTGCAAGTCTCCACCCAGGCCCAGGGAACAGCACGGCGGAGCAGAAGTGCTCACGTCCCACGAGAGGAGCCAGCTGCACGGCTCTCCGCAGCCCTGCACGGATTCAGAGCAGCCGGTGATTTCCCCAGGCAATTGCTCGAAGGCGCTCAATGCCCCAGGTCCCAGGGACCGGGAGCACAGCGTGTGGCCAGACTGGGCCAGGCAATTCATTGAGACCGAGCCAGGGAAAAACAGCCAAATCCACGCCCAGAGATGGGCTTTGCTGCAGTCCTGATGGCTCCTTTCAGGGTCTGATGGCAGCTCCGCTCCGCTGAGCTACTGCTCTGCAGGTAGAGCACCTGCTCGCCCATCTGCCTTCCCTGCGAGGCCGCGTCCGACCCCCGCAGCTGGCTTCCTCCTCCCTCCCCCTCGCCCCCAGCCCCAAACCAGTGCGTCCACCCGTCTGTCCCAGCACTGCCAGCAGAAGCCTGCGGGATGGAGGTCGGGCGCTGCTCCCACGCCTGCGTGGGAAGGGAAGGGAAGGTCACGGGGACGGCTGCCAGCACCGGAGGATTTTGGCTGCGCACGGTTAGATATTTGCCCTGCTGTTCACTGTGTTATTTTTATGGTGCTGCTGCTGTACTCACATCTGCTTTCCAGCGCTGTGAAGCCAGCAAACAATACGTTTTCATTAGCAGGACTTTACATCAGGGCTGAAAAATAAATCCAGCTCCGCTGGTCAGTGCTTGGAGGTGAGATGGGGCACCTCCAGCTGAACCCCAGACTATCACTGCACGGGAGGGGGAAGCTCTCCCCAGGTCACATCACTGAAACGTGGAAAGATGCTGCAAATCTGGGATGTTCTGATGTCAGTGAAAGTTTGGGTCATTCTGGGAAATTCAGTCTGCCCATGGACAGGTCATTTGGCTTTTCTGTTTCTCATGTCTCTATGTATAAATGGTCTGGATAATATTTTCCCGTTAGTTTTTTTAAGTTCCTTAGAAAAAAAGGACTACATAAGAAAACCCTGTGGCCATATTCTACATGTAGAAATAGCTGCCTTCTTTGTTTGCCAGTACAGCAGTAAATGCACTAGAAATACCCAGAATAGCTGCACACGGACAGATGACATTCTCACAATCTATGATTTTAAGGGAGAACTGTGATCTTTTAGTCCAAAGAGCCACACAACAGAGACACGCTTGCGTTCACAAGGCTTTGTCGTGGGCAACGGTACGTGTTTAGAGAACGTGCCTGGCATGAGAGCCCAGCCCAGAGGTCCATAACCACCGCATCGTGCGCTAAAGCGAACGCGCTCCCGGCAGTCCCTTGGGATGCTGCTGAAAACGGGAACCGTTACCAACACAAATGCTGTTCCCCTTTATTTTAGACAGATGCTGCCCTGTTGTACGACGCGGTGCACATCGTCTCGGTGTGCTACCAGCGAGCCCCGCAGATGACCGTCAACTCCCTGCAGTGCCATCGGCACAAAGCCTGGAGGTTCGGTGGCCGCTTCATGAATTTCATAAAGGAGGTAAAAACACGATTTGCAACCGTAATTGCTTCCCACTAACGCAAAACTCCCGCAGCAGGAGCAGTGCAGCTGCTCAGAGCGCAGGTACGGCGGCACGTGGCAGAGAGGTTTTGCAGTTATGGGATTATAAAATCCTCCCCTGCCGGGGCTGTACAAAGGGATGGAAGCACAGATACACATCAGACCGCTGACTTCACCCGAAAGGGAAAAAATCTGTGTGGCAGAAGAAAGCAAAGATGGCAGCGCATCAGCAGGTACTACTTTACATGAAAGTCCAAAAATTAACCTTAAATTTTCAGGATCAAATAAAGCCGTGAGGAAGCTCTCCTGACTTCCAAGTCCCCGACAGGGAAGTCACCGGCCCGCTGGAGTGGCTCCGGGTAGCTTTCGACCTGGGAAGCAAGAAGCCCAGATTTCTGCTCCTGGTTTCCCACCCAAACCGCTGCAGGAACTAGGGCCTCCTTCCACGCCTCCCGAACCGGGACGCGGAAGCAACGCTTGGGTGCACGGGTTTGGTTTCACTGATGACCCTGAAGGGAATTACAGCAATTGTGCATGTGAGTAAGTGTCTAGACCAGGCTTGGGACTGCAAATTTAATTGTATTTGTATACTACTTTGTCTACAGAAGAGATAGGACTTGGGGGCTTAGTATCTTTTAAGTATTTAGCTATTAAGAGCAACTGCCCTCCGTAAAAGGGCCAGCACTGGGCTTCTGCACCATCCACGCCCTGTCTTTGCCTTCAAAACAACACCATGCAGCCACGGCAAACACGGAAAACAAGCTGAACTCCTCCGTGCTGCCATGGAGAGCTGCCCTTGTCTCCTCGCACGCCAGGAGCAGCCGGACCACTCTCTTTACACCGTTCCTCAGCGGAGCAATAGCCATTTGCCTTGTACAGGAACGTTTGCTCGGGTCCGCAGAGGGCATCCGGCGCAGCTAAATCCCGGTGGCAAAAGGGGCAGCGCGGCGCAGAGAGCGGCGGAGTCGGCGAGCGGGGAGCCGGGCAGCGAGGAGGCGGCCTCATTCCCGGCTTTGAGTCACTGCGATTTTTCTCTGTCCAGCCCACACAACTGTTTGTTTTCATCTGGCAAAAGCGCGCGAGCAGGCGCAAACCACCGTGCTCCCGAGCAACAGCTACCGAGCGGCCGCAGCGGGGAGGCTGCAGCGAGGGGCGGCCAGGAGCTCCCGCCCTCCCGAAGGGCCCCTCGACGCCCACCCTGCGCTCACCCCGTGCTCTGCTCCGCCCGCAGAAAAGAAGAAAAGAATATGGAAGGGAGAGCTGCAGGAGGATATTGCAAACCCGCCAGATACGTCTTTGTGATGGAAAAGCCCTACTTACCCTAAGGCCTTTTTCAACCTCGCTGGCTGCGGCTCTTCGAGCGGGAAGTTACGAGAGCGGCTGCAGCGTGGTGTACATGACGGAGGCTGCATGGAAACAGCTGGCCATAAACCCCCCGAAGTTTTCAACATAAAAGAGCAGAAGTGCACTGCTAATTGTCATTAGGATTCGTGCCGCAGCATCGTGGGCAGAGCCCAGCAGGACGGAGCAGCGAGCGCGCGACGCCAGGCACCGCCCGGCCCTGGGCAGCACAAAGGAAGACTTACTCCCATTGCAGAGCGAGCGTGAACTTTTTTCTTAATAGGCCCTGAAGACTGTATCTTTCCTCCCTCTGCCCCTCTCTCCCTCTCCATTTTCATGTTTTGTTCCCTTCTGCGGAAAGCTGCTCCAGCTGGCTGCCAAAAGACAGTGTAAATAATTTGTTTGCTTGGCTCCTTTTACAAATCACCCTGAGCCTCGCGCTGCAGCGCCCGGCTGCTGTTTCCCTGGCTGGCGCGGTGTCAGCCGGGCGCAGGGACCAGCCTCCCCCGCCGCGTCGGCGCGCAGGAGCCGCGCTCTGAACTCCGGCACGGCCGGCACCGCCGCGGTGGAGCGGGAGGCTTCGGCGCGGCCGCTGGTCCCGGCCCGCGCTGCTCCCGTGGGTGCTCGGCGGCCCCGCGGCAGCCCAGGGACCGGCACCCGGCGGAGGAGCCGCCCTCGGCCCCCGGCTGCCTCGGCTCCCCGCACTGGGACGCGGCGAGCTCCCTGCCCGCGGAGGCAGCGCGCCGGGGAAGGCAGGACCTGCCGCGTCCGAGCTGCTCCGCGCAGAGCCAGAAACCAAGCTGCCCGTTGCTGAAACAGGACTGTGAAGCAGAAGCCCCTGTTCACAGGCCGGCAGCGGTACGGGAGTATGCTGCAGTCGGGGAGGGGTTACAGCACGTCCCGCGCCATCCCGGGCACAGCAGGCAGCACACCACGCTGTCGCTTAGCAAAGCCGCTCTGCTACCAGCACCAGCGCCTGGGATCGGGGATCCTCTCACCTCCCAGACCAGACAGGTTAATCCTGGTGCTGCTGCAAAACGCGCAGTGGGAAAGGGAGATAGTCGCAGGACAGCTTTGGCTGGAAAGGAGCTCCGGAGGCCTTCACTCCAGCTCCTGCTCCGAGCAGGACCGCTCCCGAGCCAGGCCAGGCTGCCCCGGCCCTCGGCCAGCCAAGCTCTGAAAATCTCCAAAAACGGAGCTTCCGCGTGGTCTCCGGGCACCTGTCCCAGGGCTCGAGCTGAGCTGCCACAGCCTGGACGGGGCCCGGGCACAGCGCTGTGCTGCCGACGTTCCCACGCCGCGCTAGGTGACGGAGCCGGCGAGCAGGGACGAGGTCTTCGCTTCCCACCTGAAACAAGGGAAGGAAGCACTCGGCACTCGGCACTCTCCGGCTCCCGCGCGCTGCGGCAGCACCAGCAGCTCCGTGCACGTAAGGGTTCTCTACTTACGGGGCTGACTGAATCGCCCCAAAGCCCGGCTCCCCACAGCCCGGCGTTTCCCAGCCCCACGAGGATAAATGCCGCACACGAGGATGCCGCGATAAACCCAGGGAGTTTTCCACTGCGTCACCATGTCCTGCACAGCTGCTGGACACAAAAGGTGCTAACAAAAACTGTGGCAAGGACTTTAAGAGATGTAGGAAAACCTCCAGCTCAGTCTGCAGTCTCAACAGTGGTGGAGATGCTTATTAATTAATGCTGCTCTTTGGGGAGAAAGTACCGATGTAAGGACTAATTAAAAGAGTGCACTGCACAGCGGAGGGAGAAACATTACCGGTGATACCCAGTAACACCCTGCCGCTTTCTCTCCCTCCACAGGCCCAGTGGGAAGGACTAACCGGACGGATCGTCTTCAACAAAACCAGCGGCTTACGGACAGATTTTGATTTGGACATCGTCAGCCTCAAAGAAGACGGGCTCGAGAAGGTAGGCAGCTTGTCCTCCCTCGAGCACTGCGGGCTGGCCTAGCTCGGAAAGAGCTGCCCAGGCGACACAGAAAACGGTCGGTGGCCTTACTGTTCCCATGTTTACTGCTTTATGTATAAAAGGATATTTGCTTTGTGGGATTTCTTGGATCCTCTTCCATGCCTCGGCTGTGACTCACTAGCCCTGAAGCGCTGTGCGTGGGGTTAGTTCCCAGCTGCGCGAGCGCTTGTGGCACTTTGCTGGGATACGGCAAAGTGGAGGCAGAATAAACTTCCTAAGCAGCCATTAGCGTCTCCTTGCCCAGGCCGAAGGTGGAAGGAATAAAACCTGTCCCCCCCCCCGCCCCGTCCTGCTGGACTTGCTTGCAAAACACTGACGTTTTCCTGAGGAGGCAGCAGCTCCTGAAAGCCTCACCTTGTGCGAGTGCCTTCAATAAAAATTGCCTCAGGCTTGGAAACGGCACCGGCTTATTACAGCCTAGATTTTGGAGGAGGACGCAGTGTGTACCTTTGTTTAATTTTTTTTCCGTGTTACCGAAAGAACAGTAAGAAAAAAAGCAAAGCGCCTGCGCCGGCCTGCCTGGCCGCGGGGTTTGGCTCGGCGGCCGCCTTTCCCAGCCGCCCAGCGCGCAGGCTCCGTCCCTCCCAGTGAGCGCAGCTCTCCCCTGGGCACGCAGATACGATGCTGATGTGCAGATCTGATTCTCAGGTGCTCATGGGGATTTCATTTCCTTTCCTTCAATTACTTTTCCAAAAGAAAAGCAATATGCAAACCATTAAAGCTGCTAAAATGCCACTTTCAAGGTGAGATCAACTCATTTAATAGACAAAACAGAGCAGCAAGTGGCCTAAACCGAACAAAGAACCGCGGCGGCAGCTCGTGCCCCCGGTCACCGCTTCAGGGCTGCTCCGCTCCAATCCGCCCCCAGGCAACGCGGATGGGGCCGCCAAGGCCACGTCCCGCTGAAGGGCGTCCCGCCTGCAGATCCACAGGGAAAAGCCGGCTACCGGAGCGGTTCCCTTTCCAGAGCAGAGCTGCTTCGGGCACTCGCGCGGCGCCYGGCTGGCCGCGACGGACGGGGCACCGCGTCCCGCAACCTTCGGGCACGGAGACGGGCGTCCGGCACGGCAGCCAGCGCCAGCTGGGAACGCGGGCAGGGAGCTTGCGATCAGCCCTGCCGCAGGCAGCCCGGGGCGCGCAGACGACTTTCCCAGTCAAGGCTGGGGAATTAATCAAGCGGTGCTGGTGGGCAGCGGCTCGACCCGGCTCYCCGGCTCGGAGGTGCGCGTGCCGCGAGGCTCCCGGGCCCGGGGACTCGACTGCCCCATCCCCCCTTCTCACAGTTTGCTTTTCCTTCTCTTTAAAATAAATCGTTGCCGTGCTTTCACACCACAGTGGTAGTTCTTTGCTTCATGCAAAAAATCTCAAGGTCACCACTGCCCTCTCCTAGGGGATCTGTTTTAGTGTCAAACACAGAATAAAGAAAACGTTATTCCAAAAAAAACCCGCGACCTTCAGTCCCAGCTGCGGTCCAGCCAGGCTCTGGACCGCAAAATCAAACCACCAAAAACGTTTAGAGTCTAAGCTGGACCAAAATCACCCTATCGTGCAAAATTCTTCAGTTTTGAAAAACCAGCATTGAAAAACCCAAAGACTGAAAGTCCTCTTTCTTCTTTCCCCCCAAGTTGTTCAGCAGCAGAAAACCTCCTAGACGGGAAGAGATGGACCCAGGTGCTTTTATGATACAAAGGAGAGAAAACGATAGCTCAGGACATCAGCACTCGGGGAAGGGTTCATGAAGTTAATCCACAGGCCGAGATCGACAGAGCAAAACCGGGAACGTAAAAGCTTCCGCTGCCGGCGAGGCTCCCCGGGCGCGTTGGGCTGCCGTGCGCCCGCGGCACCCCGCGCCGCAAAGTGCCTCCTCCGAGCGGTCCCCCGGACGGGGACGCGGATCTGCAACACTAAATTCATGGGAAATTCATCCCTGAATTTCTGCTTTCTTTTCTGGAAGCTACTTGCTTTCAGAAATCGCACAGAAACTCCCCTGTGTCTTTTTGGGGCACTGCACCAACGACTGCACGAGAGCTGCATATTGGTAAAATAACAGAAAAACGTGGCCGGTATCCGGATACGGTGTGAATCCAAACGTCTGTGTACGACCACAGCACCTAGCTGTCACGCTCACRCTGCCCGAGCGTGCTGGGGACCGGCACTAGCTGTATTTATTACCAGCRCGCGGCACGTAGGGCCCACGGGAAGCTGCCAAGCTCGATGCATATTCTGTGCAGTYGCTCAGCTTTTTTGTTTGATCTCCACCAATTCAGAGATTTCGCAATTCCCACTATTATTTTTTAAAAAGCTTCCTGTCAACTCTAGAGGGATTTTAAAGTATCGATGTCAAATCTCTGCTGATACTAGGTTTCTGTCAATAGTTAATCTGAAATAACAAAATGCCAAAGCACAAACAAATCCCACGCGGATTCTGCATTATGTATAATAGCTTATGTCTGCTGAGCTTCAGGACTGAACTCCTGATCCTTATGCCRCCTGGATGTTCCAGGGATTACAGCAGCATTAACTAAACATAATTACATGTAGTTTGACTATCTGACTCGCACACTTCCCTTAATGCACTCTTTTTCTTTTTCTTTCCTTTTTCAATATTTAAAACTGATTAATTCAGTCTCAAGTTCCATATATTTCATTTTCTTAAAGCAACTTAGCTGCAGCACTCGTAGACGTCTCTTAGATTCCTGCTTCTTTTTTTCCATGCACAGTAATAATCTTTTGACATTGCAGCTGTTCTGTGATTGAAGGGAGAYGAGGAGGATTGCCTGGCTTTTACCTGAAATATTTAGAGCCTTTCACAAAGTTCATGGAAACGCTTTTAGAATTTATGAAATTTTTTGCCAGGCAGCATTCCTCATTACAAAGTCTCTTTTGGGGGATGCAGTAAAACCAAGTTCTCTCCTTGGACTGCTGAAGAGGCTGGAATATCTTAAAAATAGGAATAAATAAAATACTGGAAGTTCCTGGCTCCCCAGTGGGTTTGAGCTGACTGCTGCAGGTTTCCCTCAGCCCCGTCTCCCGGTACGACCCCCAAGATGGATTATCTGCTCCCACTTCCATGCAGGGTTTTGGTTTTTCTCGCTGCTGGGCTGGCGGAACGGGCACCCTGCTCCGCTCGCTGCCAGCAGTCCCACATCCCTGCAGCTTTCGGGGCCTTTTATCTCCCTGTCGCAGGCCTTTAGCCAGTCCTGCCTCCAAGTTTGTCCCGAGCCTCCCCGATGCTGCTGGGATTGGGTTAACAGGCYGACAGCTGTCCAGATGACTCCTCTTAAACAGAAACATGTTTTGCTCTTTCTGGGTCAGCAGACTTCTTCAAAGTCTAAAAATGCATCAAAATTGACAGCCTGAGAAAAAAGCGCACCTGGAAGAGATGAGGAGCGTAGCTGCCCGTGCCCGCGGCGCCGGAGCAGGTCTCCACGCACCTGCCTCGGAGGGGGCACCGCTGCCTCCCGGCGCAGGACTGCAGTGTCCCTAAGTGGGACAATGACAGT
The DNA here is from genome assembly GCA_003342895.1 of Casuarius casuarius. Taxonomy (NCBI): domain Eukaryota; kingdom Metazoa; phylum Chordata; class Aves; order Casuariiformes; family Casuariidae; genus Casuarius; species Casuarius casuarius. The sequence goes on from PTFA01000044.1 coordinate 976,294, forward strand.
AAAGGCCATCGCACCGCCGCASGGGGAAGGGAAGCACTCACAGCACCTGTGCACGTTCTGCCTTTCCGCGGTGCTGCCTGACCTTCGCAGCGGTGCCCCGACTGCCGCGCGGGGACAGGGGAGTTCTCCCGCCCTCTTGGCCTCCGTAAGGGACCAGGACTGAGCTGCTTCTGCTCTGGATCGAGCGCACCAAGAGCTCAATCAGTGATGCCCTAAACCGCAGCTCAGGGTGCACTTAATCACCTCTGCTGGAGAGGCTGGGGCTGAGGACCAGGGCCCTTCAAGGGGAATGCATAATAAAACTGAGCCCGTGCCTCTGTGCGGAAGATAGAAATGCTCCATACCAGTGATTTGCAAAGCTGGTCAAATTGCTTTTAATTCTTCCCATCAAAAGAAAAGAATTAAAATGAAAGAAAACGGCCGCGTATTTTCCTTATTTACTTTTGTTCCGTTTCACCCTTGCCCAGAGTTGACTCCTCCGTGCATTTTGACTGTTTGTGCTCCCCAGACCCACTGCAAACTGTTCATTCAGCTCCTAAGCGGTAGTTAGCATGGTCCCCTCTCCTGCACCTGCATCCTTCTGAGGGCAGCGCAGGGGCCGGTTATGATACACGTGCAGGTGGAGCGACCTGCAACTGAGGGTTAAAGCAGATCTTCCATTCAGCTGATACAAGACGATAATTTCAGCTCTGCTTCCATTTTCTGCAGATGAGGGAAGCAGCTCCATTYTTCCAGGCCAGTAGGATGCTGAGTGACTGAATAACGTGAGCCAGGTGCTGATTCCCTTGCTTGCTTCGTTCCAGGTCGGAGTGTGGAGCCCTTCRGACGGCTTGAACATCACGGAAATTTCCAAGGGACGAGGGCCTAACGTCACAGACTCACTGAGCAACAGATCCCTGATTGTCACCACCGTCCTGGTAGGAGACTGCAGACTCTCTTTTCCATCTACACGTGAATCTCTGGGACGCGTGATGGCTCTGACAATTCGCAGCCCGCCGTGCCAGATGTGCTAGTGCCCCGGGTGCAGGGCTGGGCTCCTGCCCTCCGCCCTGCCCCTCAGCTGCTCGGGGTCCTCTGCGGCCGCCCCGGCAGAGGCTGCCCCCCCCCAGCGGCCGGCCCGCGCCAGCGGCACCGTACCCGGGCTGCCGCGCGTCCCTGCGGCAGGGGCCTGCCCGGCTCTCCCACCCCCCCGTGCTCCCTGCACACGCTGGAGGTCGCAGGGGGTTGCAATATGCCGAGCTCCAAAAAAGCCCTCARACCGCACGGGCCGGCAGCGCGCGGGTGTCCGGCTCGTCCGCAGCAGCGGGCATCGCCAGCTGGTCGGCATCTCTGCCCGCACAGAAACATCCCTGGTGCGGGAGAAAACGCTAAGAGCAGCCCGACACCTTGGCTCGGCTGTGACAATCGTGTTTCTTCCCCCCTCTTAAGTACATATTTGATAAACTAGCTAAAAGTAACGCAGTTATCCAGCAAACCATGGTTGCTTAACTGGGCTCCTCCGCCTCCAGCTGTCACACTGCATTTTGTTCTCACCTTCGCTATTGGATCTGATGGCAGGYATCGGATCGGAATGAATTTTTATTTAACATCTAATGAATTATGACTAGTGGCGTTGGTTTCTATACGGCTGCGTTACACGGCGCGGGCTCAGAGCATGCCTGCGGGAAGCAGCAAAAACCATCAGCACTTGCGCAGCTTACCTACGACTGGGGCCGAACCGTGTTTTCGCCTAGGTAAATTTTCTGGCCCTTTTACATGCTGTATTTCAGGGAGCCTAAAGGCAGAGACAGTAAAGGACTGCCAGCCCGGGGGCGCGATCCCCAGTGCAGAGCCCCGCGATCCCTCGTTACAAACCTCCTCGCCATCCTAAAAGGACGCGTCTTTACATAGAGGGGGGTTGTATTACAGCAGGAACTGCAAGACTGAGGTCCRTCCTCTCGGCTTCTCACCGCCCGGCGGCGAAGAGGGCGAGGAAACGCTTGATGCAGGGCGTAAGACAGGCTGGAAACAAAGGTGTTGCTCCACGCGGCAAGGGGTTAGCGAAACGGGAGYGGACAGAAGGCCGCTGCAACACCGATGCTGCTGCCGCTCTCCTCACAAACCAGCCGCCCAATCTAACMAAAAACGCAACTCAGAACTTCCCCTTCATCACGTAACATTTGTTCACTGAAACATTTTGTTCGAGTTCCTCCCTGAGAGTCGGGTGCAGGATGCTCTCCTTGACTACGGCTTGCAGCACGCTGGTTTCGTGTCSCCGCACGCAAGGGGGACTGAGAAAGTTCCCTTCCCCGCCTCGAAGTTTCGGGCTGCGCTGCTGCCGCGGGGCTGAGGCGGGTCGCGCTCCCGGGCGCCGGCGCGGGGTCCAGCGCAACACGCAGCAGCAGCAGCGGCGGCAGCAGCGGTTCCCCGCTGGCTACRGTTATTCAAACGAATTGTCACATCAGGAGTTACTGCAGCAGCGTTAGAGAAATGACAGAGCAAAAGGCGCTTTAACAATTCAGCAAGCATCAGATGGAGAAACTGCCTCTGCTCAGAGCCCGGCAGCAGCCTTTGCGCAGGCACGCTACGCGTACGGCTTGCTTCCCTTTTCCTTCTTCTGCGTTTAAGCATTTTTGGAGTGTTCAAAATGCTTATGAGGAGGAAGTTTAAGTAGCTTTTTCTAACAGGCCAAACAGAGAGACCTGCCCTGGCAGGTTCGGTTCATTCTGGCAAGGTAAGCTGCCAGGGCCTGTACACGGGGGATGCAGATTTTCAGAGCAACATGAGTAACACACCACACCAATCCGCCCTCGGGTGGAGGCTCAGGACCAGCTGCAAGGGGATCGCCAACCCCTACCGCAGCCTGCTAAAGCTCCCCAGAAGCTACATGACGACCCCCCTCCCCGTCCCCAGCGAGAGCCGCGCGCAGCGGGAACGTCACGGCGCGGGGACGGCCGGCGCGGCTGCGGAGCAGGCTCGAGAGACGGCAGCAGCGCGGCTCAGGCAGCGCAGGTTGCGCAGAGGGAAACCGAGGGGCACCAGGTACGGCCAGGACTGGGGTATCGGTGAGAACTGAACGGTGAGGACGGAGGGGAATCAGAAAAGACGCGTCTTGTCAGGCATAAGGTACACGGCGAGAGCTGTAGAAAYGCCTCGGTCTAGAATAACGCGATTGCTGTACCTCAAGATGAAGGTATAATGCAAAACGACGGAGCCAGAAGGAGACCTATCAGCCATCTGCCCTTGACATGCTCCTTTCAGGCAGCATTTTCATCTCCTACGCCACGAGCATGTACAAATTACAGATTGTACAACTGCGATATCAGTGCCCATCAGCTGTGCGATTCCCTGGGCCTGCACACCCGCAGCGGGGCCTCCACCCAGAAACCACAGCTGCCCTGCAGTTCTGCTGCCTGTAAGAGTAAGAAAYGTGCTTAGACCCGAGTTTTGCAATAACTGCGTTTTCATACACTGGATTCTAAAAAATAAAATATAACCCCAAACTTTATTTGCAGTTGCAACTTCCCTTTCTGCCTTTGCACTGGGGTAAATGATTGCAAAAGAGCCATAGGAGGAACCTTTGAAAGAAAAAGCATGAAAGGTTATTTTCCCCCCTTTTGCACACATTGCAGTGACTTGTTGGAAGAGAAATATTACCCCAGCAGCCAGTGCCGCTCTCCCCAAGCAATATGGGAACTGTGAAGTTATGAAATTGAGGGCACCTTCACTGAGAAATCGATTAGCAAACCGAGAGAGCTTGTGAATTGGATGTCTGGCCATTTTCAGTAATAAATTGTGAAATAGTCCGTGRATAAGTGGTTCACAGAGTTCAGAATTACCCCCTAGGAAATGTCTGAGACCTGGAGATACATTACTGAAGCGAGCGGCGTCCTAATGTTCGGTGCTTCAGCTGTTAAATATGCATGTAATCCCTACAGCGCTTCCCAAAATTAATAGTGCTTTATGGCTGCTCTGGAGCTGGTGTATTTATATCAAGATCCATAGATTCAGCCGATTCACAAACAAAGCACTAATTCCAGGGAAGAAAGCCAAGGAGGAGGCCGGAGAGCAGGATTTAAGTGAGCTGCGTGCACCAAACCAAACTCCGCAGGCGTGATGTTGTCAGCTTTGCTCTGCAATTCTGCAAACCTGGTTTTACGTGCTCCCTCCCCACCTCCCACCCGCCGCGAGGCCACGCAGGCACCTCCGGCCCCCCGGGCAGGAGGCAGAGCTGGTCCCCCCGGCAGCAGCGGGGCTGACACGGCCTTGCAGAGGGGGACGACCGGCAGCCCCCCAGGCCGGGGCGCCTGCCCTAGTCCGGGTGCAACGGGGCGTCTTGCTAATGTTTTAACCAGGACCCCAGACCTCCCGTCCCGCGACTGCCAAGCCCCCTCGCCCCAGGCAACGCAACGCTGCGGGAACTCCGGCAACGCAGCCGGCTCCCCGGGGCAAGCCGCGAGCCTCCTGCAATAACCTCATTTCCATATCCTCCCCCCCAGGCAGGGACCGCAGCCTTGTGGGTACCTTTAATTTGGGCCATTTATTAGCTGCTRTTGATCTCTCACGCTCCTCCTGCCTTCCAGCTCCTGCCCGCTGCCTGCCACGCTTTGCCATTTCCATCTGTCCTCTACATGTTTTCTGCCTCCGGCCTCCCTCCGGTGTCCCCTGCCCTCGGTCCTCTCCGACCGCCCCGCCGACACGTGGTGGAAGGACGGCGATGGCTGTTCTGGGCTTGCGGAGGGCAACGCGCCTGCCGGCCTCAGCGAGGGAGGCAGGAACCTATAGGGCAAAGCCTCTGTAAAGTACTTTATTAGGCGTTTTTTGGCATGTGGCAGTGCTTGGGACCACRGTGATTAAAGGCGCACCCCCGACCGTCCCCACCGTGAAGAGCGGAGGGCAGATGCCAGACCTACGGGGGAGGCTGGGGTAGCTCAGGGGACGCCTGCGGTGACAGCGCGTTCAGCAAGCTCTTCCCCTCCAGACCCTCTCTGGGCAGCAGCAGGGTCCCCCTCCCGTCCCCTGCCCCAGCTGTTCTCACGTCCCATCAGCTAGTGGGAGAAAAGAGAAAAATGACCTAAACTCGGGAACGTTTTGAGCTGACCACCAGCCAAGCACGGTCCCTTCACTTGTACCTGACCCACCAGCCTCCTCCCTGCTGCCGCTGCAGTGGACAGAGGTGCCGTGGTGGGGGGCCGCTCCACTTCTGCTGTGCCGGAGCTGCAGCCGAATTTGGCCTTCTCTGCCCCCCTCTTGTTGTTTCTCAACGCTCTTCCTTTTCAGAGCATGAAATGGTTATTTTTCTCCCTGAAATCCCACCAAATGGAAAACAGTTGGCTGCTCAGAAGAGACAAAATTAAATTTTGTGGGGTAAACAAGGTTGCTAATTAGCTGACACACTGTGCAAAGTTAATTTATTCCAAACGTGTCCCAGTGCCAACGCTGCCTGAAGAGTCCAGTCCCACGGCTGAGGTCGACCTGCCGCGCGGCCCTGCCCCGGGGCTCTGCTGTGGAAATGGGACTGGCGGCTGGCCCGTAACGCAGACTCTTTGCTTCCCGGTGTCCAGGAAGAGCCCTTCGTCATGTTCCGCAAGTCCGACACGGCCCTCTTTGGGAACGACCGCTTCGAGGGCTACTGCATCGACCTTCTGAAGGAGCTGGCCATCATCCTGGGCTTCACCTACGAGATCCGGCTGGTGGAGGACGGGAAGTACGGGGCGCAGGACGACAAGGGACAGTGGAACGGCATGGTCAAGGAGCTCATCGACCACGTGAGTGAGGCGCACCCGCACACGCACGCAGCTGGGGTGGCCCTCCGCCCGGGGTGGGACTGCTCCCCGGCTCGGGATACCTGCAGTAAGCTCACACCCGCTCTGCTCGAGCCCCGGGGGCTATGTTGCGCGGCATGCAAGAGGTGTATCCCCGTCACCAGCGCGATTCCCGACTCCTCCAAATATTCCCTGGGAGTCTCCTGAGAACGGACGTTTTCAGAGTACACAAATGGGCTCTGCAGCTTCAGCCACGGACCGTCCCTGCCGTGCTGCTGTCCCGGCACAGCARCGGGGCACGGGCTGGGCACGCAGGCACGCGGGCCGGGGCTGCCCCAAGGGCCGCTGCCCATCRGTGCCACGAGCCGGCAGCAGGGCTCCTGCCGGGGAGCAGCCCGTCTGCTCGCACCCCGCGGAGGCTGCTGCTCTGCTCCCACAGCCGTGGGCCGGGCGCGGCGTCGAGGGGGCTCCGGGACAGCAGCCATGTGCCGGGCCCAGCTCAGCTGGATCCCGGTGACAGAGCCAGGCAACGCTCTGGCCGACAAGTGATGCTGTTCTGTGTGTTTAGACACAGACACCCAAATCTTGCGTGTCYGCTTTGCTTGCTGTGAGACCATGGGGTCCAAGAGGTCTCCTCTGCCCATCTGAACAAACAGGACCTTGTCCCCGATGTGGTGGAGAAGCTTTGTGCTGAATGCTTGAGCAGTGCAGTTCCTGCGAAATCTGTACTTGTTTTTTCCTGAATTTTTGCTGTTTTATATAAAGTCATTGGCTGACATAACGAGAAGAGTATCAGAGAATAACAGTCCGCTACAGGTGCGTGTGCACAGGCAGTTTGTCAAGATGGCCCTAGGATGCACCAAGAAAGGTGTTTGCCGTGAAACCCGGGGCTCGTGGCCATTGCACAAGGCCTTAGCGAGACCTGCGCTTGGTATGAACYGGGCACGGCAGAACCGGCGCTGGAGGCCAGAAGGCAGCTGCTCAGCCAGCGCTGGGCTGAGCCGGGGCCCAGCCGCAAAGCGAACCCACGCCTGGCCTCTCTTCCTGCCGGCATTAGAGATCCTTTACRAGAGTCCACCAAAGCCCTGCCGCTGCCCAAGCACCACGGCCCACAGCCCGCCTAAGCCCGCCGGCCCCCCGGGCTCGGGGAGAGGCAGGAGCACGCTCAGCCCACCCAGTCTGGGATTACACCTCCCAGCGTTCGCACGTGCGTTTCTGTGCAGCGCTGCTGTCACTCACAACACACGACAGTTACGCCTGACAAACTGCTCGATAATTGGAAAGTCTCAGCTGATCAGATCCTGGGGAAAAACACTGCAACGCACGTGAGCAGCCACCGCTCTGCCGCGTTCAGGGCAAGACTCCTGCAGCCCGAGAGGGCGGCTGCGTCCCCAGAAACCCCTCGTGCCCCGAGCCCAGCACGCGGGCGTGCTGCCGGCAGGCACACGGACGGGACGGACTGGGGGACAGCACTGGAAACCCAGGCGGTGGAAGTATTCGATACGGAACCAGACAGGCAGTTCTCCAAAAGCTCCTCACCCACCTCCCACGTTACCGGGTTTTTCTCCTCCTCCAGCCACCCSTCCCCAGCAGCAGCACCTCCCAGCTGCATCACGCGCGATGAAGGGATGCGGGGGGACTCGCAGGGAAAGCTTTCCTTGAGGGAAAACTGAAGCTCCCGCTCCCCAGGCCTCTCCCCCGTGTCTCTCCACCCAACTGCCGAGGGATGCAGACTCCCTCCTGTTTTTGCCCACCCCCGGTGACACCCAGATCCCTATCGCTATCCCCCCCCACTTAGCAAATCCTGCTACTCCAATCCCCATACAGGCGACGCAGGAGAACAACGTGTGGTTGCGTCTCCTGAAATTCTGCACAGCCATTTGGGCTGGTTTGCAGAGTGATGCTCCATTAATAATCACAAATTACCGTGTAATGCACAGCTTGGCCATTAACCTTATTTTCCTGGCTTGGAATCCACCAACACATYTGTGCGGGAGAGCGCAAAGCACCGAGCTCACAGCTTGGCTCTGGCGAGCGACGATTGCGGTGGGATTTGGGAGGAACGCCGTCCCGGTCCGCCTGGAGCGCGCCGCGGCAGCGGACCTGCGCCGAGCCCGACGCCGGCAGACGCGCCGGGGCGGGCAGCCGGGATCGGCTCGGCCCGCGGTCTGGTCGCAGCCCCCGCGGCATCACCCGCCTCACCGACGCGCTCGCCCCGCTCATCGCCCACCCTCCGCCGAAGCGAGGGCGCGAGAGCAGGTGCAGGGGACGGTTCCATATATTTTTTTCAAGAATGCAGCTTATTTTCTCAGGTCTCCCGAGACCGGGAGCTCGCACCCCTCCGCAGAGCAGCTGTGCTCTTCCTCCCACGGCCATTTATAAMAGCCCGTTAAGCACCAGTGAAACTCTGGTGGCAGCTTTACCCGCGCAGCTGCCAGCGAGTCGCGTCSTCTGAACCCTCCGCTCACGGCCAGAGGCTGCTCAGCCTCCTAATGAGACATTTCGCCTCTAGCACGTCCTGGGATCCCCGAAGCCCACTTAGGGAGGCGAGGAAAGCTGGCGCTTCTCTGAATCCCTTATTCCCAGAAGAAGTCTCAAGAAGAAGAGGTCAGGGCAAAATTTATTATCATCTCACASCTCACGGGTAGCAGTATACGCAGTGCTGGAGCTGAAGCACATCGCTCTCCTCCTCAATACCCTGTTCGAGCGGCGCAGCCCCCGAGCACCTCCCAGGCTCCTGGCCGCAGTGTGAAAACGTTGCCGCAGCAGAAAGGAGACAAAAGCAACCCCACGTCCGCAGCAGCTGCGATGCCCGGCAGCTCGCGTGCGCTGAACGCATCTGCTGGGTGAGTCGCTCGGCAAGTGAGCGTCCCCACGACGGCGCAAGGGAGGGCTGCTTGCAGGGCTGCGGAGCTGGGGCCCGAGCCTGGGCTGCGTTTCCAGATTCGGCTCGTCTCCCCTGAATGACATTGGACAAGTTGCTTCTGCGCAACACTTCYTCCATCTGCAAAATGCAGATGCTAACGATTACGTCCCTTACAGGGACAACGTGATGCTTAGTCTGTTTGTGACGCGCACTGCCGTCCTTGGCGGGCTTGCCCTGGAGGAGCGGGCAGCACGGCGAGGGCGTGCAAGGACAGCCCTGGSGGGGAACGAGACGCTTGCTCTCGCAAGGGAATATGCCACGGGGGCACGAATCTGCCTTTGCCTTTCTGCTTCCGGAGAAGTCCACACAGCCCAAATTACAGCCTTGCGCGGTTTCCTACACAGCTGCCACGCTAAGTTGGACAACTGACACTCAGCCTCACAGCGGAAGCAGCTGGTGTTCTGCCCCCTGAGCGATGGATCTGACATACGCGTACATGGACACAGACCGGCCTGCGTGCTTCGACCTCGAGCTCCGAGACCCTGCATCCCCTCCGTCCACAGCCAGTGCTGGAAGCCGAGTTTCTGGCTCTTACCACAGAGGATCTGCAATGTGGACAAAGCCTAAAAGGGCCCTGGAGAAGGAAGTAGCTCCAAAGCCAGAAAAGAGATACAGGGAATAGAAGCTAGGCTGCCGCTGGTCTTAACTGYGTCGCTTCCCACGTCCAGCAAGATGTCACGGGGCGCTCAGGAAGCTTTCGGCACTTYCCAAGGCTGTGGTCAGCTTAAAGCGCCAGGTTAAGAAAAATACACGGGGAACAACCTCACTAAGTAGCAGCCTAAACTCAGGGTCAACCTGCACTAAAGTATTTCTTGGCTGCCCRTTAAAAAGGCCAATTTCCATACAACAACAGGAAAGGAGCGCGTCCCCCTCCCTTTTTCTGAAAGTTYTGCTGTAGCATCAATCCGAACCCGCCGTTCTAACAGGTGGGGTTCGGCGCCCGTCTGGGGGTGATTTACAGCCATTGCCCAAGCCCCATACGAAGCCATTATTTTTTTTATCCTCATGTCATTGCTTTTTATAGCAGTGTTTATGTAAAGCATTAAAAAGTGAAACTGCAACCAGATGGAGCCGTTCCTCGGCAGCAAAGCATCGTCGAACCACGTGGGGAGAGGAACATCGACCGATCGGTGCCGCGCGGTGGGGAAGTTCAGGCTTCCCCCACACCTGGCAGGGAAAGTGTTGAAGGCAGCACTCAGACAAAGTTGCAGCGATGAAAACAGGGCTGCCCACACCAGGCGTTTGATGTCTGGACTGGCTTTCCTCCGTATTCATTGTGTCCTCTCATAAAAGAGCTGGGATCATTCATTCAGGTGAGAGCGTGCAAATACCCAGGCCAGGATTAAATCTGAGCAGTCTAAGAGTCTGCGCGTTGCTGAAGACCCGCTTTGTTCACGTGCATGTGAGGCCGAGCCTCGCGTGTCTGCTGCAGCGCATGACCTTGGGTGGGCTGAGCTGATGCGTAGGCTTGGTCCCGAGTCCTGCGCACAGGCGAGGCTGTTCCGGAGGGGAAGTAAGCGGCTGAAACGGTGACTGTCAGCGCCTGGGAGGGCCGAGAGCCGCGGGAGCTGCGGACGCTGTGCGCCAGGAACAGACTCATCTCCGGCTGAGATGCAGGGAGAAGGAGATGGGCGAAGCAGGGGACGGCGCGTTGTTCGGGATGGCCTTCCACTGGGGCGGTGAAACGGCCGGCGAGGGAGCTGGGCGCAGGTGCCCGTCGGGGCAGCCCAGGAAGGCGGATGTCACAGCGCTGCTGGATTACGGTGCCTCTCGTGCAAAGGTGCCAATCGCAGGGAACGTGACGGAGGACGGGCTGCTAGAGGACCCAGGCAGCTCCCGCTGCTCCTTTTGGAGTCGTGCATCRTCCTCCTTCCGCTGTCCTTTCTCATCCAGACGCGCCTGGCCACAGGCAGTAATGCTGTAGGCTGTGATCCTTTGTAAAACTGCTTTGTTTCTAGTCTGGCCGTAAGCATAAACAGGAGAAGCGACAGCAGGCAGAGCAGCGCACAGCACGACCCTCTCTTCCAGGTCCCTCGTAGCGGATCTGGAAAGGACGGCCGCGTGCTGCGAGATGCAAYGCGGCACGTCCCGCTCCGCTGCTTTTCATGGGCTGCTCTTCCTTCAGCACAAAAAACCCCCGTTTCGGTGGGGCTCAGTCCGCTCCCAGGACAGGACTCTCTTGCCAGCGCAGCTGGTGGCTCCTCACGCCCCTGCCCGGCCACTTCTGCGGAGGAGCTAAACCAGAGCAGGCCGGGCAGGCTCAGCTCTCCCCAGCCACCAGCGCCTCGGGCAGGGCCGCGGCACCCAGGCGATGCAGGGAAGCTCCCGTGCCGTGCATCCGTAATAAACAGGGAACCGGCGGCCGTCGCATCTCCTCCTTCCATCAGCAGTGAACTGCTGCTGCTGTTTATTCATAGATACTYGGATATTTATTCATAGATACATAGAATATTCATTATCATTGATACCAGTAAAACTACTTTGTGCTCTGCRGCCCAGCCATTCTTATTTATAAATCGTAGCTGTCTGGCAAAACGATGCCAGCAAATCTCTCCCGTTGTTTGTGGGCAGAACCACACAAAACCAGCAGAATGAGCTGTTCCGGAAATTCTGCACAAACTTGTTCACAAATAAAACTCGCCTTGTGCTGAGGCAGCACACATCAGATTTCCACTCGGTCTGAAACTTCACGTGGGAATAAGAATGGCATGAAAAATAATAGGGTTTCTAATGGAAATCCCTGCCAACYAGTAAGTATAGAGAAGATGTAATATCTATCCTTAGGGACAATTTATGACAGTTGATTTAACACTTCCACAATAAATGGGCATTTATTGACAGTGAATTCTGGCAGAATTACACATCGCGCCACGCTGCCACGTTCCCGTCAACGCTCCCGCGCTGGGGGAAGGTTGTTCCCGCCGCTCAGCCGGGGATTCGTTTGGAAGCCACCGGGCCGGGAAAGAGGCAGCAATTCCYGTTGGAGGAGGCGCGCGGCACGTTCGCTCGCAGACCGCAGCCGCTCGGCATCAGGGAGAAGGTGGGAAGCAGCACCGGGCTGCGCCTCCTCCTTGWGTCTCGGCATCTTTCGCGGGGGATTCGCACCCCTAACCGCGGGGACCCAGGCGACGGGAGCGCACCGAACCGCACGCGGGACCCCGAGGGCTCCCGCGCTCCGCGGCCGCCTCGGACCTGCGCTGCCCTCGCCCGGCTTGCTCGCTCGCCGGCAACGCCGAGGATAGGACGCGTCCCCGAAACACCGCCGTTCTCRCCGGGACCCCCGAGCCTGTGCCGGGCCTGGGGCAGCCCACCCGCACCGAGAGGTACAGCCGACGCCGCTTCCCTCCGGAAAACACCAGAGCAGCCCAGCGGGGCTTCACGGTCCTCGTTTCCCATTGCACTTACGGCCGGGTTTCCCTGCTGGCGTTCGTCCTCACTCACCGCTGACACTAAATGAATTCGTTGACAAAAACGCCGGGCCCCGACGGCACCTCAGGGCGGCAGCGGGAGCAGAAAAGCGGAAAAACGCCGTGGCCGCTCCGCCGGCTCAGCGTCGCGGTGCTGCCACGCAGACACCCGAGCAGCGCTTAATTGTATAAATAAAATATGCATTATTTACCTGTCTCTCAGTCAACACGTACATAATTAGTTTATATAAATACCTAACTCAGACTGACAAAACAAGCACCGAGGCAGCTTATTTTCTTGAATAAATGTTTACCCTGGTGCTTAGGCTGCGTGCCGGCTCCGCTGCCAGCGGCTCTGCACCGGTGAYGGGGCCGTAGGGCTTCCGCGGCTGCGCACGGGGTCTCTGACCCATCCAACGTCCCCTTGAAAACTGAGACCCCGAAGAGAGACTTCACGTTTTCTGATAAAACACAAACCTCTCTGCAGGGAATGTGATCCTCCAGCCCCGTGCGCGTGGTAAGCTCGCAGSACGCTGCTCCCCGCCGGGCGAAGCCACCCGGTCCCTCTCCGAGCCGTGCTGGAGAAGCGCCTCGCCGCTGTGCCGCCGGCCTGGCAAAAGCCAGCTTTTTGGCCCCGATTCAGCAGCGCGCTCAGGAACGCGCAGGGCACCTGGAGCGCCTGCAAGCGCCAGGAAGACACGAGCACGTGCTTAAGGGGCTCTGCTGGACCTGAGCCTTTAGGCCATTGGCACTTGCTGTAATTCCTCATTTTTAATAAAAAGCTATTTTRTTGTGCAACAGCATAAAAGTTGGGGGTGAGCGGAGGCGGCTGGTAATCGACTGCCTGGTTTGTAACGYCGGAGCCTGACAACCACAAGCTTCACCCTTGGGGCCGTTCGATCTAATCCTCTCCGTCAGCAAACGCGTAACCAGAGGCCACCTTCAGAAAAACCCGCGTGGAGGGAGGGGACACCGGAGCGCGGCCCCACGCTGCCTTCGGCGGCTCCGGACGCGCCGGCAGGCCGGGCTCCCCGACACGGGCTTCGTCTGCCTGCGGGTGACATTTATCGCCAAGGACATGGGCTGCGATCAAATCACAGGAGCTGCTGAAATGACACAGTAAAATTTTATTCCTGCACTAAAAGCATTTTGATCCTTGAGCATCCATGCAGATTCTTCTCTCTTCATTTTCTGTGTTAAAGCATAAATTTCTAACTGTTATTTAACCTTCTATATCATTTTGACATATTTGGCCTAGGATCCTTCAGACGAGCAGTTACCACCACGTAAGTGTTCATTTATTTACTTTTTCAGAAAAATCAGTAGCCCAGTCCTTCAACGCCTTCTGCAGGCACCGCTGCTGGAGGCAGGAGACGCACAGAAAAGCGACGCCAGAGCTAAGATTCTGCCTTTCTTTTGCCCTTTCTGCATTGTGACTTTGAGACTCAAAAGCCAAAATTCCCAAGTTTCCTCTAATTTGGGGAGGTGCTAGCGACGGAGCTGCACACCCGCTCGGCATCCCCGGCCAGGCACGCGCAACGGAGCTGCAAACCCCGGACGCCCCGTCTCGGGCCRGGCAGCCAGCACTGACTGTCCTTCGGCTGTCACCAGCGTCCTCACGGCCACAGCTGGCACACACTGTCTCRCTTGGAAATTCTTGTTGCTATTTTCTCTAAGTTTTGACAAATGCCAGCAATTCAAAYGGGCACTTTCTGTACCAAGCTGATTTAAAAATATAATTCTATTTTCATTTGGAAAGCGACAAAGAAAGGTCCGGGAATATTCGAGCAACCACAGCTCAACTTAACAACCATGCTAGAAGAAAATACGTACTTTTGCCCTTGTTAGAAAATTCTTGAAACTCTTCTAAGACCTCTAAAACTGTGTTATTGGGAGAGGAGAACCATTTGTTTTCTATGTTRTGGATAAAAGCTCTTGCTATAGAAGAAAAAACAAACAGATCCCTGTATTTAAAAATATTCCACTGACTTTGTTCACAGATTTTTACAGTCAGAAGAGATCATTAGTCTGACCTTTCTCCACAGCACAGGCCACAGATCTTCACCAATTTCTACAGTGAACCTGTAATTTCTGTGCACATAAAGCATGTTCTAGCAAGACAGCTATTATTGATTTAAAGGTTGCAAGTAAAGACAAATCCACTATATCTCCAGGTAATTATCTCCCATGGTTAATTTAGTATTTTAATTTTCCGAACCAGATGTTAAATAAATCTTGCATGGGTACGCTAAGCACCTGCAGCGGGGGGGCTCGGCTCGACGTCAGCAATGTAATTTATGCGCCCACATTTCCTCTGAAGTCACGATACCAAAAGAGTCATTTGGAAAGCCCAAGTAAAGCAGCTGTCACTAAGGCAGGCCTTCGATGCATTTACTTTTTTAAGGCTTTTTAAAGAGCCTGAACGAACATTTAGCGCGAGCAAATGAACAGAGCTCTTACCCAAGGACAGACCAACAGAAAGCGGTTGTATGTCGCTGCTCACTAAATCTAGCATAGAAATTATCAAATAACAAGAAGAATAGAAAGAAATGCAATTGATACAAGAAGTCAGGATGAGAACACGCTCAGCTGAACTTCCTCCTGCCTCTCGAGCAGCTCCACCATYGCCATTAATTAGCGGAGCACATTAATTACCGTTGCCTGACTTCTGCTTGGAGCTCTGGCAAACTGTCTGCACCCCGCTAACCGGGGGAACGGGAGCAGGGGGGGAAGGACGGCACCGGAGCCGACCCCTGCAGACCGGTCCTGCTGGGTTTGTAGCTCCYGGGTGAAAGCAGCAGGGACTGAACCTTTGAGTGACGCAGGTTGGTCTCTGCTGCGCTTTCCGAAGCGGCCGCGTGCTCACGCAGCCCTTCGAGGTCCGGGGAAGATACCGCATTCGAACAGAGCAGAGAAACGTGAATCCGGCCCGCCGTGCAGTCCGGGGTGTTTCTGCCGGGAGCGGAAGCGGCTCGGCTGGCCGGCACAGCTTGGCGAGGAGCAGCAGAGCAGCCTGCAGACGCTGGCTCTGCCTTGGCGAGGCTCTGCCCGGGCTGCCCTCCCGTGCCAGGAGCAAGCTCGGCCTCCCCGCGGGGCGTGCTAGGGAGGCAGAGGGTTTCTGTCAGGGTGGAAATGCCTCCGTTTCTAACGGCTTCTTTCTTCCTCCCCGTGTCTCTCCTCGGTGCTGCCGCGCAGAAAGCTGACCTGGCCGTGGCTCCTCTCACCATCACCCACGTTCGGGAGAAAGCGATAGACTTCTCCAAGCCCTTCATGACCCTGGGCGTCAGCATCCTCTACCGGAAGCCCAACGGGACCAACCCCAGCGTGTTTTCCTTCCTCAACCCCCTGTCTCCCGACATTTGGATGTACATCCTCCTCGCCTACCTGGGCGTCAGCTGCGTGCTCTTCGTCATAGCCAGGTAAGGGCCACCGACGCCACGTCACCAGCCGGCCTCCGCGCCCCGTCCGCCGCCCCGCGGCAAGGCGCTTTCCCCACGCTCAGGCGCGTTTTGCTGCCTGGTGCGTCGCAGAGATCTCAGCACCCGGCGGGAGCCTCGGCATTAAACCCGTTTCCTTAATGAAATTACTCTTGGTCCATTGCCCGAAGGCAGGCTGGTCTGCTAGCGTGGGGTTGCTCGTGACTGTCACACCGCTGCTCTGCTCTGCTTTGTTTCTACCCTGCTCCTTGAGGGATAATCAAAGCATTAGATGAAGCACAGTTTCTTATGGTTTGTCATGATTTGCAGAGAGCGCAAATGGCTTTTTGCTGAAATGTGGTGTTGCTCTGCAAGTATTAAGCTAAAATGGGTCTGGTTTTGACCTTCTGCATACGGGTTATACACCACGCGTTCAAATCAATGAAGTTGCTCGGTTTGTCCCCTTCTGAGCAAAGGCACCGTCAAGGTTTGCTGTTCGAGGCTTCAAGCGTGTCTTTCCCGGCGGGTCGTGCTCCGAGCTGAGCAAGCTGCTCTGCTGCCGGGAGGAAGAGGAGGCCTCGCCGGGCTCCAGCTCGCGCCGCGGGCCGGACCCTCGGGAGCGCTGCGGGGTGGGGGCTGCTCCCCCGGCGCGGAGGTCTGGGTCGCCTGCGCTCCAGCTTTGCCATAACGGCTCAATGCTGGTTGCTTGCTCTACATGAGGATTTTTATTTTAAGGCCTCAGCACACAGAAGCTCCCTTTTAGACTGGAAACAAAGAGATTTTGAAGTAGATTTTGCCAAAGGGCAGCAGGCTGCTGAGCACAGGATCTGCATCTCAGAGCGGCTGCAGAGGTGATATAAACCCTGCAGTGAAAATTAAAGGTGGGCTATCCACCGGGGAAATCTGTTTTCTTCTTTGCCAGCTAGAGTTCGTCTCATACCCTTTGTACTACTACCATACTAAATGCAGCTGTGTGTGTTTGCCTTACGAACGCACATACGTAAGCCGCTTTTGACATACCAGGGCAGGGGCCTCCAGAAATTAAGTACATATTCAGTAAAAAGGAACTAAAAATGTGCTTTTCCTTTTATGGTTTTCGAAAGTCTGTTGCCTTTCCATTTCCCTAGCACCTCCCTGGCGTGATGAAGGCTAAGGGGGAACCTCGCTCTCCTGCTCTGTATCGTTCATCACTTATTCACGCCTCAGTGAGGTCACTTCTCACCCCTCTTCCCCAGAGGGACCCCAGTCTCTGTGCTGGGTCCCAGACACACCGCTCCCCTTGTCCCCCATCAGCTCCAGCTCCTGTCTCCGAACCCTCGACAAGCAAAGCTCCCCGCASACCCGCCCGTGTATCGGAAGAGTGGAGAAGCTGTTGCCATGGACCTAACAATATCTGTTTACAAAAATTAACATGCATCTAATTAGCATGTTTAAAACCTCTATATTTAAAAGTAGTRGAATTTGCATATGTTTGCATGTGTTATTAATTTCATAGAGTCTTTGATGAGATACATGGTCCAGGGCTGCCTTGAATACGTGACTCTACCTCTTCAAACCCGAAACAAAGCATCYGCCCCCTCCCGCTGGGCAGCAGCCCTCCCCGGCCAAGCACGCGGGTGCTGGGCCCTTCCCCGGCCCGTGGGCCCCCCCGAGGGTGCAGCACCCCCGGCCCCCCCCCGGTGAGCATCCCCAGCCAGCTCATTTCGTAATTGCTCTGCCTCCTGGATGTTTCATTTTCCTGGGTAAACCCTGCCCGGGGAGGTCTCCCAAGCACAGCCTGCGCTAGACACTCCCTCCCCCTCGCCTTCCAGCGGCAGCTGTGCCAGCGGCGCCTCCGAAACCCCCCGCCCGGCCCCCGTGCCCGGCAGGGCTGGGGCGCTGCCCAGGCCCCTTCCCCGAGAGCTCACGTGCTGTTTTCCCTTGGAGCATCCTCAGAAACCTGCTTCCACCTGACCCGCTAACGCCGACCAGACGTTCAACGGGAACACGAAGCAGGCAACTGCAGCAACCAGAACCCGCTAACCCTCGGGTTACAACAAAACTGCCATTTTCAGCACCCCTCAGGTCCCCGAAGGCWTTCAGAAATGACTTCCTGAGCGTGGTACATAACATCCTAATTGCACACAACAGCAGCTGTCAGAGAGGAGCACCGGGGCCGGCGGCGCAGCCCCCTCGCCTGCCCCTCGCTCCGCAGAGGCGCCGGGCAGGAGAGGCAGGTTTGGGGCCGGGGCTCCAGCCTGCAGGGGCCGATCGGACCGTTTTCCCGCGTCTGGGCTGCAGCTGGGCGGCCCGGGCCCGACAGCAGCGGCGGGGGTACCCGCACCTCCCACCCGGCAGGGCCCCCGCGGGACTGAGGGACCGGGGCTCGGCCGCGCCGCGGRCGGGGAAACACACGGACACACGGCGAATTCAGCCTTCAGCCTTTCTTTAGCTCCGTTCCGGCAGATCRGGGTCAGCCCAGCGCTTGGCAGCCCCCGTCAGAGCGCCACGTCAGCTAATGCCGATTTTGCCCTCTCTTAATTTTTATTGCTTTCTTTCCCTACTTTTCAGCTTCTTTCATTCTTCTTTACACTAACAGAATGAGCTGTTCTGCGGCAAAATTAATGTCTTAGTTACATCATAGCCGTTAAAATGTAATGTAGCATTTTGTTCCTGTCAGGCTACTTTTTGRCTGAAAAAAATTGCAATTACAGTTTCTTTTTCTCTCATTTTCTAACTATCATGTTCTGCTCTTGCCATTTCTTCTGCCTTCAGATACTCTTTTAAATAACATCAAGTATTCAGTGTAATTACAGCTGTGCAGGAATGATCTTTTAACACAGAGATGGAGAGCAAGAGATTTCCCAAGGAAAATATGGGTTATATTTATTGCATTCAGTGGTAATGGAAACAATATCTGCTCTTGATCCCAGCAAGGCCTCTAAAACTCAATTCTCGGGAGAAAAACACAGTCAAAATAGCAAAGYCTTAATTCAGAGACATGAGTCTCCTGAACTAGGCACCAGAGTCCTCTGCTGCTGCTATAACCATAGGTCAATGCCACTTTAAACCAACTCAGGGCCTAGTTAGAGGCAGGCAAAGGATGCATTTGATCCACCTCCTCTTTTAATCAGTCTTTCTTGCTTACTGACRGAGCCTCTGCTCCCAGCCGGCAGCCCCCAAAGAGCTGCAAACACCGGCCGTTTGCGCGGCGTCGGGGCAACCTGCCAGGCGGCACCGCGCGAGGCTGCACTGCGCTGGAATGTCCCCTGCTGTCCCCAGCTTCACCTGGCCCTCAAATTACACCCCATCACCGTCTGGGGCGCGACAGGGGGTTGGGGGGCTTAACAGTCGCTTTAATCATAAGCACTTGGTCATGCATAAAAGGCTTCTCTGGAAATGCACAGTTTAGGCTCAAAAGTACTTTGCATTAGACTTTATCTTTTTACTAAACCTTCTCTGAAATGCTCCCCTTTCCCTGCCAGYAAAGCCAAAAAAAAGAGACAAGAAAATAATCCTAGTTTTTGATTAAATGTTTCTTAGAACCTGTTCCATGTGAGGAAGAGCGAAGCCAGCCCAAGGGGAAGCCTGAGCAGCCCCCGTTATTGCGGCTCCAGCTACACGGGGTCAACGAGCYCCCTCGCTTGTYCCCTCGTTACACCTCCGCTTCCTTTAACGGCCCCTCCAGCTTTTCAAGCACCGAAGACTCTGCCTCYGCTTTGCAGCTTTCTGAATATTTCCCCGTAATTCGAGCAGCACCAGTAGTTCTCGCTCAGAGACCTTGAAGTCCTCCAGCGTGTCGTGTCGTCAGGCTCACCTGATCTTACCAATTTCTCTYCCGTTTCATATTCTTTCATTGGCAGAGAAAGTTTTCATCCAGTTCTTGAACTCTGGCTTAATTCAACCGACAGGGCTTAGGCACCATCTTCGACACASCTCTGGCATAAATTTACAGCAAGTTTAAAGGACTAGGCAGCATGCAAAGCCAGGTTTAAGTTCAGCTAATTTTTGTTTTTCCCTTCCGATTCTTCTTCTTCTTTCAAAAAGCAGAGGGAGGTGGGCAGTAAGGGTGGACCGGCTGTTGCCCAGACGAAGGACCACGGCTGGCAGGGTGCAATCTTAGCCAAATCACAACCTCCCTGCTCCTGCGCTCCAGAAACACGGGGTAGGCGATGGCCCCAGCTGCAGAGCGGGGCCTCTGGAGAGGCACGGCCAAAGAGACCGTCACCCCGCAGCCTGCACGTGGGGACGGCAGCAGGTGGCACGGAGGTACTCGGAAGGGACGTTTCTAAAACTGCAGCTAGAAGTCCTGTGCAGAGAACAGAAGTCAGGAGCAGTCGTTTGGGGGAGATTTTTGTGCCAGGAGGGGCATCTGGGAGGGAGTTTTGCTTTTTTCTCCAAATACATCCAGCTGCCTCTGACCGGGGACTCCYGGGAAGTTAAACGGCAAGAGATCTCCTCGAATAGCAGGACATCTGGCAGAGAACTAGAGAAATTCCTCCTAATACCAGCCGTGGGCTGGGCTTCAAGAAAGGGTTGTTGTGAAGCTACAGGGATTTCAGAAGGAAGTAGAGATAATTAATGCYTGGTTCAAAAGCAATTATGACAATTAGTTTTTTAATTTAGTCTCTGCAAAATTCAGGATTTTTAGAAAATGTAAACAAACAGCTCTAAAAATATTAGCATCTCTCCTGTTGAGCATCTTCCCCAGATCCTGGCAAAATGAGCTACATTCAAGGCTGTGCTTGCCCACCAATCTTGGGCAGGATTTACAGAGAGATGATCATGGAAAATTGCCTCGGTTTTGTCCAAGAGCTAAGGGCTGTCCCGGAAACTGAAGCTCCCCCCAGTTCCCAGAACCAGTCCCAAAGAGGGGCAGCCTGCGAGCTGCCGCTGCGTCACCAGTGCGGTACGTGGCAATCGGTAGAAGATGCGTTGAACAGCTAGGACTAGCGCTTCCTGCGAGTCAGGACCCCATGGTGAATCCACAGCGATTTCCACTGGGCTCGTGCTCTCGCGGTGCAGGGTTTCTGCCGGACAGGTTGGTGGAAAAATCCGCTTCTCACTGTAGTTGAATCTTGCACGGATCCCTGCGGGCGCTGTGGAAAGAGCGCCCTGAAATACTGCAATGTGTCTTAGCTAGGACTGCAGCATCTTTCCTTGGTCAATAGAAAATGGCCTTTTTGCCCTGCATTACAGTACAGCGGTGTCCCAGGGCTGGAGGTTGTGTGTCAGCACCGCGTCCCACCCCACGGCCGCGTGTTCCCGCGGCTGCCGCGTGGCACAGACGCCCGGAGGTGACCGAAAGCCGTGCGGAGCGGCCTGGCACGCTTCAGCAGGAGCTGGTCTCCCGGGTTTCCCTGGCGTCCGTGCGGGACGTGGGGCTCTCAGCCATGCTGGTCACTTCCGAAAACCTGGTCTGAATTTGTCTTTTTCTTTAAAAAGCCGCACACCTGAGGGGCCAGCAGCCCCCGCAGCACTACAAGATGTATCGCAGCTTTTTTCCTCACGCTCCTTTGGGGTCTTTTCATGCCGCATCCCGACTAACGAGCTCTCGCTTTGCATGTGCCGCCGCAGGTTCAGCCCGTACGAGTGGTACGACGCCCATCCCTGCAACCCCGGCTCGGACGTCGTGGAGAACAACTTCACCCTGCTGAACAGCTTCTGGTTCGGGATGGGAGCGCTGATGCAGCAAGGTACGGCGGCACCCGCCTCTCCTCCAACACAGACCTTTCGCTGTTGCTTTTTAAACTTAAGTGTTATTTGTGACAGGAGCAAGATAAAACATCTTTGTGCCTGTCACAAACAAGCAGCTGCAGCACAAGGAATAATGTTGCACGTCCTCTCCCAGGTGTCACACGCCGCGCGGGAGCAGGGCCGCGTCACCGCGCGCTGACAGCACAGGGCGACGGCGGCGGCTCCCAACAACCGCAGAAGCACTTGTCAGCACCGGCTTTGTCTCCCGGCTGGAAAGGCGGCGAGCGGCGGGAGCGGGGAGGT
Source organism: Casuarius casuarius (assembly GCA_003342895.1). Classification (NCBI taxonomy): domain Eukaryota; kingdom Metazoa; phylum Chordata; class Aves; order Casuariiformes; family Casuariidae; genus Casuarius; species Casuarius casuarius. Next base: position 997,766 of record PTFA01000044.1, read on the forward strand.
GGCTCCCGCCTGGCAGCTCGGCTGCTCCGGGGACCCGCCGTGCCGCGACGGACGCGCCTCCCCGCCGCTCTCCCCGTCTCACGGCAGCCTGCTCCGAGCGGAGCGGCTCCCCGGGCGCGCGGCCGGCAGCCCCGGGTGCCCTGCTAAGGGCTCTGCACGCGCATGCGGGTGCTCACGCTCGGCCCCGGGGGAACGGGGCCGGAAAGGGTTAATGAGATAAACAGCTCCAGGCATTAATCTCATCAGCGGAACCAGCTGCGATCCGGAGTTCAGGACATCCTGGTGACTGTGTATTGGTATCGCTCACTCGCTCCGAATTTCATTTTCGCGCAGACGTCCATTCGGGTCGCGCCGGCTCGCCCACGCAGCCAGGACGGAGAACTAGGAGGGGGACAGGCGCCAGGGCTGAGCCCTCTCTGAGGCACCCCAGGAAAGGATCCAGGGCTTTTCTTCCAAGAAAACCATCAGATTTCTTCCCGAGAGCAGGCCGGGCCTGGCTGACTGCCTTTCCAGCACGAGAGAGACCAGGAACGCCGCTCTGCACGTTATCCAGCCCGTGAAGCGCAAGGCAACGAAGAGCGCTCAGCTCCTGTTTCAAATTACCTACGGGAAGATGTTCGTGCCGCTGGAAGACGCGCGGTCTCTCCAGGCAAGTCCTCGTCCTGCAGAGAGGCGGAGCTGACAAAGCCCCTCCACAAAGCCCTCGTCCTCCAGGGACATCCGAGCAAATGAGCCTCGTCTTCAGCCTTTTCTTTCTTTCTTTTTTTTTTTTTTTTGGCACCTGCCTTTATTTGCGCCTTCCACGTACGGCGGGTCAAAGCCCCGGCGGCAGCCGCTGGCCCCACGGCTATGGGGCAACGCTGGCTCTTCCCCGGGACGAGCACCCGCTCCGGGAGGGCCCCGAGGAGGCACCTTCTCAGGACCTTCCTCCTGACCCGCTCTGTTCTAAACCGGCTTCACAGAAGCGAGGCCGCTGCCCTGGATCTGTCCCTACCTTCATCCTCGTCTGGTCACTGCACGTTGTCAGGTGGCGGCGAAACCCTCCCCGGAGCAGGACGAAGGCTGCGGCAAAGCGGGCTGCGAGGAGCTGTGCAAGCAGTCTGGAGCAGGCACTCTCTGCTAGAGCAAATGTTTCAACTTTTACTGATGTAAGATACCATAGTGACAGGAACCGTGGAAATCGGATACACGGATGGAACAGAGTAGATTTGTTAGGAATAGAGCAGAAGGTGAACTTGTGAGTAATTCTGAACAAGGAACAAAATTCAACTGTGATCTAATTACAGAAAATTCAGGAATAGCAATAAGCGGAAAATGTCAAACATTTGTCACGCTAATTCTATCACGTATTAGCAGTTACGGACCCAGAGCCAAAGGACCACGGCATCGGCTCGGCCGCATTCACAGCAACGCTGCTCCGTGCCCTGCCCGCTGCCACCGCAGCGGCGTTTAATAAAGATCCTTCCCAGATCTCGGCCGCCCTGACGGACAGCGACGGTTCCCAGCAGGATGATTTAGCAGGATGAATCATCCTCTTATCAGATGCTGATAAATGAAAAGAGCTGTATGCTTTTTAACTCTATTCTGCATCTAAGAAGAAGAATATTTCAAAGCCAGACTGATGTCACACCTTCAGTGCATCAAAAGGCAAGAGAGGCAGCGGGAAAGAGCAGGATCTCGACAAGCACTGAAACAGCCCTCGAGATCCGCAGCTTCTCCGCTTCCTGGAGCTTCCTGGCTGCACTCGGATAGCAGAAAAGCCACGCTCCATGCTAGGCTTTGATACCACACTGTTCAAAATTGCTTTGCAAAGCCCAATCTTTGTTGCAAATTCCAGGCTGGATATATCCTCTGAATGCAGTTGTTTCAAACTCAAAGCTCTTTCCTAGCTTTAAAAAGTGTCTTGCGTGGTTACAAAAATAGCACAACCTATTTAGTCCTTCATGTCTGCTCAATAAAAGTTATTCCAGACCTGTTACACCTTTTATGCTGTAACATCCCCTGCTTCCCTACCTCCAACTGCTATTCAAAGTACTGGACCCTGATAGCTCCTTTCTCACACCATTTGATTTTTCTTTTCCAAACCTTGTGTATTTGAACACAATCCCCAGAGTCAGTCCTTTGAAAAGTAATCCATAAAAAAGCAAAGCGCTTTTTAAATGGCAGAACAAAACACTCATAAAAGTTCATAAATGGCTTGCTATTTAAATCTCATAAAAGCAGCCTAGTTAATTACTTCAGTCTGAATGTTTCCTGTAAATTGTGCACTGTACCCAAGGTCAGCAATAAAGGGAGAAGCTTTTTCTGCAAATGCTACAAAAAAATCCACTGATTTCCTTGCACACAAGATGTCTGGATAATTTGCCTCTAAAACAGTTGGCTTTAATTGCATCGCTGTTACAGTCTAAAAGTGAAACCTAGTCCTTGAAATATGTATAGATATATATATGCACACACACATATATGTGTACATGTATATATACAATGTATGCACGTGTATACAAGATGGGTCCTTTCTCTGTTTCCTTCTCCACCCTCCTCCCACCCCAGGCTCCGAGCTGATGCCCAAAGCGCTGTCTACACGGATCATTGGCGGCATATGGTGGTTCTTCACCCTGATTATCATCTCGTCCTACACGGCCAACCTCGCCGCCTTCCTGACCGTGGAGAGGATGGAGTCCCCCATCGACTCCGCGGATGACTTGGCAAAGCAGACAAAAATAGAGTACGGAGCAGTGAAGGACGGCGCTACTATGACCTTCTTCAAGGTGAGCTCAAGCGCAGGCTTTCTGCCGCCCAGGCAGAGACGCGGCGTTCCCAGACCAGCGCGAGCGAGAACAGAAACCACGACAAAAAGCCTATTAAGCCACCGCTGCTGCTCCTCACAAGGAGGAGATATCTGTCTTGCCTCTTTGTTTAGACTTTGTCCCCACCAGCGTAGCTTACCTAGATTCACATCGCAACTAAATCCCCTTTCCAGGTGCTAACAGAAGTCACAATTATTAAATTATGTCGATTTTACAGCTTACTGTGTCCAGCATTGGATCAGGTACACTAAAACGTAGCACGCGTTAGGCACAGCAGGACAGGCCTATCTCATATCAGAGCCCTGCGGAAAAATCCTGCCTTCCCCAAGTATCTCGCGTCCTTCCACATCTCACCCACCGCAGCACCAAGCCCAAGGAGCCCTCGGCTAACTGATGACCTCGCAGGGACGTCGGGATCCAAACGGAGACGAGAACAAACAAAAACTACAACTACAACCGTACCGATGCCGCAAAGCGCGCTCCCTGACCCGTGGTTTTTACAGCTGAAATACCTTTCTTTTCCTTCAAGTACTCGCCCTGATGTAATCGAGTTTTATTAACCAGCACAATTCAAAGAGGATGAAACAAAAAGCCCCCAACAGATAACGCTGATTAAAAAAGCAAACAGCTCAAACTAGGTGTTGGGTTTATTTTTTGTTCATGCTCATCTTCTCTCAGAGATGCTGAGAAAAGGCAAGGCCCGCACACAGAGAAAGATTTGGGTTTTATTCTTTCTTCACTGTTTTTATTCACTCTTTGGTCATTATCTGTCTGCTTTGACACGGGGCTTGTCTTGTATTTGTTAGCATTGATAGTTAAAACGAACAATCTTGTACCGGTACCAGGATTACAGCAGGGCGGATACACGTAAATAGAATTACATCCCTTATAAACCAGAGATTAATTAGCATAAATAATTTGAGGGAAAAAGTTACTTACTTATGTTCAGAGTGCAAAAAAGACCTATCAGAGTAACCGGGAGTCAAAGAAACACCAGAGAAACTTTAATTTGGAGTTGAAGAGCCTGGCAGTAAGTAATTTCCGCTCTTGCGTATGAAGCACGTTAAAGAAGGCGCAGCTCCAGGGACACGCTCGTCGGGGAGAAACGCAGCAGCAGCAGCATCCTCCCCGCGACCAAGCGCCGAGGAGCGACCGGCCGTCGGGCACCGGCTGCCTCCTGGGCAGCACAGCAGCCGCACGGGAACCTGCCCCCGGCCCCCGGCCCCCAGCCCGCTCCGCGTTCAAGTCGCTGGACCGCGCTCCAAAACCCCGCGCGAGGTACCACCCCCGCGGCATCAGAATCAAAACACATCACCGGCTTCTGCTGAAAGCGTAATTAATTCCAGAAGTTGACCAACAGCGCAGAGGAGGGTGCAAAGAGGATTCGCATTTTGCTACTGCCTCAAAAATGAAAAGGAACTAAGAGACTTAAAAAGACCTTTGAAACCACAGCTGGGCTGTAAAAATATATGTTAAAAAAAAAGAGCAAGAGAATGAAGGAATAGAGATGAGAGCAATTAATCTAAGGAACCATCATCTTGGCAAACAAGGCTTGGAGGGGAATTTAAATTCAAAAATGAATTTTAAAAGCCTTCCTCCGAGAAAAGGCTTTGCAGTAAGCCGGGCAGGGCGTGCAGGGCCCGACCCCCAGCGAAGGGCGAGGGAACGCTAGCCGCGGGGCGCGGAGCCCGACGGCGGGCCGGGCTGCGGCGCAGTCGAGGGACGCTGCCGCCGTCTCCCGCTGCCGCGTTTCCCCGTGCCCGCCGCGCCGGCAGCAGCAGCGACGCAGCAGGGAGGCGAGACGTCCCCCCAGCCAGCTCTTTGCCAGCAGAGCGGCAGGAGCGCCGGCAGCACGGACCAGACAGTCGCACCCCAAAAAGCTGCTCTAATTTGCTCTTTCTTCCCAGCACCAAGCAGCCCAAGCTGCTGCAGCCCCTCGGGTGAAGGAGCACGGCTGCCTCCCCTCTGCCGAGCCGTACCGAGGCACGTTCCTGCCCTCTCGCCTCATCCCAATTCCAAAGGAAATATATGGGCCAACATGTGACATAGCTCACGCTTTAAAAAGCAGGTTCTATCTGGAATGCTGCAATAAGTTGAATAGTTGCAGTATAATGGCAGCTAGATTAGGCAGTCAGCAGTTTAATTGCCAAGACTCGTTAAAGGGAGCCAACGCGCTGAATTTTAATAACAAGAAAGAACACAGCATTTTTCCGCAGATCCATAACTTTCCCTGGCTATGACTTGGGTACGGAGCCATTACTCTTTCCAAATCCCCATGCTGATTTTGACAGGCAGTAACGCAGACTGGTAAGGAAACATGGAGGATTGTTTGGTTTGGTCTTTAATTAATCCTGGGAAACGCAAATCCGGCATGGAAGAGCAGGCTGCCACTGATCAGTCTGCTTTTTGCAATGGAGCTGGTGCATGCAGTTGTGTCTTTAGCATGGGCAGATGCATGGTATCACCTTTCAAAAGCAATATAAACCTAGAAAAGCTATTAGGAGAAGACTGACTTTTACTGTTGTGTTTTAACTACTCTTTCCAATAAGAGTTTTATATAGAAATAAAAGAAAACTGTCTTTTTTTTGGATCATCAAGGACACAGTATCTTTATTGCTTCATATCACTCTCCATCAGAGCCATTCTTCAGGCTCCTAACAGGCATTTGGCAGGGTTTATTTACGCAGTGTATTTTCCTTTTTCTTTTTTATTATTACTGTTGTTCGGAGATGAATTACCAGGGATGTCCCTTCTGACAAGCATTTCAATTACCGGAGCAGCAAGAGTGCTCGCGTGGGATGCTATGTTCATTCGTCCTTCACGTAAAGGGAAGTACAGGAGCGTGTGTAATGATCAGGAGACTCCCTCCATCCCTCCGCTGCAGCCAGATCTCCACCAAACTCCATCGAGCAGCAGGGCAAACACCGCAGCGGCCGCGGTACAGCCGCTCTGCCCCGCGGAAAGCACAGCCCCGGAGCTGCCGCGTCGGGAGCGGGGGAACGGGATGAAGGGGGAGGCAAACGCCTCCCAGATCGTTCTCCGAGAAGATGCCCCCAACGTTAACGACGTCGCTGCCTCTCGTCGGGGGTCTGGATGGTTGGGGCCTTAGACGGAGCCCACCGCGCTCCGGGTAGAAGTTACCACGGAATCGAGGCGGCGCGATCTCCTTCTCGAGGGTGTTTTGCCCGCTCTCCCCTAACCAGCTACAGCAAATGGAAACCAGAAGTGAGAGTTTCAGTAGCCGCATTGGCAGATTTCGACTGCCTGAAAAGAACGTTTGAGAACCTATTTATTCCCCGGGAACGCAGACTGGGTTCCAGGAATAAACACAGATCAATTAATTTCAGAACCGCCTCTAGCTTCCAGTATGGACCACGCCAAAAACCCTTCACACCTCGCGAAGGAGGCTGCCCATCTCTGCACAAACGCTGGGTTTAATGTGCAGTTTGGGCACGGGCGTGAGTGTGTACATATATATTCACTTGTAGAGAAATGTTAAATCCTCAAGAGTAAGTATCTTCGGTTGGTGAAAATCAATTTATTTTTTCATACCGGCTGGAATTGAAAATCGCAAGCTGCAAGTCGCTTTCTTGCCAATTCCACTGATAAAAACGCGTATGTGTCTGGGCGAGAGCCTTCTATCGGCTCCTCTAAACTATTCCATTAATTTATTTGGGTGACTGCTCTTGAAACACAGGTTATTAAAGGTAGCTGCTGAGCTCTGGCTCTGAAGGATGAATTCAGAGGTGCTCTCAGCGCTCGCTGCCTGGGCTGATGCTCACGCAGGCGTTTCCTCTCCCCGACAGCAGGAGTTCGTTAGGATGCAGGAGCCGGCGGAGCAGGCGCTGACGTTATCTGCCCCGGCCAAAACGAGAGCAGCTCCGGGGCAGGAGCAGAGGCGCGAGCGGGAGACACGAGCCCCCGGCGTGCACTGCGCCTGGATCAGCGGCACGGAGCTACCGCCTGCGTTTGTTAGCAGTGATCTCCATCATCCCAAGCGCTCGGGAGCTGAACGCACCCCGGGATTTGCTGGGCAGGAGCCGGTGTCGGGTGATCGTCTCTGTCCTAGCGCTCCAGAGCCGCTGAGCAGCGTCTCCTCCTCTGCCTTTTGCAGCAGAGCCGAGGTCTCCGAGGGGACCCGGAGACGTGGACCTGGGGGAGGCTCTGCCTCGCCCCCTCCCCACGGGGCATGCGGGGCCACAGCACAGCCTCTCCCAGCCACCCTTCCAGGGGTTTTTTTATGCAGCCCATATGTAAGAGTAAAATGGCAATTCCATAGAAAAAAATTGCACCCAGGCCCTGCACAGCAAACATCAGTTCAAACCGGCAATTAATCCCAACAATTTTTTTAAGGTAAATTACTTTACATATAAAATCAGAGGGGATAAAGGTCCAGCAAAACAAACACAATCATGTGCATTCCTTACTATTAATTTGCTACCAACAAATTTTGTGCCTAAGGAGAAGTTTTTGCCCCTTTGAGTTGCACGTTCCCAGGCGGCATCGTCCCGCTCCCCCTAAACGAACGGCCTTGGGTGAAGCACAGCGGAGGCTCCCCGGAGAAGGGGAGGGCGGATCGGGTCCGCGTGGCTGCAGCACTGCCGCCTTGGTCCCTCCTGCCAGGGAGGGCGAGGAAGGTGCAGTTACAGCAAGTGGCTCCAGAAGGGAGCAACTTCTCCTAACAAGGAAAACGGGCCGCGGCCGAGGCTGTCGGGACTGGCGCAAGCCGGGTACCGCGCGCCGCCGTTGTGATGGATGAACGCTCTCATGATGACTGACAAGCGCTTTTAAATTGGACTTTTAACAAATAGCCAAATCTATCAAACCGCCAGCGCCGTGCCGAGGATTACAGCGGGCGCGTCTGCGCTGGGAGAGGGAGCGCCGCTAGCCCGGGTCAGCCACGCTAGAGCAGCAACCCAAAACCAGCGCCCGGGAGCCGGCGGCGGGGCTTGGACCGCCGGGAGAGCCGGGCATCGCCCCGCCGGGAGGACCGTGTCCAGCGGTGCAGGTGCGACCGCCCGCGAGGGGTGGCTGAAGCGGCGCAGCAAGGCTGCAGAAAGCGGGGGTCATCCGGCACTTCAAACGCAATCGACCCCTTTCAGCCGGTCCAAAGCAGTGATTCGAGAGGAGAAAAGTGCTTTTTCTGTTCCAGGGAGCCCTGTCTCATGTAATTTAAGCTGCCTGAAGAGCTACCGTGCCTCATGCAAGTCCTATTAGCTTCACTAAATGCAGCCTATTGATTTTTTGCCAGTTTGTTTTGCTCCATGCTTTAAACCGGGGGAACGGCGATGCTGTCTAAGAGCTGCGTGTCGGCACCCGAGGAGCAGTAAGTGCAGCAAGAGGAGGAGCGACCGGCGAGCCAGCTCGCAGGCCTCTGATGTGAACTGTATAAATGTTAAACAAGTCGTTATCAGCAAGTCCAGTGCGTTATTCATTTCAATTACCCATCGTAATATGCGGATATTTAATAATCCTTTTGGAGGCTACATTTCTTGCTGCTCTTTGAGGTTTGACAGGCGCCACAAATCCCCGTCGCGGGCACCGGACCAGGTTCCCGCGGGAGGGGATTATCCTGCCTCGCGGATGGAGTTTGCTCCGGAGCCTCCGCCGCAGCGAGCTCATCGAGTGGCTTATAGCAAGCGTGAATTTTAACTGCGAAGAAGTAAGTCCACGGATATCTGAGTCGAGAACGAGCCAACAGGGTTAAAGACAGAAACAGCCTTTTAACTGCACAATACGAACCAAATTTGGGACGTTAAGTTACATGACAACTGCCATAAAAACTGCTCAACTTTCACCGAACATATAGAAAAAGGAGGACGACAAAGGCAAAGCATCTGAAATGTGAAATATTATGAGGGATTTTTCATCTTAACTATATCTTAATTAATTTACCATGCATTATAGAGAGTTTTTAATCAGAAAACCTCTGCTGGCATCTTTGAGATGGTACCAAGAAAAGGAGGGGGAGATGCGATAACAGCAGTCAAGATTGGCCAGGGCTCCAGGGCCTCTGTGTTTGTTTTTTTCTTTTTTCTTTTTTAATATAAGAGCACAAACATAAAAGGAAGATAAAAGATGGCTAAAACGGAGAGCGCAGCTCCTCCCGCAGCTGCAGGTGAGCCGTTGGCTTTACTCCAGGCAAAGCACAGACTTATCAGCCCCTCCGACTTATCAGCCCGCTTCAGGCTCGCGCAGAGCAGTGCTGCGGGGAGGATGCTTTGGCTGACTAAGCCGGCCTCTCCCTAAACCAGGAGGCGAAAGGAGATCTAGGAAAAACAAGAATTCAGGCAGAAAAGAAGAACAGCTCATAAAGACGCAGGCTGCAGCGCGAACGCAAGCCTCGACGCCCGAGTGCCCCTCCAGCTGCGGCGGGGGCGGAGGGGGCGATGCTCCCGTTCCCCACCCGGGCCGTGTCCGCGCTGGGTACGGCCTGGGCGAGGCTGAACGCCGCGGGGCCCCGGGCGAGCGCCGTGCCCAGCCTGCCCGCGCCCGGCTCGCACCCCCGCAGCCCAGAGCCGCCCGGGGCTGCCCTGCCGGCCCAGCCGCGGGRAGTCCCGGCATCACCACCTTTGCTGGGGCTCGCTCTCCTTGGAAACTAAGGACAAGCACAAATGACAGTAGCTCCTTCCTGCCTCCCCACGTCTGCTTTGAGCAGGGATTTGCTGGAGGAACCTCTGCAGCGGCGGCACGATGAGCTACGAGGCGCAGGGCTGGCGGTTTCGGTGGCACGATGCACCGCCCGGCACCCGCTGCTGCCGCGGGCTCCCGGGCCGGCCGGGCTGGGCAGCCGCAAGCAGGTTCCTATCCCTTGGGAAGGAAACGGCCGCTTCGCAGCGGCACGGCCGTGGGGCTGAATCCCACGACAGGCAGCCAGTGGTGTATTTAAAGTGTTACGGAAAGATACAGAACAGCTGTATATCATCTCACCCAACATGTTTTCTAATGAAAAATGAATATTCCTAATGAAAAATGAAAAAGCATTCATATTAATAGTAACCTAGAAAACATGCTCCTCTTTTTTCAGTAGTGCCTGCTGATAGTGGAAGAATATCCATGTTTATTTTTAGCTGTAACAAAATCTTCTTGAATACTTCTACGCCTCTGTTTATGTGGATATGTTAAATTTGTTTGGCAGCTGCACGTATCTCAGAGGAGACATGTTTCCTTGTGAGGCTTGGAGGATAGACAAAAATATAATAGAGAGGATGCAAAGAAGAAAAACATGCTCTCTGCAATGTTCTCTGTCCTCTCTCATTGTGCAGAACCGTTACTGGATAAACAAAATTCTGGTTAGGAAACTAATAAGTTTAAGCAGATACAGTGAAAGCCTGTCACTCGGCAAGTCCTGCAGGGCATCGAGGCAGGGTCTCGCTGCGCCTTATTGACGCGAACGAACATCTCCACTTAAAACATAAGGTCTCTGGAGCAGCGACTGTGTTTTTGTCCGGTGTTTGCACAACATGAACCACGATGGAATCTTCTTCTCTTGTTGTGGCAATTTGGTGCCAAACAATGCTGGGTGGAAAAAGTCGAGAGATGTTTTTAATACACGGTCAAATTGATAATAGTTTTGTCATACACGTGACCTGTTCTCAAACTGATGTTTTTCATTTGCCAACTATAAAGATGCTAGGTTTTGGGGGTGTTTCTGGCAGCAGTTAGATTAATTCTTATTTTGGGTGTGGGATTATTGTTTTTCCAGAAATCCAAAATTTCCACCTTTGAAAAAATGTGGGCTTTCATGAGCAGCAAACCCACGGCACTTGTCAAAAACAACGAGGAAGGGATCCAGCGAACGCTCACGGCCGACTACGCCCTGCTGATGGAGTCGACCACCATCGAGTACATCACGCAGAGGAACTGCAACCTCACCCAGATCGGCGGGCTGATCGACACCAAAGGCTACGGGATCGGCACTCCCATGGGTGAGTGACGCCGGTGGGGCGGCCGTAGGCGGCCCAGGAGGGGAGCCGGCTACCGTAAACACCAGATGGGATCGAGATAACCCGCTCCCAACGGCGCGTTTCCGAGTAACACAGCTTACCTGCCAGCCTGCTGAGGAGAGGTCTGAGCGGCCCTGCTCAACACGGGCCCATTCCCTGCTTTCTGTGATTTCTGTCCCACTTCCCCTCCCTGTGCAATGGCTTTCCCCTCCCCAGGGTCTCCGTACAGGGACAAGATCACCATCGCCATCCTCCAGCTCCAAGAGGAGGACAAGCTCCACGTAATGAAGGAGAAGTGGTGGCGGGGGAACGGCTGTCCCGAGGACGAGAACAAGGAGGCCAGCGCTCTCGGCATCCAAAACATCGGGGGCATTTTCATCGTTCTGGCCGCAGGCCTGGTGCTCTCGGTCTTCGTGGCCATGGTGGAGTTCATCTACAAGCTGCGCAAAACGGCAGAGCGCGAGCAGGTACCGACCGTCTCGGCGTCCCCGCACCGCGGTCAGGCAGGGTCTCCCGGGCTGCCCCGGCACAGGGTGCTTTGCGCCTTGGTGCAGGCAGGGAGCCGCTCGGGGGGGTCAGCACCGACCGCCCCAGCTGCACGCGGGCAAAGCCCCCGCAGCTCGGGTAGGGGCTGACACGCGGCACCACCAAAACGCCCTCCGCTACGGCCCCTTGCTCCCCTGCTGCTCCCACGGCCCAGGCAGGGGCGAACGGTACCAGCCTAATCCGGGGGACCCGTTCCCACAGCAGCTGGACCGAAAAAGGACAAGTAAACTCTAGCAGGGGTAGTTCTGAGCAAGCTACGCGTGCTCGAGTCCAGAAAACAGGGGAAAAGCCACGTTAGAAGTCAGGATTGGACAGGACCTGAGTTGTTACATCCAGGTACTACTGTTGCAAGTAACCGTGCTGCGTATTCTATGCATAAGTGTATAAACAAATGTATAAAAGTACTAAGTCCTTACGTCCCCACTCCCGTTACGAGACTGTTGTAGAACAGCAAGGAAGGGTCAGGAAGCCTCATGCTCTTCTATCAACTTTTCGACACTTTTCACACCACCGTTACGCAAACGGCCCACCCCACCTTCAGTGGCTGATGAGTGCCCACAAAACGAGGCTGCTTTGGGGGTTTTTCCCCTCTTCCTTGTGTCACAGTACAACAACTGGACACTGCATTCACGTGCGTGACCAGAAAGCAAAGCTGAGTGACGGACTAGATAGATAAACTGCCCGCTAGCAACCCAACGGGATGCAACAGCCCCCTGACTCCCAGCACCCAAATCTGCCAGCACCCTTCCCAAGCAGCCCGCAGGGAGCACAGAGCTCCGGCCCTCTGACGCAGTCACCTACGGCTCTTCTTGCAAAATTTATTATGTCGAAGGTACAATTCTTGCTAACGGGCAGAGGGTCAGAGGCCTGGGCATCACTGAGGGCCAGCCAAGCCCAGCTGGTGCCTCAAGCGCAGCCTGAGCCTTGTGCCTGCCCCTGCTCGAGGCCGGGCTGTTCACAAGGGTTTCGCTAGGGGTAACTGCTGTCCCTGCCTCCCCGCAGCGCTCCTTCTGCAGCGCCATGGCCGACGAGCTCCGGCTGTCGCTCACCTGCCAGCAGCGGGTCAAACACAAGCCGCAGCCCCCCGTCATGGTGAAGACGGATGCGGTGATCAACATGCACACGTTCAACGACCGCCGACTGCCCGGGAAGGACAACATGACGTGCAACACCGGACTGACACCCGTGTTCCCATAGGGAGTCGGACCTGGGGGTGGGTGGGAAGGAATCGCTGCAGACGAGGCTGGCTGCACTCTAAACTAGGGAAGAAAGGATTAAAAATAGAAAAAAAAGAAAAAAAAAAGAAAAAAAAAGCCTGGTTTGGTTCATTTCAAGAACAAGGCCTTTAAAACACACCTGCATCGGTCACCGGCACAGAAGCAAGAACTTCAAAGCATGGACTGCACCGTGGGTCTTGGGGCTTTTGGTTTTATTTTTGTTATTTCTTTCTTTTTTTTTTTTCTTTTAAAGCTTAGACCCTACAAGCCTCATGGGGTCCAAACACATCACCATCCACGAGTCCGATGTTTACATACTGAAAACACACGGAGGCAGGACAGAACCGAGCCAAACCGCCCCTCGGCAGGGGAGCGGGAGCCCCCGAGCAAGGCTGCTTCAGCACGGCAATAAAGGGGCGCTGGGTCCGTGCAGGTGTGGCACGAGCAACGGTCTGAGCATCCACTCCCAGCTGGCACACGCGGCGTGTGCAGGATACACGGTCCGGGAGGGGGAAGGTATCTGTGAAACGCTGCCGTCGTCAGAGCCGTGCCTTCTCTCGAGCAGCCCCGGCCCCTCACCTCGGGCTGCGCTGGCTTGTGGCCGCCCGCAGCGGGACGTCCGCGTGGCGGGAGGAGGCCACCGAGCGCTCGCAGGTACCTCCAAGACGGCAACCGGAGGGGCGAGCCAGCCAGGACACGGACCAACTCCCAGCCATGGGAACGGGACGGGGGGCGCGTGGAAACCGCTGCCATCTCTGAGCAAAAGCACCCAAACGCCCTGCACCGAACGCCAGCCCCCGCCCCCGGTCACACCACGATCTTCAGGTTTTCAGCTCCTTCACCGTCTCTGCGAAGGCCGCTCTCCTCTGCCAGGAGCTGCATAAAGGAGCCACGTCCACAGGCTTCAGCAGCACCGCGCGAGCCGTTTCCAGTGCTACTAATTCCCATGAAATTCAGCAGCGCTGAACCGCGGCTCTGCTGCTTTCACACTCGATCAGGAGAGGACGGTGTGTGCAGGAACAAACGCTCCTCACGGCGTCAGAGGTTCGAGGGGGGAAGCCTCAGCCTGCCGGGCCGGGGCTGGCCCTGGGACAAGCAGCACCGTGGGAGCCGGACCCGACGCCCTCGCTGCTCTGCCCGGCGCGTCGGCAGCCCTTCCAGCAGCCTCCCACGGCGATTCGGGCAAACACACACTAAAATGTTTCTAAGAAATCTTCCATGAACTGTTCCTATTTTCAGGTTGCTCAACCCAGAAGGCAGGTCCTGCAGATGGATTTAGTCAGAGCTACCAAAGACCCCTCTGCTGAGCTAGGAGCAATCCCGGACTGCCGCCACTCGCTCCCACCCCTCCGCAGCGAGGGCACCCGGGGCCGGCGGGACACCCCGCTGACGACTTTCTTCCTGGACGTTTGCAAAATGAAACAAAGGGAAATAGTTCTGTGTATTGGAACCCGGAATAGCGCGAGGACAGTGTTGTAAAGGCACTTAAAAGTTCTGATTTAAACACTGGCACTGAACAGCACCCTCCTTCCCTTGCAAACGCAGCAGCGACTGAGCCGCGCCAGGCTGCAGCGCTGCCCGACGCAGCCGCTCGCCACGGCCGCCCGCTCCGGCGGCAGGGCCGGCAGCCCCGGGCACCAGCCCCGCTCGGGCCGCGCAGCATCGCCCCATCAGCCGGGTCCGCAGCAATCAGCGGCTCAACTGACCTAATTTGCCTTCCCCTAACTGCAAGGCCTTTCTGGAAAGTTTGCCTTTGCCCAAAGGGACAAACCTGTTCATAGCTGATTTAAGATTTTCTTTCCCCACCTGTTCCTTTCTCAGAAGTAGCAAATTAGCTCAAGGGGAGACAGCTTCCATCAGGGAACACAATTTGTCCTTGTTTTCTTTTTCCATACTGACAAGCAGCAACGTAGTGATCTGAAACATAAGGGTGGATTTGTTGCATTTTAACTCCAGTAACGATATGCAGGGAACTGATGCTTATTTTCACCTTCTTTCATATAAACCATGAAAAATTAGAGGTGAGAGCTGCCATCAATAGGCATCATATTCCTAATAACTTGCTGACAAAAAATAAAGCTCACTTATATCCTTCTAACTTTCAGACAGGTTTTCAGCAGGACACGCACAGAGCACAGTCTTTTCACAGACTCCTGCAATGCGAAAAGAAAAGTTCAGCTCAAATTTTAAGCTCACAATACTAACTGCTAGCTTGCCAAAATCAGAAGTTTAACTATGACAAAGCAGGATTTTTTCCTTTGTCCTTCTCCCTGCTCCCCAGCAGCTCTCCCCTGCGCACGTCCGTTCCCGCATCCCTGGGGTCGAGTCCAGAGCCCTTTTGTCCGATGCCCAGAGAAACCGCTGAATTCAGACCTGGGCTTGCTGCAAAGACTGGAGTCCACCAACACCGCACCCACGCCTGAAAGCCACTTCAGTGAAATACAATCCCAGAGCATGGATTGGAAAAGATGGGCCCGTTCCCCAAAACTAACGACTTGCTTTCTGCACCTCTTTGCAGATCCTCAGGCTTGCCGGAGGAGCAGGCTTTGTTTTCTTTACAAATTTCTAAGCTCTTAAAAACAGATTTTTACAATCAAGGCCAACAAAAACAAAGCCTGTAACTGGCTTGAAATGTTCTGGGAGTAAAATACCATGGAAGATTGCATCCATTTTGCTTCTTAGTAGGATTTTTTTTTTTTTTTTTAAACACAAATATTACCAACAGCATAAACACCATTTATTCGCTTGTGACACCAGTTGGATTCGGTTTTACTCGCGTGTCCCAGACTGACAGGTGAGCATCTGGAACTGCCAGTGCTACCAGCCAGCAAGAGAAACCTCTGCAGATTGACCTTTTCCCTCCTCCCTCTCTGCACTGACAGCAAATCAGCCATGAAATACTAGACAGCTTCACGCATCTATATTATGGTTTTATATTTCAGATCTTGATTATTAAAACGCTTAACACAGTTAACCACAACGTAATGTTCTGCACAGCCGAAAGCCGCGTACCCGGCGGGAGAGCTGCCGCGCGGGGACCAGGCGCTAAGGGCTGCTCGCGCCCCCGCCAGCTGCTGCTCCAGGGGAGCCGGGACGCTCCGACCTCTGCCGTCCCGCTGCAGATCGGCGGCAGCTCTCCCAGAACGGGCTCCGGTTTCCTCCGTTGCTGCGTTGCCTAAGGGACCGGAGTCTCTCCTGTCGCTCCCACCAGCCCGCGGGCTTCGTGCGCGGGAGCAAGGCAGCCGGGAGCGAGGCAGCCGGGAGCAAGGCCGGAGCACCGCGGCGCTGCACGGGGAGGCACCATGGCAAAGCCCCGAAGCCTTTTGCGAGCTGTTTGGTGAGCTGTCGGTGACTCCTACCAACTCACGTCTTAGACACCATCCAACTTTGCCTAAATCACTTTGTTCTTTGCGTGGCAGGTAGAGGCAGCAAGGGGACAAAACCCAGGCAGCTTTTGGCTATCAAACCGCACCAAAGCTGCTGCCATTTCAGTTCACGGTCCCCTTCTTCCACAGCACTTGCCTTCTCCTTCCAGGTCTCCTGCGGGACAGGGCAGGGACACGGCGGACAGGTCTGTCTGGGTTTGCTTTTCCCTCTAAAAGAGCCAGCAGCGAGGGCTGGGCGAGACACCAAGACTAYGAACCCGCAGAGAAACGACGTGCAAAGGGGAGAGCTCCAGCTCGCAGCACTCGCTGCAGGTGGGGGCCGAGCCGCAGCCCCGGGGAGCGTCCCGCGGAGCAGCACCCGCCCGCGCAAGAGCAAGGCCAGGAGCGGCGCGGCGAGGGGACGGCTCGGCCGGCCTGGGCACCAACGCTGGGAGCCCTTCGCTGTCTGTACCTTTCTTTGACATGTTTCTCAAAAAAAGACAAAAAACACAAAAAAGAATGGGAAAAAAGGAAAAAAGAACTGGTCTCCATGACATTCAGGGGATTTTCCTTTGTGGACATGCAGAATTTCTATGAATATAGTTTTTTGTAAACATTTTGTAACAATTTTGGTTTCATAGTAACTGTGTTACTTGCTGATCATTCTAGGCTGATGTAAATAAAGTTTCCAAAAAAAAGAAAAAATTCTGATTATTTTCCTTTTTAAGACACTGTGATATATCAAAGTGCACAGTTTGCTGTATGAAGTAATATGGTTTTAAATTTTAAATAAAATAATTTCTAGAAAAAAGAGTTTGTGCCTGTTTATACTCAACACAACTCCCTTTTCCCTTGTCGCAATGTTATTCTTGAAAGCAAGCTGTTTAGTGACACCCCCATCTCTCCTGGCAATCAGCCACAAAAATCCGGGGACGAAACAAGTCACAATTAACCCCAAACCTCGAGTCCCTCGTTCTGCTCATGGGAAGGAGCGGAGGGACCTGGGGGCGGTGACAGACTCGAGCAGGAGCACGAACATCCCCACTCGCTTCACCCCCAGCGAGGGGCAGGAGCGGAGGACGCGGCGCAGAGCAGCTCTCCCCGTCCTCCCGCACCCAGGGCAGCTGCGTGTCCAGCAAACAGCTCAGCCAGCTCTCCCACGAAGAGCCATCCGCAGAAGCGCTCTCCCAGCGCGACCCGCCTGCGGCTGCGCGCGCCCTTCCACCGCGGAAAGGTGCCCGCGACAGCGACCCTCCGACGAGGCTGCAGGTCCCCCCGGGCTTCCAGGCTCAGAAAACCTCCATTTACCTATTCTCCTCTTTGATGCAGGTCAGAAATCTTATTAGCCTGATAAAAGCTGAGAGGACTCTAAACGCCAGTGTTTATTAGTCTGAAATCTTTACGATTCTACTTTATTATTTTGAGGCCGGGAGAAAATTCCTGCGGTTTCCAGCAGGGAAGCGACGGCACAACCGCAGCTCTCGAACCTGACTCCTCCGTGCCGCTCCTGCTCCCTGCCCGGGCGGCACGGAGAGCAGCTCCTCCGAACCTCCCCAGCCCGAACCCAGGCCTCGGGTCAAGGTCAGCCCTAGATTTTTGCCATGAGCAAAACATCTGATTTTGTTAAGGAAAATTTGGGGAGGGGGGAAGGAGAACGAAGGCAGTTTATTTAACAAGAGTATATGGCAGCAGGAAAATCCAGCTTCTCCTCTACGATGCAGTAGGTTAAACAGACCAAAGAGACAGAATAACTGGGTATGCATCATTAACGGATAACAGCCGTAGCCCGTAACAACCGTGGAAAAAGGGAGCTGTAACTACATATAACAGAGTGACTTCTCACTTGGAGAAGCCCTTGCATCTCAGGATCTCGATGGGATTTTCAGAAGCGGCATCGCCTTCACCCTCGGAGGAGCTGGCTGAGCCTGCCAGGAGGTAGCACGGCTCTCGCACCTGCAACCCCCCAGCACAGATAGGAGACAGCAGTAAAGCGACCGCATCCGATATCTTCAGCCAGAAATGGAAACATCAAACCCTCCATGGGGCCAGTTGTGTACGTTAAAGATCCGCCTTCAGAAAAACCGGGGGCTCCGGCGAGGGCAGCTGTGCTTTCGTCCCTCTCCCTGCAGCCCGGGTAAACAGCGGAGGGAAGAAAGCAGAACCGGCACCAGGGAGCCGAGACACGTCCTGTGCCGAGGGAGGGGAGCAGCAGTCCCGCAGCGCCAGCGGGAGGGCAGGCTGGGCGCGAGGGGACACGGGCAGCGCGCGGAGCTGGGCCCGGGCTCCCCCCCAGCGCAGGCGGGAGGTCCGCGCACGCCGGGCTGCGGCCGTGCTCCTCCTCCTCGCGCCCCAGGAGATGCTGCTCTTCTGCCAGCTGCTTACAGCATCAGCAGCTGCGGACGTATGGCTTTGGCTTTGGCTTTCCTCTGCGTTTCCACACATTAAAAAGCACTAAGGCAGGGAGAAAACCCCCCAAAAAAAAAACAAACCCTGAGAACAACTTTCCTAACACCACTCCCGCTTCGAGCACTGTGGTGCCCATGAGCTCAGCTCCAGGGCGGTGGGGGAGGCACGTGAGGATGGCCGGGACGATGCCAGGCAGCACCGAGGACGCGGTCAGGACCACGGAGGAATCAGCCCCGCTTTCTCCAGACCGAGCGAGGGGAGCAGCTCCAGCCGCAGGCGGACATGCTCGGAGAGCTGCAAGCGCCGAGCGACCTGCTGGGGCGGGCGGGGTGCCGACACCTTTCACTGTGAGCAGCGTCAGCGGTGCCGTTTCGTACACCCCGAACACCGAGCGAAAGCAAGATCTTAGTAAACAGGAATTCTTCTGGCAGCACTGAAGTAACATATGGGCTCTGTACACAATGCGCCTTGAAATGGTTCTGCAGATTCGCAAAGTGACTGTGACACAACAGCATTTCACAACCCGAGGATGCTCTGCTTGGCAGAAAGCAGCGCCAGGTTTGGGGCGGCTCCTTCCCGCGGGCGCTAAAGGGAACCAGGCTGAACCAGCGCAGGACGGCGCCAGGGAAAGGGGGAACGTTGCACGAACTACGGGGGGCCAGGGAAGAGTAAAGGGCTAGATAAATCATTGCAAAAAACGTTTGAAAGTGCGCTGCAAAAAGATTTCAGGCCCAGGCCATCCCATCCTTCCAGGGTTTTTACCCAGTTATCCAGTACCAGTTACCTTATTTTCATCCCATCCTTCCCATCTGCGCAGAATTTCTTTCCCTTTTCTGCATGCATGCTGTTTACTCGCATTACAGCTTTTGTTCCATTAATGCGTTTATCTTTCTCCCTATGCTTTGTTTTGCTTTTGTATAGCAAAGTGTCTGCTACGCTTGACAGTGAATTTTGCTCAGGAAAGTTTAGGCTGTTGTTTACACAGTTGCTTTGCAGGTATCATTAACCATGGAGATTTGCACCATTTTTACAAAGTAAATGGCAGCCTCCTGGGTCCTCCTGGCAACGGGGAACCGAGTGACAACGTGCCACGGGGCTCGCTCTCCTGCAGGGCTGGGGAGCAGCGTTGGGGCTCGCACCCGGGACCGCAGCAAGGGGCAAAGCGGGCAGGAGAGCAGCCAGTGCCACCGGCCCCGCTGCTCCCAGCCGGCCTCCAAAAGCTGGGGGAGGGCCAAGAAGTCACCGTTCTGCAGCTCTCTGGCATCTACAGCACATAGCTGCCTGGTCTGCTGTCACTCCTGCTCTTGCACAGAGCTGGGACAAGTTAAGGAGGTGACAGCAGCCTCCCCACCCAGGGACGCCCAGGTCGGTGTTTGGGATCCTGAACCAGGTCACCCCACCTCCCCGAGGCTCGTCTGCCTGCGTTGTCTGTCCTGCCCCAGGACTTAAACCAGGTGGTCCTCGAGCCAGAAAAACATTTGAGCAAAGAAACATTGCTGTTTGGAAGAGAGCCATAGGAAGGGTCTGGGTTTTGTTGTAAGTATTTCAGCAGTATCGCTCCCCCTTTTTGTGGCCTAGCTGAAACTACTCTGAGACACATAATTAAAGTGTTCAGAAAGCATCTGTCATTATTAAAACAAAGTTGCTTTGCAATTTTACTATTTTGCTGCAGTTTCATTATCTTATGTAAATGAGCTGTCTATTCCCTTCCGCGGCGCGGGCTGCGAGGGGATAGAAGCCCCAGTGCGAAAATTTATTACCAGCCTCTTGCTCTTCAGATTATCAATTGCAAATGAAGGAGCATAAATACATCTTCTTTAGCTGCTTATGCCACATTAACGAATATGCTCCAAGTTAATGGCTTTGCCACTCTTGTCTACTCAGAGGCGAGCAGAGCATGGCAGAGGAGGGCTCCTTTAGTGCACGGGAAGCATTAGAGAGGCTTGAATAGCTCCGAGTTAAGCAGCAGGTTGTTACAATACTAATCCCAATCCATCCTGCGGATGATTATGCAGCTACAACAGGTAATACAATTGGAATACTCCATCATTCGGAATGAATTATGGTCCTCTTGATGCGTGGGAAGCTAATCACACCCCAAAGTCCTGGTGGCATTCCTGGCTTTATAGCTTGTTTATGCACTTGTCTACATTTCCATTTTACCTTGCTGCCCTAGCATTGCCATGGCACAAAATATATGCTGTCTCTATCCTGGTCTATGCATCCGCTTGTCAGACTGCTACCCGCACAGCCCTAAATCCTGCAGAGAAGGAACAGAGGAAGCACAGGAGGAATCCACTGGCAAGCTCAAGCTCGGCGCGGCTCACCAGCCCGGGCAGCGCAGCAGCACCCCGCTGCCGCCGGGGCCGGGTGCCGCTGGGGCGAGGAGCCCCGACCGCCTGCTCCCTCCCCGCTGCAAACGCAGCACCCGGCGTGCGTGGTGCCCCAGGGCAGATCGGCTCTGGCCCGTTCACAGCAGACGCCTGAGCACAGGAACCATCACCGTAGCTGCCGCTGGACCGCGCAGCCCTGACGGTGCCCTTGCCGCCCTCTTTCCTGCCGAGAGCTCTGCGGCACCACAAACGTGCCAGGATTGTAGCCCCTCGCAGCGCTTCCCAGCGGAGACATTGCAGGATCTGGCTCAGGCGCGATACACCTCGGTTGCCATCCACGCTAACACCCACAGACTGTGGTCACTGCTCATCATCCACGTTTCCAGCCTCACCCCCACGGGCCAGGCGGAGCGAAGGCCCTGGAGGCCTTTGCAAGCCATCGCCGAACGCCCTTGCTGCCGTCCRCTGAGCTGCCCGAGCATCCGCCAGCGCCAGCAACCACCAAAGAACATCAGAACAGAGGCAATTAGCTAAGGAGAGCGGCCAGACGCTGGGGCTGAACGCTGTGATCGATGTGCAGTTTGACAGGCTGCCACGGCACAGACTTACCGCTCGCCTTCAGAGCGGGGCCGCAGCGCCCTGCTCCTCCGCGGCCCCTCCGCGTGCCGGGCACCACCGGCAAACGCCGGGGCACGTTTTCCTTAGCGCGTTCCTAGCGGGCAGAAATGGCGGCTGATACTGTGCGATCTAAAGCTGGCAGCCCGCAAGCAAACCGCTCAAAGTGGGTAATTGATGCTATCTAGGGCCAGTTTATTCCGATCAATACCGCGCTGCCTTCCCGTCGGCATTCACCACAGCCCGCTCGTGTTCCAGAGGGCTAGAAAATGTTATTATCCAACAAACCCCTAATTCCAACAAATTCGATTACCCAGGCTAATGAAAATAAACAAAAATGGCTGAGATTCCGACGGCTGAATTGCTTGTTGGGGGGGTTATTTATTTCGAGCAGCATTTACAGTGCACAGGATGGGTGCTTTGGGTTTAAAAGCAGCCTGGAACAAGCAGCCCTCTGGCATCCACTTACACAAACACAAAACAGTGATTATCTTAAACATTGTACTCCAAATGGCCTCTTGGAGGACAGTGGCTCTTGCAGACTAATTGAGTGTGGCTTCCCTCCCTCTCATCCATTTCGGCCTCATCTGCTGAAGGCAGGAGTGCTCTGCAAGCTCCAAGCATTCCACTTGGATCTAAAGAACTATTAAAATGCCCATGAATTTCAAATATGAGATTTAGAAACCTTTTGCATTTGTTCTTGCTCCCCTTAGGCTTTTTTTTCCAGTGGATGCTGATAGCTAGAAAAGTCCGGTAAACAAATTTACAAGCCTGAACGTTTTCTGGCGCAGTGCACTTCAGGTGGATGCTGCAGAACTGCCTCAGAAAGTAAAGGCCCGAGCGGGCACAGAAACACGAAGAGAGGCCCAAGCTCGCACAGGAGCGCGGCAGGTTCACGGGCGCTCAGCGCCTGCACCACGCTCCGCTCCTCTCCTGCGACTGACCAGCCGCTTCTGTTAGAAGTGTTAAAATCTAACTGTATCCGTTCTGAAAGAAAATCAACATAGATTCAGGAGGCAAGGGGATTCATAAAAACAGACTGAAGCAAGATAAAACTGTTTTCTGTACTTTCACTTTCCCCTGTTTTCTTTTCTCCCTTTATTGCCTTAGAGGAAGAATCAAAGAAAGACAAAAAAGGCATAAAAATTTGATTTTTTTGCACCAAGTCATTGCAGTCATTCAGAAGCATTTCTACCAGGCTAAAAAACACCTCGACAAGCTCTCGTTACAGAAGTCAGCACCTCGCTCGGCAGCTTTTCAAACGGCTCTGCTCACCCTGGCCGTTTTGTCTTCCCTGGACTCCAGGTCTGCGCTACTGAAATCTAAACAGTAGGTGCTCCCTTCCTTCGAGCAAGATCATTTGGAAGCTCTTTGCTTCTGTTATACACCGGAATATGTAAAAAAGTCTTTCGCAGTCTCGTGGCAGGCCTAAGGCAGCTTTCTAATTAGGCCATCAATAACCCAGAGCAGCTGCTCAGAAAGAATTCAGCTGTTCCAAGATGGAAAAGTCCATTAAGTTTATTGCATGAAATGTTGGACATGCTTTAGACAGGGGATCACTGCCAAATTATATAAACTACCAAAAATCTGCCAAATGAAGGAAGTGGAGGCAGGACAGGGCATTTTTAAATTGTCATTACCCCGAAGGGAAGGCAAGATCCATTTATCTGACACCGCTATTGAAAAGCAACACACACAATGGCTGCAGAGCCAGCGTCACTACTGCATGGCTATGTTTGGAGAACAGAGCTTTGGGGGAAGAAGGAATGGGCTACAAGACACTTATAAGGGTTTTTCTTGCAAGCAGACAGCAAGATAAGGTCATAAAATGCTAATGAAAACGTATATACCCTCTATTTGCTAACAGTGTGAAAACCTCGGAACTCAGTCTTGTTTCACATGAGCATCCAAAAATCTAAAGGCATCGCTGATGCTGAAGTCTGGGAAGACACGGGAGAGGATTTCTCCCATCAGGTTTCCAGCATGACCAGTTCTTGTTCCAGCCAGAGTATGGGTGTGCAACGGCAGGCACAAAACTCTGCTTCGCTCYGTTCATCGCGTACCAGACTTCTCCGACTGTAAGAGAGACTGTTTGGAATTAGCTACAGAGACGAGCTGAGACACCTCAAGGCACTTTATAGAGGACATACAATTAATATAATTAATAGTATAGTCTACAACTGCCAGCTGATGTGATATGACTGAGATCAGCAAGGGATCCCTCGCGTGCTCCTTTCAGTCAAGGAAAGGGACGTGCCAGGCAGCACGGCTGGCTCAGAGGGGACTCGCACAGCACGACCCACTGCACAGGCGCATCATTTTGGGGTCCAATTCATTCCATTTTGACGATTTCACTTCTACACTTCTGTAAGACCCCATCCTTCGGTCTCAAGCTCTTGTGATTTCATCATGAGTCTCCGAGTAGCCCCAGCTCCCAGGCATGTGTGATTAAATGGAAATATCAGGGTTATTGCGAAAGATATTCCTTGCCCCCAGGTTTGCAAAGAAAAGTTGAACATGAGCATCTTAGAGCAGCTAAAAAGCCAGAAGCTAAAGAACAGAATCTCAGTATTTTTTAGCTCTATTATCTGGTTTAGAGGGAGGTCCATTAAGAGCATTTCTGAGCCTGGCGTGTCAGAGAGCACTGAACCAGGACTCAGGAGCTCTCACTGCAGACTTTGGCTCAGACACCGGCACTGTAGTAGCTCTCGGCATGACAAAAGCTGGGGTAGACTCAGGGACCTTAAAAGGCCGGAAACTTTCAGTGCAGCGTGGTGCAGTGGCCACCTCCCGCCAGTCCTCCATGTCATGCGCTCTGGGGTGGAGCAGGTCTCGTGGTGGCTCCGTGCTCCCTGGGAAGCCGCCTGGGGACAGGCACAAACGTGCCCGTGCACCCAGGCAAGGTAATTCACTGCACGCGGGCAGAGGGGCTCTCTGAAGGGACCCCTCTGCCTAAGAGACAAGTAACAGGGACTATGACACTGAGAACACACGGAGAAAAATTTTGAGATTAAAAGGGAATTTGCCATATGGAACTAAGACAAAAATACATGAAGGAAAAAAAGGACTAGAAAAAAGCATAGTTACCATTAAGTATACAGGAATAAGCTAATCAAGTATTTTAGTACCTGTGGAATTTGAAAACATGAGGTGATACAAGAAGAAACACAAAAGGCTTTAAAGTTCTCGAGTCGTCACAGAGAGGAAGAAAGTTGCACTTCATCTGCTCATAAACACGATGGAGGCCAGTGACAAGGCGACAGTCACGGACGTGACAACACGGAGGTAATTCCAGCTTTCGGGGCACGTCGTCCGGCCGCCGCTCTGCTGCCAGAGGCCGGGCAGCTCTGCAGGGACCGACTCGGCGACACGAACGAGCAGAACGGTGCAGCAGGGATCTAAAGACGCTGCTCAGTGAACTAAATGGCAGCGCAGAGGGAGGTGTTCGAGTACGACACGTGGCGGGCCCTAGCAACTGTGGAAAGGTGGGACAAAGAGAGGAAGAAGCTTTAAACACCTCAAAGAAGTCCTATTTTTAGGAAGAGCTAAGCTCTTACCTCTTGGAGCTCAGACCACCTCGCAGCGGCTGCGGCTGGGCGCTCAAAGTCGTCGGTGGTTTTCCGGAAGACACGCTCAGAGCTCGGGAACAAGCTCCCCGCGTCTGGGGGCCGGGCCGCGCTCAGCAAGTCTCAGCTAACTCACCTCTGCAGGAAAGAGCCGGGCATTTGCAGTAACTACTTGTTATAACTAGCAAGATTAATTTGTACAAAGATTTCCATCAAAACTAATAAATAAAAATCAAGCCCCCATCTTATCAAAAGATCTTTTCTTTCTACTCTCGAAGCTGTAAATGCCCAAGCCAAGAAAA
The DNA here is from genome assembly GCA_003342895.1 of Casuarius casuarius. Classification (NCBI taxonomy): domain Eukaryota; kingdom Metazoa; phylum Chordata; class Aves; order Casuariiformes; family Casuariidae; genus Casuarius; species Casuarius casuarius. The sequence goes on from PTFA01000044.1 coordinate 1,022,869, forward strand.
TAGAGAGCAATTTTTAAATGCTGGTCTGGCAATAAAATCGTGATCTCTAGGAAATGGAATTTGGGACATACAGCAACGGGCTATACATTATCCTGCCTAAAAACTCCCTTGGGGGCAAATGAGGTTATCAAAACTTTCAGGAACTTAATGCAAACACTGATCTTTCTCCAGCGCAAACGAGCAGGATGGAGGTGTCGATATAGCATTTTCCTCTGCTGCAGAGAGGTTGGGTGGAATTGAACTTGCTGAAATAGCCCCATCACCTCCGATTTTTCACTCACGTTGCAGGTACTCCCCAGAGCTAGGCAGTTATTTGGGGAAAGGTTATTTTCATGCTACCCTTAGCATTACGATGAAAGTTACTGCAGAGTTCATAGATGAGGTTCACATAAACAGCACGTTTAAATTAGAAAAATCATTAATACTGTAGGGGAAAGGGGGAAGGATCCAAACAATGAAAAAGTACAGTCTGAAATTTCCTCTCAAGCTGCTTGCGGCGTTTGATCAGTCGGTTGCAACCTGCTTGTTCTCTGGCACGTTACCAAAGCGGCAGAGCAGCAGCTTCCCTCCGTTGAGCTGGCGAGGCCGCGAGGGTCGGGTGTGCGGTCAGAAACGGGGGGGTCACGCAGGCACCACG
>PTFA01000044.1:1023525-1113560 GCA_003342895.1 Casuarius casuarius
GGGGGGGAACGACGCATCCCCGGGCTCGCTAGAGCACGGAGCTGGGGAGCCGCTGCCCGCCGCAGGGCCCAGGGGCTGCCGCGGGAGTCGTAGCAGGTTTTGCTGAATGTGTGCAAAGCCTCAACAGGCTTTGCTCATCGCCGCGGACTCTGCGTCGCGTGGAGGACCGACCTGGGGTCGCACGGAGCTGCACGGGCATTTGAGAACCATTCCCAGTCCGGTCAACACTAGCAAGGCAACTTCACAAATTTGAGAATGACGCTGCTACTGCAGGTTTTTATGAGATTTCCCAGTCAGGACCTGACCTCTGCCTGACCAAAGGAGGGCTGGACGCTTTCTGGGGGGCTGACATAAGCCCTGCCGCCTACCATCCCTTCTGCATGTCTACCCTCTGCTCGTACTATCCCCTACCAACCAGGCTGCAGCTTGTCACGTCTCCAGCGGCTGCCAGAGCCGCATCAGAGCTGTTTATCCAGCTGTATTTCTAATTAGGGTACATTTTGCTTCTACCTGTTCAGATGTCTGCTTTAAACACCACACATCCCTTTGGGGTGCCACAAGGGACTGATGCACAGAATACAACCCCGGAGTATTTGTTTTCTTCAGCTGAGAAAGATTTTGCCATATTTAGCAAGAGAAGGCCTTGAGAAACATAATTTGATCAGAAGAAACCAACTTATGCAGAGCCGCCTCCTCCAGAGCACAACCCATGTGCTGGACTCGACGGCAGGCGCGGGGAACAGCGTGGGCTGGTGCATTTGTACCCTTAACTGCTCTGAGCTTCACAGTGACGTACTGCCTCGTCTCAAGTGGAAGATCCAGCAGAGGTGCTTATTCAGTGATAAGTGTCATGCAAGTCCTCAATTTTAAGACACTTAATGGATTTTTTTTCACTAAACCATACAGAGTAGAAAGCTGAGCATACTGAAACATTCGGAAAATGAAAAAAGAATGAAAAATACTAATCAAAGTAAATGATTAAATCCCTGTGCTCTGTAGGAAAAGTAGGGCCAAGAACTCTTGTCTGAGGATAGGTATGACATCTCCAGACTGAACATCACCCAGAAGTTTCCTTGCTTCAGAGAGAGATATCTGCACCGAGCCCAGCTGGAAAGAAGCAGGACAAATTCAGAAATCTCCAGAAATAAAGGTCCACGATAAGCAAAGGGTTCAGCAATGGGGAGCACAGTGAAACCTTCTGCAGGTGGGGACCTTCAGAAACGCTCCTGCGTGGACACGGTGCCAGCTTCGCTGGTTGTTCTGCTTTCCCTTGAAACTAAGCACACCTCCAGAAGTCCTCCCCCCTCAAGGTCACAACAGCAAACCAAGCTGGGCTTAGAAGAAAATGGGGTGTTTTCAATGACAAGAATAGAGGGAGAGGAATGAGCAGAGAATTTAGGGATGAACTGATAGAGAGCGAGGGTGGTGGTAGGGGTTAACTTAGGAAGAACATCCCAGGACTGAACAGCTGTTTCCAGCGCAGTGATTTCTTACAGCCTTATCTTCGCAGGCAGTCAGGCCTTCTGCCACRTAAAGCCAAGGTTACAGAAATACCCATTTTGGTAGAAGGTGGCCGAGAGGAAGACTTCTGCCCATCTCGCAGTGGCAAACGGGACAGGGAGGCTGTTGCATACCAGCCTATCTTCCCCCAGCAGTGCTTTATGCTCACCATCTTTGAATGCGCATTTAGTGATTTTAACAAAAGCAAAAGCAAAATCCCACAGCAAACGCCTCCAGGGCCCATCGCAGGGTGCCGTCCTAACGCACCCTACACAGTCAAATCAAGATCTGCTTCTGCCGACACAGTCAGAACAAGACACCCTCCGCCCAGGTGTCATTTCTGGTCCCAGGTAACAAGTTTCAGGACACAAACTTTTTTGTTAAAAGGAAAAAAGTTGGAAGAGTATTTTAAGAACACAAAAACTGGATATAGCAATTTCTGTTTAGGTTAGAAGACACTTCTCTTTACAATGTTTCACTGAAAAATCTTTCTGACCAAAGCAAGCGGTTAGTAATGCCAATTACGACAGGAAAACAGACTCTAACCCTGCTTATGCAGAGAGCTGCATTTCCTGTGCCGTTCTGCATCGCCCAGAAGAAATAACGTTCACGTGATCAGGCCTGAAGGAACCAACCACTGGAAGCAGGAGACTCGTCCTCCCCAGCACCCCCCAACTTACTGCTTTAGATTGACCTGTCAACATTTTGCAACCCGACCAAAAGCCAGGAGAATAAATATATTGCTCTCTGCCCTCAATACATTGGGAAACAGATTTCATTGATGTGCTAAATATATGCTTTAAATTATGAAGCGTAGTAAAGTGCCACAGAAACATCAGTCGTCTGCAGGAGATGAACTAAGGACGAGTTACGAGATACAGGGCAGGGTCCTGCCCAGCTGCTCAGGGCTTGGTGCAACCCCAGATAACTACTGGGGGGCAGATTTCAGATCCCAGAGAAGCAACGCGGGTGGCAGCAGCACTAGCAGCATTGACTTCTTCAGCTGCAGAACTCGCACCAGCACGTCCCCGAAATAGGGGCAAGACAAAATGAGACGCTAAGGCAGCGAAGCACTCCCTCCCCTCCTCGTCCTGCCTGCTCCCCCCGGGCACGAGGGCGGGAGACGCCGAGCCCCTGCGGCTTTGGGACCTTCGCTGTTCCCCCACGTGCCTTTCTGCGAGCTGCCTGCTCTTCCGCACGTGCACTGACGCCTGTTCGCACACACGGCAGTACAGCACCCGACAAGCTGCCTGGGTTGTCCCTCTGCCGCCATAGACTGCCGGTGTTACTCCCTCCTTATCTGTGATGAAACCACCCCCAGCGAAGCGAAGCTCCTTCCCAGCTGGCCTCAGTGGAAAGCTCTCGGTTGAGGTGCCAGCCAGTCCTTTTCCAAACTTTAATTTCATTTTAGCCAGGCAACACATGCAGATTTATGCATGAGCCTCACGAAGAAAACGCTAGCCAAAATGCATTTTTGAAGAAAAAATTTATAGGAAAACCTCACTTGTCAGTTATTTTTTCTCGTTGTTCACAATTGATGAGGCTTCCTGTTCTAAAACGTAGCATCATTCCTTTTCTGGTCTCACGAGACACATTAGACTTCTGGAATATCAATCCAATTCACGCCTTCCTGAGATTTTAAATTAATCACACTGATTACAGCTTTATTTACTCACTGAGGTCTACTTAGTCCTTCCTTTGTTGCTGTAAAAAGCTTGTTATTCCCTTTAATTGAACTGCTTTTGTGAACTGCATGCGCTCTCACTAATTATTTTCCTTGATGAGAGTGGAGCTCCTAATTACTAATGCTCTCCTGAAATCTGTCATCTGACAAGGAACATTAAAACGGCACATGGGCTCACGCCGGGGCAGGAGGACATCGATCAGACCTCAGGGAACAGAAGAGCTTCGAGGAAGTGTCCGGATCAACCCCTCTCCTGATGGAGGGCAGCGTCGCGCAGGGAGCCCGGCCGGCCGTGCTCGCGGTGCCGCCCAGGCAGGAGAGGGACTACAGTTTGCATTCCCAGAATATGCAATGACCAGGGAAAAATCCAGATATGCACATTATCATGACTTTTACTATGTTTATAGTCTTCAAATAAAAGGTTAATTTGATAAAAAAAGTATCATCTATATCAAAATTATTCAAAGCTCATGCTGCTTTGTTGAACACGTTTGCCTTTAAATTCATTTTTAAAGAGTCAAAACATAGCAACTTTTTAATGATTTTTTTATTTCAGTAAGACATTGAGTTAATTTCCCTCAGTCTAATTCTAACACAGCATTAAAAAAAATCAGGAACATTTGTTTCAACATAAATGTGCCATTGATCAAAAAGGATGTACTATGATTTTTCATTTCAGCAAGAAATAAGCTTTTACAGTAGAACACTCCAAAAGGATTTTTATCTCAAGTTCAGCCAGTGCAACAGAAACAGTTATTTGCAAGAAAACAATTACAGTACCCAACAAGCACCGAAATGCACCACTTTCCTAGAAGCTCTTGCAATCTAAGGCCAAAGCAAGAGCAGGCAGACGGGAGACTGCGAGGAGAGAACAGGGACCCCACGAGAGGGGCACCCGAGCCCCGGGCAGCCCCAGCCCTCCAAGGCTTCACCGGCCCCGGCAAAGGCAAGCTTTAATAAGGAATTCGGAGGAAAACAACAAAAGGGCTTTACAGCTCCGTAGAGGGAGCTCTCCTCAACTGGGAGCAGCAGTAAGGAGGAATAAACTCAAAGACGGCTGTTTGAAAATCAGGTAACCACCGAAACCCAGCACCCTGAGTGAGCCAGACAGAAGCAGGGCTGACCCAACCCTGAGCAAAGCAACAGGTAGAGCAGGGATAACAGCAAGCACATGAAGGCAAATACACCGTGCTCAGCTCAATGGGAAATGGGGGAGCAGCAGAAAGATGCAGTGGGCCATATAATGATGGCTATAATAGCCCAAGATTGCCTTTATCAGTGCCTGAAGAAAAGTGGCTTCAATGATCAAGGCACAAGGCAATGAAAACCTGGACAGGTTCAGCTGTGTAGACAGAAATAGCTTCAAGATGCTACGCAGAAAGAGCCTACAGCACTCGGCACAGCCTGGGTGCGACTCGCTAATGAGAAACTCAAGTCTAAAGTTTGAAAGCCCTAATATCGGGCTCAGAAGCCATCGGCTCTGCTATAAGCAGCCCCCGCGATGGGGCAGGTATTCCAGCAGTCCTGATGGATTTGCTCAGAAAAGGGAGAGCTGCCATTTGCAGAATCACCACCAACAGTTTGTCCCTCTGAGTTTCTCATCCAGGTACTGACCCAATCCAGCCTTGCTTAACTCATGAGAACAGGGGAGTTTGCAGTTTGCAGCAGCTCTGCTGCAGATACTGTCAAAAGCTGTAAATATGTTGTGCATGCTTGTTCACATTTCCTCACTTCTGTGTTTATTCTTCTTCCCAGCAATAACATGGGTTTCAGGTCAGTAAAAGTGCTGCAATGTTTGGCGAATGGGATAAAACAGCTTCCATCTCTAGTCAAATGTATAAAATATCAATATTTCATCTTTGGAGAATATGTTACACAGGTCTCTTGCAGAATGGATCTACTAACCAGATTAGATGCCATTTGAAATCTCTGGAGAGCACTCATAAATACATTACCGGATTTGCATAACAACAGGCAGTTTAAGTGGCGCACAGAGGGAACAGATGATGATCCGCAAAACAAATCTGCATGTCTGAAAACTTGGTACTCGGTTGGTATTCATACCATACAGCATTAACCCACAGCTCTCAGCAAGCACTCCGACTCGCATCTTAGCGAGGCAACGATAATCTTAAATAATCTCTCCTGCTGATTAACCAGCCAGGACTGAACCCAGGACCTCTTCTGCGCCACCCCAGCTAACACCGCTGCTACACGCAGTAGCTAACGACGGACAATAAAGGGGCGCCTGTCTGCACAGCCCACTCGCCTGGACCGCAGGGAGCGGCCAGGGTACGGCTCGCTGACGAGAGTGGGACGAGCCGGGCTGACAGGCAGCTGTCTGAGGGCCACAGCTTCAAGAGAGGCCGGTGTGCACGCGGCCCCAACGTGTGCAGGCACGGTGACGCACACAGAGGAGGAATTTTGCACTGTGCAGAAGATGCAGAGAGGCATCAGGCAGAAAGGTTTCAGTCGTTTGCATCGTCTTGCATCTTCTCTCAGCATTACATATTTTTAAGAAAGTGCAGAAGGTTCATTAGCTTGGTCCAAATCATGTGGTGAGCCTCTAACAATTACTTTAATAAATGCTATATAGTTTCTAGAAGTAGGTCCTGAGGTGCAGGGGGCATTAGGCCATGAACAACTGTCAAGGTGCAGCAGCATCCAAAACCAGCTGCAGTCACAAGCTCGGAAGAGCAGCAGAGCTGGACAAGCGCAGGTGCCAGACGTGCCGAAAAGCAGAGTCAGGGATGCAGGCAGCAGCAAGGAGCACCAGAAAAACTGTACAGGTATGCTAGGCTGAAAATGAGCAGAGCTTTAGCAGAGCCACAGAAAGAGTCTTAGGTTTTTACCTAACTCGTTCTGTCTTTCAGTTCCACAAGCACTAAATTATCCCCTCTCATCCAAAGGTGTATTCATTTCTCAAAGAAAGTCCTACTGGAAATGACATTTTTCACTGCGACAGAGGACAATTTGCATCCAATTACATATCTCCCCTTTCCAGATGTGGCTGGAAAATTACATACTCAGCTCAGGGAAACAGCTGGATGCCATCTCCAGCCTCATCTCTTCAAAGACTAATGAGACGCTATCAAGATGGGGGCTTTGATAGCTCAGCACACTACAACAAAGAGTCTCAGGTCATGCCTGCAGCCAGGAACATTTAAATGAGACAGACCCGTTTTTAGAACAGGGCTCACTAAGTGGAGGGCTTGCTATTTTGGGTAGACACAGAGGAGTCCCTGGTGGATTCAGAGCCTTAAGACAACCGTCACGATGGGCAGTTCTAATGAAACCTCAGCTACAGAGCTATTTACGCAGATGTTTTACCAGCACACAGTGCAGCAGGCTCTACATCAAGACCCTCCGATGGACCCAGCTCCAATTACCTGCCAAATGTTCTTCAGCTTTCCTCTGACTGGCATAATGGACCCACTTACAGCTACAAATAACAACTGCTGTTTTAAATTGGAAAAAATACTTTTCTGTGCATTCATACAGAGGGCAAGGTTGGACTGGAATAGCAGAGGGACAAAGAGGAGCAGCAGGTCTCAGCTGGATTGGCAGAATATAAAGGAATGAAATATGAGAGTTACTGCAAAAGCCCCATTTGAAGTGACTATCACATCACGTTTACCAAGAAACTGCAAGGGCTCTGCAACGCCCTTCCGACAAGCAGCCACGCAAGCAAACAAAGCAGAGATGCAAAACAGATGGGGAATCGGCAATAAAGGAGCATTTCTCATCTGTACGATGTATTTCCTCCTAGTCTGAATAAGCATCTGTGTGGACCCAGTCCCCTGTGTGAAGCAGCCCAAACCAAAGCTAGAACTTGCTAGTGCTCTCTGGTAATTCTGACAGTGCCAGAGGCTACAGCAGCGAGCGAGTGTTGTTGCAGTGATCTGGGAGGCACTCACAGCCCTCTGGGTGAAGCTTCCTCCTGGCAGCTTTAGATCCAGTTGTTTACAGCTATTTTCAGTAGCTTTTAGGAACTGGAATGGAACAAGCCATTTTTGTCTGCACAATACAGAGGCCAGACTGCAGATCCCTCTCACTTAATCTTGCTTTTTCTTTCTGAGTTTTGTTTGGGTGCTACTTCTTTGCTTGGAAATTTTGTTCAGCTCTGCTCCTGCCTGAGCCTTTACTGCTGTTTCCTCCTGCCTCTCAGCACGGCCTCCGGCACTGCACCTCCTTTCACCCACGTCTTTCCTCTTGCACCATTGCCTGAAGTTTTAAACTTCCCCAGTTGCTTCCTCATCCACATCCCCCTGGAACATTCCCAAGACAGCACAAACTTGACAAAATCCCTCAAAAATCCTAGCACTACCCCATCTCTCAAAAACTGCCTCCAGTTTGGCCTTCTCTCGGCTACTACGGCCTCCGGTTGGTACATGCTTGTCATAGGCAGACAGACATTTGTGCTTTTAACCAAATTGAGGGAAAGTTAACAGACAAGGTCCATTTTCCAAGGCACAGATTCCCCATGTGGCTGGATCATTTAGAGAAGGATCTTCATTTAGTTATGCTAAATATCAAGAACAAGGGAGTAAATACCTGAACTTACAAGCCCGGCAGGCAGCACCCTCCTCCTCCGACCCCTGCGCTTCCCCCAGTGCTACTGCTTCACCCTCCGCTTGTGTTTTACCAGGAAATGAGGTTTAGATTTAGAAAAAGGTTCATATGCCTAAACCCACGTGGAAAGCCAAACCTGTAGGCTCTGACCCAAGTATGCACCCCATTTTCACCAAAAACACATCCATTGCACCTAAACTTGCTGTCTGGGCACGTTCCCAAACCTCTCTCAGCACTCAGGATTTGGCTAGAAGGCATCAGCCAGGCTTCTGGCTGCTTTGCTGTGCCCCCAGGAGCCCGCCCGCCCCAGGGCAGAGCAGTCGTCTCCCAGCGCCCCAGCCCGGCACGGAGCCGCAGCTCCCCTCCCTCCCAGGCTCACGGAGATCCCGTCTCCGGGTGTCAACCTCGGACACGTGACAGCCGGCTGCTTTCACCTGGCCTGACCAGAGTCACCCATCGAGCATCCGACAGCCGCCACCACCCAGCTCAGGGACACCCGGATTTTGCACCCGCTGTTTCTACAGGGCCCAGCGCAAAGGGGCCAAGTCGGCGACCACCGCGGCTGGAGCCGGCGCAGAGCAGAGGCTCCCGAGGAGAAAACGCGTCTTCTGACAGCGCTTTGGACAGCTGCCTCCGTGCCAGGGAATCCTGCACCGCTTTTCCTGAAGGGCTTTTAAAGCTGGAACAGCGAGTTAGAAAACTAACGGTATTTGAGATGGAAGGGGATGAAAATTAGCAGCTGACATGAGTTTTCTGTGAGCACTTCCAGGAATCGGGATTGACAGGGCTTCTCGTCTGAAAGCTAAGTGCGCTCGTGAACGCTACTTCTGTCATGCGGGTCACACCGGAGAGGAAACGCAGCAGGGTTTGAAACGAACCGACTTCGCTCAGGAGCCGCGGCCAGGGCTGAGCGAATGGTGAATCATTTATTCACGAAATGTCAGCTCGCTTTCTTCACTGAATTAGCCCAGCTCCCTCCAGTTTATTCTTTGGCCAACTAATGCGTGTGATGAAAGATCAGCTGTAATTCACTTGAGAGCAGCTCCCTGACATTACAGACAGCCACAATTGGGCCCACAGGCCACAAGATGCATCATGTTTCTGGCTGAACGATCGTAACCTCCCGGCCCTGGCTTTCCGGCCCAGGAGATGTGCTCCGCGCTCCGGGCGAGGGGAGGGTCCAGCCTCCCAGACGCCCCCCCTTCCCCAACACCTCCGAGCCCAAAGGACGCAGCGCTGAGCCCAGCTACGTCCAACAAGCCAAAGCGCGCAGCCCGGGCCACCCGGACTGCCCGAGGCATCGGCCATCCTAATGAAAAGCCATTTGGGGTTTTTTTCGAGTCAACTGCTTCATGAGAAAAGCTGAGCAGAGGCAATTCCCAGGGCCTCGCGCCGGGACCGCTCCCTCGACACCCGCCTGGGGACCCCCAAAGCAGCAGAGCTGGAGGAAGGACGGTAACTTCGGGAGCAAGGGCTGTTGCTGTCAAAGATCTACCATGGCTTATAAAGACAGTCCATGGGAACCGAACCACCTCGCCATTCACGGCGAGAGCTTCCTCTCCACGCTGCTGACGTACCTGCGGGTTCGCTGATCCCTTTATCGTCTCCCGTTGCCCCAAGAGTGCAGCATTGTGTTCGGTGTACTCGTAGCTGCCTAATCACAGCTTAATTACAGCAGCTCAGCGGGCTCTTGTACGAACAGTCTGAGGCAGTTCCACCAGGAAACTTTTTATGAGATAAGCAGAAGCATCAAATTACTATAGATGTGTGAGAAAAACCTATTTAGTGTTAATTGGGGCAATTACCTTTTTTCTAATTTACATGTGTCATGAATATTAAAACCATAATAAAAAGAAAACACTTTCACTGGCTAACTACTGCCCAAAGTAAGAGCTCTGCGGGGAGGAGAGGAGAGAAATCCAGCTTCGGAGGAGGGCAGAGCTACCCAGAGCCCCGCGCGCAGAAGGCCGCGGCAGCCTTCCGTAGGTGCTGAACAGGAATCAGAGGACCTCGATTCCATACCACAGCATCCTCGTCATGTGTTGAGCTCTCCATGCCTCCTTTCTGCACCTCTCTATCCTTGTTGCTTTCGATTCAGACACAGACTATCTTTCACTGCATGCAGGCAGAAGCACCAAAAGTGGGTCTCTGGTCTCTTGTGCCTATTAGAGCCGCACGAATCCCAGCAGCTATGACAGGCAGGTGACAGAGGTGAGGATGACTCAAAAAGCTGCTGCTAACGCACTGCGCAGGCCTAGCGTGTCCGGATATCTGGAGTGTGTCAGCAGCAGACACATCCCCACTCCATGCATGGGGCTTGCAGACCCTTGACTACAACTGCAGCCCGTGATACCAGGTACAACAGAGATGGAAGCCAGTGCTGATGGAGCGGAGGGGCCCACACTGTGCTCTGTCCTCCAGCAAATCCCTGAAGGTTGCAATAAATCCCAACAGTTCACAACCTTCTCTGCACCTTCCTCCTTTAGAGTGAAGGGATTCGGACCAGGAGTTCAGGGCTGAGTGCCAGAGAAGAACATCCCTTCCCTGACAGCTGATGAGGAAGATTTATGGGTAGTGGATGGCTGCGTGGATGCAGATGGAAGCTGTGCCATTCTCTCTCCCAAAGATGCATGTTGTTCCAGTTTAAGACTCATTTTGTAGTCTGCCAAGAGCAGATTTCAGCTCCACAAATATCCATTTGAAAGCCGTTTAGACACCGATCATTTTATTCTACCACTTATCTCCTTCCCAGCGCTGTGGGTTTTGCACCCGGAGAGGCTGGATCCCCTGCTCCCGGCCGAGGAACAGCAGTTAAGCAGCTCAGCAGAGGACAAGCACCAAGTATTCGGAAGACTGATGCCGGGCCCATTTCAGGATCCTTGGACCATGCAGCTACATTGATTATGTGTTGTCATATGACACTAACAATTTGCCATTGCTTTTATTTATTTATTTTTAGGTAAGCAGCATTAATTCCCCAGAGTGCTCAGACAACCAGAATTACCGAAATCGCAGCATGCTTGTGGTACGTCCTCGTGCAAGAGGCACTGCAGTCTCCACTGGGGCGTCTCCAGCACGACTGGCTATGGCCGCGCTGACACCGTCCGTGCAAAGCACCGGGAAGTGACGGTGCTCCCGCGGCTGCTCCCCTTCTCTCCGTGAGAGTTTGGGCTATTGCCGGCAGCGGCTCCACAGCTCGGAAGGGTTCTGCCAGAGGTAAAGCTCTGCAGCACTAACCCAGCTCCCTACCAGACAGTCAGAAAAGCCCTCCATCCGATTTCCAGATCGCTTGTCAGCATAACCTCAGCAAGCCAGTGTGGATTTGCATCTCGGTAGGCAGGAGAAGTCAGAAGTTGCTTGCACAGCCTCATCTTTAAGCAATGACAACTGTGGATGGATCCTCTTCACATTTTAAGAACCGGAGAGGCCCGACCGTACTCCAGCTCCTCGGAAAAGAAACCTCTGCCTCTCGGAAACGAGGCAGCCAGCAGATACAATTGCCATTCGGCAGATATTAACTTCCCTTAAGCCAAACAGCAAGAATTGACCCAGAGTTAAACACTGACCAAGGCAAAGCCTGCGCTATCCGCCCAGCTGCAGCAGCGCTTCAGGGAAAACTTCTCAGCCTCCAACGAGCCCCTCTGACTCGGGAGCTTGCACGTGCGATGGGATCGACCAACACCGCTCGCAGAGGGAGCCCGCCTGGCCTTCGAGGAGCCGGGCAGAGCGGGGTCTCCCGATTCCCCGCGGCTCTCAAGCCAGGCACCCTAGGACACTGTTTCTCCTCACATGCAGTAGCTATTGATGCTGGTGGGAACCCCCTGCGTTACCATGGTGACGCCAAACCCAGGACTTGGCTTTCCGGGAATGGGGAGAAAGCCAGTGTGTTCCCAAGTCCCAAAACATATTCCCGAGAACTTCTACTGGCGATAATTGCACTCGCTGGCATAGAAATAAGCCATTAAACAGGGACAGATATTTCAAACRTTTAAAAGCCTCGCATGCATCAGTGATGGCACATCGTGCACCGAGAGATCCCCAACCCGTCGGCTGATGCCCGGCCGGGCAGGGCAGGGGCTCGGCGGGTGCAGGCTGGAGACAAGCACAGCCAAACTGACCTCTCCAGCGCTTTCATAATTTACCTCTACTCAAGAATCATAACAGAGCTATTTACAGCAGCCATTAAATAAGGCAATATTTCAGCATTGATTTTGTGTCTCTCCCGCTAGTGCACACAGCTTTTGATAACTCAAACCTTATTGATTTTTCTATAAACAAAAAATTAATATCTGCATCGAGAGAGTGTACAACTGGTTACAGCAGTGACAACCCAGCAGCCTGGTGGGCGATGCCTAAAAAAGAGGGAGGGAGGGAGGATGCATTTGTGGCTTATCTTTCTAGGGATTAAAAAGAAGCCAGAAAAAGATGTTTGGAGAGGAGCAAACGACACAGCATGATCTGTGCTGACCTTTCAATTGCCCATGAAACACTCAACTTTTCATTCACTTTATTTATATTAAATTCTAACGCTCATCAGGAAACAGTGACTCAGACCTGGCAGCCCGGGCACAGCAAGGGACCCAGCTCTGAGCAGCAGCAAGGAGCCCGAGGAGGAGGAGGGAGACAGAGATGCTCCTTCAGGGGACCTAGCAACGCTGCGCCCCCCCGGCGGTCGCTGCCGTTGGCTGTGCTACACCAGCACCCGCACAAGCGGTCCCCACACCTGGGTCTGACACCCTACACAAATACCCTGGAGATCCCCACAAATACACTACCAGACAAGAAAAGGGTTTGTAAAATCCAGAACTTAAGTACGAAAAAGAGGAAAAGGGGAGGTGCACTGCTTTGGTTTGCTAAGGCTGGTTTTTTGTTCTCTTTGTAAACAAGAAAGTAAGGAGGAAACTTGGATCAGAATTACATTTTTGCTTAGGAAACAGGAGCTCGTTAGAGATTTGCAAGAGGAAAAGCAATCAGTTCAGAGCCAGAGTATAGACAAACTTTAGAAATTAAAGATAGAAGTGTATCAGCAAAAGTACAAAAAATGAAGTCCTTAGGTCAGCACTGCAGCTTAGAAAAGGTGCTTTTCTCACAGCTGGTTTTGTTTGGGATTTGGTCAAGTCCTTTCATATCTGTTTTTGAGCAAACCCTGATCAGACCAGGAGTGAAGAGAGGCTGAACGAAAGGCACCACCTCCACGAAACCCGCAGGCCACGGGAATTGCTAGAGGACACAACACCCAGGGAAAGCACCCGGGCACGCGGGGAGGAGGAGGGAGTGCGGGAGCTGCAGCAGGAGAGGGCAGAGCCCAGGAAGCCTGGACTAACGCTGGGCTTCGGGGGTGCGAGCGTGCCAGCGGTGCCCCTTAGGCTTCACAACATCCACCCAGTAAAGCGATGGCAGCAGTAGCAAACCAGGACTCCGAGGTTTTGTCTGCAGCCAGGCAGAGCCGACGCCAAGGCAGCTTGGCCGGGCAGGAGCACCTCCGCAGTGGGCTCCGCGATGGGGCACCACTCACTAGTGCCTGCGTATCGGGGCTCTGCTGTGCTGTGCCTCCACGCGGTCACAGACCAAAACAGCGATGGCACCTAAAGGCGTCCCCCAGTCCTCAGCATCAGTCCACAACCCCATCTTTTCCCTGCACTACACTGAGAACCTGTATGAGAAAACGCACTTCTCCTCCACGCCTAGCTGGAATCCGCCTGCTTTAACCACCTTAACTTGCAAACGATGCCGCTGCCTTAACAGGTGGCAGCAACCAGCTCCCGGCACACAGGCACTGGTGCAGGAAATTAAGACAAATTCAGTGACTGCACATAGGAGTGAGAAGATTATACAGACTGGTCTCATCTCATGTCCATGGAATATTAAAAAAGTGCTAAGGGAAGGATGAAAAATCTTTAAAATCCCTAATGAGAAGCATTACAAAAATACTCGGAGCAGCAAGAATTGCAGGGTGAGGAAGTACTTCTGTTAGCCAGATGGCAGAGCTCCTTCTCCCGGTCTTCCCTCCAAGGCAGTATTCCCTAAGCACTTTTCCATGAGATCCTTTGTGTGTTACTCACAGTAAACGAGAGGCTCTGCCGCCACCGAGACACAAGCCAGCACGCTGTACGCGGCCTGCAGTGCGCTTCTCCCTCAGTGCTATTAGCTAGCGGTCAGCAAACGCCTGGACGATGCAGCAAGCGCCGACATGTGCCTCCCTCCTCACTGCTCAGAGCCTCCTCCGGCAGCAGCCCACGCTCCCGCGGCCAACATTAAGTGCCCATCTGCGCACAGGGCAGCCCGACATGGCATCCCCCACACAACTCCTGCAGCAGGACAGGACTTCACACTGCTGTCTGCGTTCGGAAAGGGATGTTTTGCAAGCCCTGCTCTGCACGTCACCCGCTCGGGCAGGGCCGCGCTGAGCTGCCTTCTCGCGGCAGCAGCGGCTCTGAGGTCAGGCTCGCTCTGCTTCCCTGCGCTGCAGCGCTCAGCTCCCGGGGTCGATCATGGCCGTGGCCACCGCTGACAGACGGTGCACGCAGTGCCATGCTCTGCTAGGTGACAGCACGCGTGCCACCGCTCCCGAAGCCTCTGCCGTGTGCACAGGTACCTCTGACCCCCCGAACTGCAGGGCTGGCAAAGGAAGGGATGTGCTTAGCCTGTGCATGTGTGCATCATGGCTTTGCTGCTTTTATTAATGTTTCTGCTAGGTTGTTTGCAAACTGCCTCTGGTTTTTGGCTGGCTTGCTTGGATCACACAAGTTTGTTTTTTGATAGGAATGATTGCTGGAAGAACAGCAAATTTAAATTAATAAAACAATAGGGAATAAGGCAGGCCTGCCATGTGTTTAGGAAGATAAAGGGTCAAAGGAAGCTATTGCATTAATCATGACATATATTTTTCTCTGTGCCATAGCATTTGTATACAGAATTTATTGCAAAACAAAAATTTCTATTTTTTAAGCAAAAGGAACCAGCTCATGAGATCGATCACTGAACAAACAAATCTTTTAACTAATTCAGACATGCTCCTTAAGGCAGCCAAGTAAGGGCAACAGAGGCTTTTTCAGCACCCCCGTTTTGGGTGTCACTTTTTTGATTCTTTGTCATTTTGTATTAGCCTAATGCCATGAGAAGGAGTTATAGTAGAAGTAATAGGCAGATAAAGGGATCCAACCAAACTGGAGATAACAGGGTTTCTTTCCATTAGCCAAATGGTTTGACAGACAGTAATGGATTTCATACCAGCCTGTCGTAAAGCTTGTATTAGACCAAGGATAATTTACTGATAACAGTTTATCAACACGGTGATGGAAGGTAATGGGCAACCAGACACAGCCCGTTCTGCGCAGACACCTTCCGCACGGCGCCTCGGTAGCTATTCCAGGCCCAGATCCCCACTTGCGCTATGTGCCCCAGGCAAGGCAGGACACCGCATGACACCTTTTTACTTTTCCAGCAGCAGAAGCCATCGCTAATCTACATCCCAGAACACTGAAGGACATGTTACCTAATGTGCTCCAGCTCCTATTTTAGGAGGCAGTTTGAAATAAAGATTTCACACTGGCTCTCTCCCAGGAAGCCTCTCAGAAGTGGCAAAGAGTCACCAACCCCAATTTAAACTGCACTCTTGATACAAATACATACAAATTTGATTTTAAACACAAACTAATCTAGGTAACTGTTCAAACAGCAGCTAGTCCAATGTGGGACTTGGATTAGCAGTTTATGCCTTTGTAAAAAGATTAGTGGGACTCAGCTGAGCTGAGGGTTAATTCGAAAATAAATTTGCATCTACGAAGATGCATAACGCAAGCTGCATAATGTTCTCCCAGCCCCAAGCATCCTCTGTGCTCATGATTCCCTCAATTAGACACGTGCTACAGCACCACAAGAGCTAGAGCTAGGCTGCGTCAGGGCTTTGTTCAAAGAACACAGATTTTTACCACTACGGATTTCAATCCTCATTGTTTTCCCGAGCCCACAGCAGAGATCCATCCCAGAAAGCACCAGCTGGAAAGGGTCTCCTACGACCTGCAACAGACCTGTCATATAAACCCACTTGCAAACAGGTAAAAAACTTTATAATTGCTGATGCTTTTTAACTCCTATTTCTTTTGGAAGGCTTTTCCAGGTTGCATCTCCTCTGCCAGGCAGAGACCTACTTACTTGCTCCTTTTCTATCTAAACTTATTCTCTGTTTACATCCATTTGTTTTGCACTAATATTGTCTGGGAGTTTAAGTAGCTTTATTTCCTCCCCAAGTTCTTCATAGACAGTGATCATGCTGCCTCTAAGGTTTGTATTTTGCTCAATCAAAGCAGCCAAGGATTTTTGGACACCACATGGGACTTTGTTCACATGTGACAGAGACTAAGGAGAGCTGCGGGAAAAACATTTCCCCAGCGTTTTAGGAAAGACTAGTTTTCATAGGGAACCATCTATTTACAGTATTATGTTTTCCATCCAAACAAATGTGATTTTAAAAAAGAAAATTTCAAAAAGCAACTTCAACAAAATAAAAAATAGTTATTGTTATTTGTTTTCATTTTGCTTAATGGATAAGTAGTTTTTTGACTAGCTGTTGACGTAGGTAAGGACCTGCCTACCACCCCCAGGGAGGCTGAGCGCGCGCTGGGATTTTAAGTCAGCTTTTCACATCCCTGTCCAGAGTGTCAAAACTTTTTCTCGTTCGTGGTCTGTGCTGACATATTCAGGCTGCCCATCCTGAAATACCATGCACAGAAAGGATCTCGTTCATTTTTAAAGGGTGCTTATACCTGGCTAGCAAGTGGCTAAAAGACAGGATGAGACATTATTTGCATCTACAACTCGTTGTGAGATGGCAATCTGCAAGAGAGCAGCCTTTTTTGTTCAGACATGAGACAAGCAGTTTTCTCTAACAGTTTTGTTCTGATGAGACCATAGCTCCAGCACAAATATGAGGAATTTTTCTCTAATCAGGCCCCTCTGCTCAGAGATATTTTCACAAGCATCCCAACCAGCCTCGGCACAGAGCCTCTGCGCAGCACGGCACGACGCTGAAGACGCAGCCCTGGGCAGAGCGCGCCCGAGCAGCCCGGCACCAACCCTTCCCCATCTCCTGGGGAGCTCAACCCCGACGCTTCGTGCTGTTCATCCACGGAGCCTGTCACCAGCAGAAATCAGTGCTTGCTCTGTGCTCATAAATCCCTCCTGCCATATGCAAATACAGTATCTATTCAAAAAGTGCCTCTCCCGCCTACTTATTTGCGCATAAAAGTGATGTACTCTGCCTCCAGGTAGAGTGTGAGGTGGAAGGCGTTAAATTCTGCATTTCGGTGCAAGCATTCACAAACACTCCTTTTTTCAGGGGCTGGTTAGATGCATACCAATAAAGAAAAATATGCATGCAAGCTGGTGAGCAAAAATACATATATACTATACAAGTATAGTATATACTACACCACAGTATATTCCCCCTTTTTCATCCACTGCTTGGTTGCCTTCCAGAGATTTGGGGGGATCGGGCAGTGCCCCTCCTGGAGCTCCTGCAGAGGCTCCCCGCAGTCCTGCGCCCCGTCCATCCCGGGGAGAGGGCGCAGGGATCCCGCGCTGCTGCCGAGCAGGGGGCTCCCCGAGGGGCCGAGCAGCACAGGGCTCCTGAGGGACCTCGCTGCAGGTGGGGGTTGCTCCCACCCGCTGCCCTCCCCAGCCCGGCACGGGGAATTCACCATCCGAAGCTCTGCAGAGAAAGTCACTGACCGTCTTGACCACACGCAGCAACAACCACCCAGAACTCGGCCGCGGAGGGGCCCTGCAGAGCACACTGATGTTTGCCATCCCTAACGCCGTTTCTCCCACTCCTGCCCGTATGCACGCCATGCAAAGCGTGTAAATAAATAGCCAGTGCCACACAATTCATCTTCATTTGTCAGGAGTGACAGGATAACTCACTTGTGACTCCCTGCTCCATCCTCTCCTCGCTCACCAAGATTGATGCTCCCACAGACATACCCCATCGTGTGTTTTTACGGCCATCGAGATCCGGGTGGTTTCTCGCTGGCCGGGAGGTTCGGCGGTCGGCAGGAGCCTCGGGCCGGACGCAGGAGCAGCACCGGCCGGACAGCAGCCCGCAGCTCCAGCAGCACAGCTCGCCCGCGCTCCCCGGGGGTGCGGGTTTTATTTTCCCTCCGCATTATAAGCTATTACGAGAGTTTTGCTATGGTGATTTGTCCTCCACGTCAGCACGTGCTCTTCATCGCACCATCAAGCTTCGCCTCAGCCCAGCGCCTCCGACCGCCGGGCTGGGACGACACTGCCAGGTGCGATGAAGGCAGCGAGAGGCAGACGGGCATCAGCCTCCAGCACCACCCCGGCTCCCGCGGGGCCAGCGGCTGTGATCCTGCGCTGGAGCAAAGCGCTCTGCCCGTTCTCGCATCTTTCTCTAGACATCTCGAACTGCAACACGCTGCTCCTCGGGCAGGGCCTGCGATCCCGTTCAACACCCGAGAGCGCAAGGGCCCAGCTCCCCAGCCCCTGCTGCAACAGGAACCTTAGCCCAAGGCTTAAATACACGCCGGGTTTCTGAACCGAGCCCGGAGGGAAAGGCAAGAGACACTTC
Organism: Casuarius casuarius; assembly: GCA_003342895.1. NCBI lineage: Eukaryota > Metazoa > Chordata > Aves > Casuariiformes > Casuariidae > Casuarius > Casuarius casuarius. The sequence goes on from PTFA01000044.1 coordinate 1,041,870, forward strand.
GAAAGCTGCCGTGAGCTCCCGTTCTGCAGGCACAGGGGCCTCAGCGCGCAGTCGTGTTCAGTCCAGTGAGTTCGGAAATTACCTACCAAAGCTTTTTATTTCAAACACAGCTGGTGGCAAGGAAGCGCATTGCAATGCCTTCTTACAGCCTGCTAATGTCCCAGGGGCTTCTGTGCCTGCAGTTAGGAGCACAGGGAAACACGCCAGGGAGACCAAACAGCTCAGCCTAGCGCACCCGTGTACAGACAGCATCAGCAGCTGCCATGCGGCGTAACGAATACAGCCCCTCGCCTGGTGAGACCGCGCGTGCCCCGTGTCCAGGTGAGACCGCGCGTGCCCCGTAACCACAGCACCGTGCCTGGTGTACAGGCAACGCTTCTAGCATTTCTACCTGGCAAAAGATATCTGAAACTGCCCAGAGACCAGGATTATCTTAGAGACGGCACAAAGGATAATGCCACAATTCCAATTCACATAGTGAAACAACACTGAATTACAGTGATGGTATTTCTCGATCTTATTTCTAGCCTGTATGAATTGAATTTGTGCCAGTTTCTTTTCTTGCTCCTGGCTTGTTAGATATGATTCTGCTAGAGGTGGATAGTGCTGCCGACCACTTCTAGTTGTTACAAAGATGGCAATTTTTTTGTATTAATTTGGCAACTGCATTCTTAAAATTAGAAATTAACCAAAAGTTTAAGTGCTGATCTTGTAAATACCAAACTTAGCTCATATTATTCATTTATTTTCCATAAAAATAGAAAAAATATAAACTTTTTCTCCCATGAAAATTTGTTACAGGTTTCAAAACATGCTATCTTTTTCATTGTATTAATTTTTAAAGAAATAGATATTTCTTTAAATAGATAATAGATTTTTAATGCCACATGAATGTGTCTTGGCATATTTATCTGACTCTTGCCAGGGCCTGTTCATTAGCTGTCTCCACTAGTCAATAATCCAGTGTTTCACCAGTGTGCTTCGCTTTTACCCCCACTGCTCAAATCTTAGCTTGTAACTAATTTAACTCTTCCTTGATCTAGATTAAAGCATGCTCTGTCTAGATCCAATTTGACAGTTTGGCAAAGAGGGGCAGGTGTGTAGCCAGAAGGGGAGCAGAAATCGGAGGAGAGAAGTTTGGATAAAGTAACATTCAGAGCTGTCAGACTTGCAGTGAGGTTACTGCAGCCGACCCAGCTAACAAACGCCCCACATAATTCATCTGTGGGAACTGATATATATATTAACACAGCCTAAAGAACGAGCTGTGAATGCTCAGAACTGGAGATCTCACACTAAGACTGAAAAATAGGCCTAGTTTTATGCTTATTCCTGCCGACACACGCTAACTGCAAAGCATTTCTAAACAATTTTGTTTTAGAACCACTGCGGACCAGTTCAGAGCTAAACCTAAATTCATGTAACAAAACAGACAAGTGGGCCTGCCTTTAACTATTTACACATCTTTACTGTGAATTAGGAGATAGGTGTTTCAATACAAAAAATAATTCAGCACAGGAAATGGGATCATGTATACACATAATGTTAAGCACAAGCATTATGATAAACTGGGACCGGGAAGAAGCATCGGATCCCTCCACGGCACCAAAGACGACCAGTCTCAAATTATTCTTTCATCTCCTGGCCCTGGGTTTCGATTCAGGAGGCACCGAAGCGTGATCCGAGCTTTCGGGCCCGTGATGTGAAATGGGAAGCGGTTGAAGGGAGCGCAGCAGCGTCCCTGGGCTCCCCCGCGCAGCCGGCCTGCAAGCGGCGAGTGACGGCTCCTCGGTGCCATTCTTCTGCAAATTGCATAACTCTGAACAACCATGTAATAGCGTTCTTCTTTATTGCTAATAATCAACCACAGAATGAGAAAGATCAAGATGCAATATGTGGGAGGCAATGATAGTTCCCCTTAAAGAAAACAAGGCATTTACCTTATAAATATAAAATGATCAAATAAGGCAATTAGCCCAGAATTGCACATATAAAAAGCAATACACCTTTAATTGGGTTGTTCTGGAAGAAAATTAACTTTGAAATGAGGAATGTTAAAAGATCTAAAAATACCAGGACATCCTAATTACTGCAGATGAAAGAGTTTGGCAAAGGTTAACCAAACACTGACACAGGCACGCACACAAAATACGATAAAAAAGGTCCTGGCCTTAGTGGCTTTATTTTAGCAGCTAAAGCTCGGGAGAGAACCACGCTGCCCAGCCCCGCGCCGCTCTGCCGGGAGGACTCGGGCCAGCGGGATACGCGGCCATCGCCGACACCGGGGCAGCGCAGCCGCGCAGCGCTCCCGACCCACGGAGATCCCAGACCAGCCCAGAGCCCGCAGCCATTTACATTCCTCGGCACCCGTTCGGTATATTGGATTCAATTAGATTCACACCTACAGCCGTTCTCCTCCTCGAGTGCTCTGACTGCAGTTTATACAACTTCGAGCAGCTGAAATTACCTTGCCTACAGCCCTGTATTGATAGACTGGCAAGGTAATTAAAAAGGAGGCTTTTTTTAAAGTCTTGTGAAAACATTGGGAGAATAAATCCATATTATTACTTTTTAAACTTTTTAAGGACAGAGGAGAACATCCTCACAGTTATAATGATGTTCTAAAAAAAATCTATTAAAACCAACAGTGCCACACATATCTCATGTATTATGAATGTATTAATATGTAATAGTTTTTTATAAATATTAATAGGAGCTCACATCTAAAGGAGGCGGCTGAAACTTACATTCTTAATTAATCCAAAATTCACGCCGTCTCTAAAAATACTTATGCATTTCATTATTTTAGACCAGTACCTACAAGTATATAGTCACAAAACCATCTACCAGAAGTGAATGCAAACCACCACCTCCCTCTGCCACACTCGCTTTCTTCAGTCCCTCATCAACATCTGCAACGGTCAGAGACCAAGGTTTGCCCTGGGAAGACACGGGCACGCGTGGGGCCACGGCACAAGGTTCTGCCCTGCATCTTCTGCTCCTTGCTGAGACCGAGCTTCATAGGTTCGACAATATTGCTGCTGATTAATGTATTTCAATAGTGCCTAGAGATTAAAGAAGTGCACGCCCCAGCTGAGCACCATACGAATACAAGGGAAAACATAGCCCCTGCCCCTCCCCGAATGACAAACCAAACAGGAAAAAAAGGCTGTGGTAGCACTCATCTGGCATTAGCTGCTATCAGGTAGTATAGGTGTGATGGAGAAAACAAAGCAAGAGATTGTTACTGAAAGAAACCTGTGATTTGAGAAAACCCAGCATTGCCATGAGCCAGGAAGTTAAGAGCGCATCTGCCCCTAGCCTGGCTAGCAAAGAACAGATGGTTTTGATTGGAAAAGTTCAAGATGAGAAGTTGCTTGCACACAAAATTGTAGGAAGTATTTCACCAGAATTACTCTGCTTTTTTAAAAAAATATTCTCCTAGTTCCTCTTCCATTCTTTCCTGCTGAAAGGAGTTGGTCTGGATAGCAGAGAAGACTAAGAGTGTGATAGCAATAATGTCACCTTTGGCCACCAGCTCAGAAGACCTGTTCCCATTAAATGGGCACAGAGCTGCATGCGGACACACTGTTTTCCTACAACGTCCGCCTACATCATCCCCTCCTGAACAGGATATAGAGGGATGTAGATATATATTAGTATTTTATTAAGCACTTCCGCAATGGAACCTTTAGCTGCACACACAGCCCAACCGTCCAGGCTACGGACTACCAGAACCACCGACTATGCGACTGGATAGATCCATGCTGAATCTCCCTTGCGTTAAAATAAGTCTACTGTTGGCATCTGAGAAGGAAAAAAAGTTGTGCCATTAAAAATATTACAAAGGCATTATTATTACACAGCCTTTTATTGCTAAGTGATTTTATAAGTCTTACAGATCCTTCTCCATTAATCAATAAGATAAAATACTAATTATAACCACAGGAAGATTTTAACTTGAGTTTGAGTGAACATGGCTTTTTCTCCAAGAAAAGTCCTATCTATTAAAGTATTGACTATTCATAAACAACAGCACTTACAGGAAAACATTGATCTGAATTTTACCTGAGTTACACATCTTACATCCTTTAGGCAATCTAAAGGATATATGAATAAAATTGATATGGCAGTCACTTGGTTTTCTGGCAATACATCACTTTGCTTAAATATGAGATAAAAACTTGATCCAAGTTCTGTCTCCTAGCAGCTTCATAAGATTAGATGCAGCAGAGAAGTCAGTGCTACGGCATCATTCAGGCAGCAGGACCATAGCTTGGCTTCACAACAGAGAACCAGCTGGAAAGGACATTTTCACATCTACATGACACCTGGGAGGGTAAGTGGCTGCAAACACCACAGACACCACTATTCTCCCAGGAACTTTAGTCCCGCATCCAAAGAACCATATGGACCAACACTAGCAGAAAAACTACGCACCTCTTCTCAGGGCCAAGCATTTGCTCACACGCTAGAGAAACTTGAACTGGAAGATCGTGTGTCACAGCACCATCCTGCAACAACTGCCATCATCACACACAAACCAGCTCCCGGCTCATGGGAGCCCTGAGCCGGCACTCGGGGACAACAGGAACAAAGGATTCTCCTATAATCGAGAGGACTAAAGTATCAGAAGTTGTATAACTTTCTATAGTAGCATAGGTTAATATAATACAAGTTACAAACAGTAGAACGAAAGAACATAAGTAAACTATTTTATTTTATTTGACCTACTGCCAAACTTACATTTTATTTCACAAACTCAGAATTCAGTGTTTAAAAATTAAATCCCCCCTCTCCGCGTGAGTCACTGTCTCGTTAACCGGTGACCTACTTAGCTCCTGGGCTTTACCATTGTTTCGCTCTGCTCCTGATTGATCAGATTTCTGCTGCAAGTGGAATCGCCAAGACCTTCCTCCTGGGTTCACATTCAACTCATTTCTTGCATTTTCCACGGGTTTCTCTCAGAGGCACTTTCACACTGTCAGCCCATGCAGAATCTGATGCCTTTTAGTGGCCAATTGAAACATTCTCCCTTTTGCTAGACCTATCCTATTATGCCTAATGTAGTCCCCTATTAGATGTGCATTCAAAGCCATTTACAGGGCATGAATACATAAAGATCATTTCACTGAACCACACTATGAATATACAGACACTAAAATGTTCTTTATCTATCAAAAGCTGTCAAATAATTAAACATGCCCATCACAAGGTTAAACAAGCTCCACAGCAGTAATTCAATTCATTATTCCCAGTAGATACTGGCACTTCTTAAGTGCTGAAGATGCCGTTGCCTTCACAGCAGATCTGCCCACATTAAATAGGGGTTGGTTTGCTGAAGTCTGCTATATTCTACTTTTTCATTTTTTCCAGAAAAGGTTAAGAGCAGAATCTGGACCACACATCCCCTCGGGGCAGAGCACCCTGACACCCCCCGCACCCAGCGCTCGGCTGGCGACACCCCCGGCGCAGCCTCTCCTTAGCCATTGCTCTCCCCGAGCTGCTGGGCTAGGACGCCCGCTCCAAATGCGCCCATCTCGGGGCTCGCAGGTTCCACCACTGCTCCGGGGAAGGCACCTATGGACAACACCGAGCAGTAGAGGCTTGCCAAGAGAAACCCCTCTGCTTTCATATTTGTAGAAACACCACAACTACTAATGAAGAAAATTCAAAACACTCCAGAACTTACATTCTCCAGAGGTTTCTCCCTAATAGGCACCTCTAGCAATTAAGTTGGAAGATACCTATTTGTGTTTGTAATTCCTATTATAATTTCAAAGCATCATTCACTCCAGAGATCTTAAAATAAGAGGGATGCGTTATATTGTGTGTGATAGTTAACACCACCTCTTCACTGATTTTCCAAAAAGATGCTCTCTAAAAAACATTCCCAGTGATCTTTATATGCAACAATTACTACAAAGACTAGCGTTTCACCAGACATAAGTCAGTTACAGTTGCTAAATGCCACTTCCTTAAGTTTTTCTAGTGACCTTCTTATGCCTTTCTACTTTCCTTGGTATTTCAAGAAGATCCCTCAAGTCTCAGGGGTGAAAAGGAAATTGAACACTTTTGCTGTGGCACTTCAGAAAAGTGTCTCCAGAAAACCTAACCTCTCCCACCTTTAGAGAGGTAATGAAATGTCACCAAGGAATTTCTCCTTTCTTGAGGCAAATTAGAGAGATTGGTCTCAGCTGCACGTTTGACAGCTGCCATTCAAACTTCCCAGAAATCCCCCTCCCCAGCAGCTCGTACTCCGCGGAGTTTCCAGATCTCTGCCACGTGCTGCGTTGGCACCGCTGCCCGTGAAGTGCCGAACCCTGAGTTAACACACACCAGCGCCGCGAAGGGACAACRCGCTTTGCGTGGCTCTGCCTAGCCCACGAAGGCTGCAGGTACTCGCTGTGTTGTCTTTCAGGTAAAATTCTCTTTCACCAAGTTTTCCTTCTCCTTAACAGTTTATTTCCAAATAAATCATTTTCAAATGCCACAGTAAAACTCTCCTTTTTAAATTATAATTGCTATTCACCTTTTTACTTTGCAGGTGTGAAGGCTATTTAACTCTTACTGAGTTTTTCCTCTTTACATGCAATGACTATAAGGCAAAACAAGCGGATCATCTCCTCRCACTGAATGCGTGCTGTTTACTCCGTCCTTTCATTGCTCTCACTGAAGGAGGTTACTCATTACTCTATACTTACAGCCGATTGAAAACTTGCAATTCAGTCGACTAGATTATTAACCAGACGGTAGGGCTGACACTGCTGGCTTTCCACATTTGGGGGAATGAACAATGACAAAACTTGAGGCACAGAACTGATCATTTGATGGAAAAGGGCACCTGAATTTTGCCCTGATCTGACCGGTACCACGGGCGGTGCAACGCCTGCCAGCGCGCTGCCTGAAGCCTCCAGGGGCCACAGCTCCGCCGGGAAGTCCCACCCCAAGGCCACGTCGTCTTTGCTACCTGCCTCTTTAGACAAAGATGAAGTCTCGCACAGCTGCGGACTCGGTGCCCCTCAGCGCGCCTGCCGCGGCCAGCCCCGAGACTGGCTGTCCTTGAAAACAAGGTGTGTTACGGACATTTTATGCTCATTAGTTTAGAAACTAAATCCATATATCTGCAAGTGATGCAAAGGTTTCTACCGGTGATAACTCCATCCTAGGTGTCCTTGGTAGTCTGATACGCGGTCGCCTGCCCTCGCAGAGCACGGCTCAGTGGCAGGGACGCAGCTGAAGCTTGCACTAATGCAGCAGTAGATCAATCACTTGACTGAAAGATCCACAGACACAGAAAACATGTTTTATACCTGTCATATTCAAGGGTAAACTTCGAGCACTGAAAGCTGCTCAGATAATTCTGAAATCCAGACAGTTGTGCTAACCTTAGTGTCTAATCAAAAGAAAAATTTGTTGTCTGTTTAACAATACCCACAATTTGAGACTCCTCGAAGCAGTTAACCCATGAACGGAGATCAAAGGCACCTGAAGTTTGGCTGAGAGCCTGTATGATTGAAAACCCTTGATGTAAATTTTAGTCATTGAAAAGTCAGGCTGAGCCATCACACAAAAAATAGTGTCTATATCCTGACATATCAGGGAACAGAGCTTGTACTTTTCAGATGACAAACAACCAGAAAGCACAAGCTTCAGATCATGAGAAATCCTCATACTTTATACCGCAGTCTCACTATATCAATGGGAAACTTCAGAGGAACTTTATTTTAGGGTATTAGGAGTTGAAGGTCATGCTGCATATCACCAGAATGAAAAATTTTTATTTCTGGTAGAAAGACCTAGAATCATCCCTTTTGACTGATGCTGCAATTATATAGACTAGATTAAGAGACAAAAAGTGGTGTGAAACAGCTGATGAGATCTTTTAAGCATCTGCCTCTGCTGGTGAGGCAGAACTTACTGGATAGAAACCAATGGAAATCATTCCCTCGACATTTTTCTTTTAAATACTACATGTTTTTTTAAACAGTAGCACTAATGCAAATTCTATTTAGAGACCTTTTCAATTTTTATTCCAGATTCGGACCAGCAGGCTTTGCCACTGGCTCCCCACCATATCCTTGGTCATGTCACTGTCCTCCCTTCTGCCTCAGCTTGCAGAAGGAGCCGACAGCGTTCTGCCACCCCGCGAGCATCCCCTGGGCTGACCGAACTCCTGCCAGCGCAGGTGAGGGATGCCACAGAAAAGAGGGGAAGGTGCGAGATGACTGCACAGGTGCTTTTCACCAAGAGTCTCTGGTGCCACAGTGACACTGTGCATCAATCTGTGCCTGTGTGGCACAGGATATTGCACATGCACAAGTTCAGAGTTCATGTTACGCTTGAAATGAGGCCAGATCCATCCTCAGTACTTGGACCTGAGACAGCATGTTAATACAGACCTTCCGTACATCCCCATCTTCTTTAAGTGACACTGGAGGTGAAGAGTGCATCCATGAAATCAGGCATGCTCGTGAGCACGGGTCCCTTTCACATGTCTAACCCTAACGACACTTTACACCAGCCGCAGGGATGCACAGCGCAAACGTCCAGCCCCTGGGACGCACCGGCTCAGCAGCCAGGGAGACACCAGATAATTCACACGGTCAGGCTGCACGGGGGCTGAGCAGTGGCTCCCTACGCCTGTACCCGGGGTCKCACACCAGCCTCCTGTCCCATTTTTGTCTTGTTTAGGGTGAATACTTTTAGTTCGCTCTCCTAGGGAAATGAGAATGTGACTTTGCTCAACACGAGTCTGTTTTCATCCCCTCCTTCCCCCGATAAATTTTTAAGCCACCAGCCAGTTTCAGCCACATCTGAAAGAACAGAGATAGCAAACTTGCATCATAACTGAGCTCATGAGAAGAGGTTTTTTGTACAGGAGAGATAATAGTGGTACCACTGAAAAAAGGCTTTAGCTTGTACTCAAACCTTTCACACACCAGAGCCTGCGGGGGGGGGAATGCTTTGAGTGCTCCAGACAGGAAAATCTGCAAATCAGAGCATGAGCTCATGCCTCATTAGACAGCAGAGAATCCAAATACAAGATGTACATCTATAAATAAGAATCAATACACAGGCCTTGTTAATTCAGCTGTTCATGGAAAAACATGTTTTCATTACAGTCATGAATTAGGATTTTCTGTTATACAGCAGTCCACTGAGGATAAAAGGGTGAGCTTCCAAAATACAATTACACCAATGCCAAAGTCAAGGCTGGAGGAACATTGCCAATAAAAAGAAGGTTTAAGTCTGTTTTTCAAAATGGAGTTGACATCTGTCCAACAGACACTGGATGGTTCTGACTCCTGTGTTGATTAAAGCTCTTTTAGACCACTCTGCAGTACAAAGCAGCATTAAAGGGAGACTAAATGCTGTGAGAATCAGGCCCAATTTTGGTTTAATGTGTGTACAAAGAAAACAATTAGAAGCTGTTAAGTTACACTGCAAATTGTTAGCACCTCTTTGCTTTATTAACAGGGACCAATTGATACTTCGCTGGCAAACACTATATATTGGAGATGTGATTAGGTGCTAACTTGACTTAATTTGCTCTAAGACTTTGCCCATTTAAAACTGTCTCTCAAGAAACCAGTCCTCCAGCTTTCTGGCCTCACTGTAAAGAGCACTACATGTAATTATCTCACAACCTTCCTCCTCTCCAGGGAAGGATCAGAGCTTTCAGGGGCTGCAGACAGTTAAGTACGTACTAAACCATAAAGGGCAGAATATAAAATACCAAATTAGATCTTCCATTTCTGACCAGTGGGAAAAAAAATCTTTAAACTGGGCAGGTTCTGCTGGCAATGTGCAAGTTGTAACTCAGGAAGGGGGACTTTTCCCTTTGCCCTTATAGAAAGGATTGAAGATCTCAGCTCCATATTTTTCACATAAAGAGGGCACTGWTGTCGAAAGGACACAAGGCAAGTTCTTCACTATCGGGTCTTATTTAGGCACCAAAAATACCAGCCCAGACCCCCAAAAGCACTTGGAAACTCAATGCCCCTTGTAAAGGGCCTGGGAAGAACCATGCCTGTAACCTGTTCCGAGTTTGCCTTCAGACATTTTCTCTGAAGTTCAAAGCAGTGAAAAGTGAAACGAGAACTATTGCTGTAGTTAGAGAAGCATAGAATAAAGGACCAAAATCTTGTAGGATCAAGACCTTTCCTTGCAAAAATGTAATACTAAAAATCTACATTAATGGATCACAGATGACACATACATGTGCTGTAACACAAAATAAGATTGCAAACGGTCAAACAGAAATCTTAAAGCAATTCCTGCATCTGTATTTTTGTCTTTGTTAGAGTGACCTCCAGAGGTACTAGATAACAACTGAAGTTCCCGAGTAGGAAGAGACAAGAGTTCACTCCCACATGACAGTAACTGCAGCTCGTCGATGAATCAGTTACTGGCTTGTATACAGAAAGCAAAAGAGATTCTTTGAAGAGAGATCGCAATAAAACCTGCCTCCCATCCATGCAGCTTGCCTACAAAAAGGAAAGCCGAGTCTAATGGCATATGCTACTTGCTTGACAGGTCCTTCCTCCCGTGCCTGCCACTGGCTCCGACAGCTCTGAACAGTGTCCTAATGATCTTGGAGTTGGCTGCACAGAAGATGAGAAAGCAAAATAATACATGATGACATTCTCCCTCTTCATGAATAAGTGGAATGTTTGCTGAAGGAACAGAACAAGGCACTGATGCTCCTAACAGTTAAGCTGCACCTAGAATGAATTTATAATGACACTACACAAGGTTTCCTCTAGAGCATCTGGTCTTCCCAGAGCAGGGTTTGCACTCGGGCACGCAACGGCGAGCAGCCTCTCCGGCTGCGCTGCAGGCTTCCCTCGGCACCCTGAGCACRCCGCGCTGTGCTAGATAGGCAAGAAAAAAAAATCCTTCCTTTCTCCCCTTCTGGTGCGCTGCTTTCGACTGCAAGGGGCTTGCTCTGCACACAGACAGCCCGGCTGCCGGCGCTGGGTCATTCAGGCGGCCCCGGAAACACGAGGYGACCCGTGGGGACGAGGGAAGGCTCCCGAGCCCCACGGCACGCAGGGTGCCGCGCAGAAACGCCCGCTGAAGCACCGCTCCACACCAGCCAMGTGCCCAGCTGGCTGCATCCGAGCACAAAGCCCAAACGAGAGGGGAGAAAAGTCTGCTTGCTTAACCATAGTGGCTTTAATCGATACTTAAGGTGATTGTACTCCAGCAGACACAGCAAATTGCCCTTTCTTTCCATACTTGCCTTCCTATGGGCATCAGTACTGCAAGTCAGCAGCTGAATCACTGCCCTTTCCCTTGTAACACCATTTTCTTTTCCTCAGGTGAATCTGTCCTGTAGCATCACATTTCACTAAGCTTAATCCTTTGCAGCTGCACTGCCATGCACAAGTAGGCTGCAGCAGTTCTACAATTAACACACAATGTTGGAGGTAAACTTTCACATGACAACAGCAAAGAGTTCCTATCTTTGTATCAGCCTCCCAGCTGACAAATCAATAGTTTTCTGATAACTCTACACAAAATCTTAGTGTTTTAGGACACAAGATACCCGCCTAGGTTATCTGCAAGGACTTTCTTGGGAAGCTACATGGCTGCGGGAACAGCTGGTGCCCTGCAGCGGGCACCCGGGCTGCTGCCGCCTCTACACAGCCCCGACCCTGCGCTGCTGCGTCCCGAGCGCAGCTCAGAGCRGCCCTAGCTATGGCAGCGGTGAGACCATCACAAGGGCTCTTCATTTCCACTCCAGCGCCTCTGACCACCACTGCAGGCAGGGCTGTAAGCTAGAGGCTGTGCAAGGCTGGATGCGGCCGCACTTACTAACCRAGTTCTTATTTCCTAATAGAATTTCGCATCTATGAAGTGTTTATAGAGAACATCACACAACTCATTACACTCTTCATAACTGCAGCATTTTATTCCAGTTTAAATTGCATAAAAATAGGCTATGTTTGCAAACAAGTACTTTCTGAGCAACTCTGGCCTCCCACGCACACTAGCTGTCACGTGCACAGTGCAACCTTAAGTTACATTTGCTCAGTTCTTCAGTGGTAACCGGTGCTTTGACCCAAGTACGTGATGAATGAAGTCCGCTCCTCGGCTGGCTTGGGGAAAGGAAGGGGGATTTCCCCCCCGCCGGTGCTGGCGCAGGGGTCCGGTGGAGGGGACCTCCTTGGCCGCAGGGTCGCTTCGCTGCTGCGGAGGGGCTCAGGGACACCCCGCACAGCACCGCACCAGCCGCAGCAGCAACCCGCCTGCAGGCACGCCGTGCATCCTCCTCCGCGCGCAAAAGCGCTCGCTCACTCTAAACACTTTATTAGCRCGTGGGGAATAGCAAAGCATTAGAGTTAAAGTGGTGACTGACTGGGAAAACACACTGCACATTTCTTACCTTTAAGTAGTAAGAGTCAAYGGGAACSGTCCTCAGGCTCTATTACAGTAACRTGCGCTGCGTTTGTCACGGACGCAGTGCATTTCCGACTACCCTTGCTGGGAGACCAGCATGCATTATTCATAGGGGGAGACCGAGCTGGAACAAAAATATCCCTTCAGCTTGCATCACTGAGCTGCAGAAGACTTTTCCCTCCCAGTGTCCGCACTGCTTTTTAAACGCCTAGATGCATATTCCCTTCAAAGCATTTAGCACATACCTGGTTCAAAATAAATAAAAGTGCTCATGCTGGGCAGAACTCCTCCCTATTTCCACCCTTTGCCACCATCGCTTACCCCTGCGCAGCAGAAAACAGCGGGGCCGTGCTCAAACCACCATACGCCCTGTCCGAGGACAAGGATGGGCCCCATCCCGGAGAACAGGCGGAAACCCCTCCCTGGGAGGTGGAGGGCTGYTTGGGGAGGCACGCTATGGACGTTTTCCCTCCCGCGCACTAGGAAAGTTGCACACAGAGGATCTGACAGGCAGATCCAGGCCTTAACCAACTTTTCCATGTTTCCTTCCTCAAAATCATGCTGCCTGCATTCAGCAAAAGTCACAGCGGCTGCAGAGCCTGGGCAGGATCGGGCGCACGAGGCCCCGTCTGCCGAAGAGCCGCCCCAACCTCAGACCCCTGCCGACAAGGCAGCCGGCACCCCCAGCTCCCGTGCCTCATCCAGGGAGAAAAGCCTTGCTTCCTGCCGAAAATGTGACCAACCTCTACAAGGGAAACAGCCGGTTTCCTTTAGCATGCTCTCAGAAGAGCTGGGGGACCCCCTTCTACTTGCTGGAGGTCCCTAATGCCAGGCACCCCCGTTTCCTGGGGCAGAGACTCGGTTCCTCTGAAACACCACTCGGGGACCGAGACCCGCTATTCCGGTTAGAGGCGGAATATATTTCTGGAGCCGCCTCACCAGGAAGCGATCCCTGCGAACTGATGATGCTTGAACACATCTTTCCTCCTCCAGGCAGCAGGCGCTTTATAACCCTGCCATCCCGTATCCAAATAATCCCTCCATCTCATAACGTATTTTTAGACATGCCATTAATATTCAATGAGACAGCCCACAGCAAGTTAGATAGCATAGCAATTAATTTTTAAATGGTGACATTTATTACATCATGTAACTGCTACCTAGCTTGCTGTGGGCTATCTGGATAAATGTCAGTTAAATATCTAATAATTCTTTACAATTTAATATGAGCATTAAAAAAAAGCCCTGTAATTATCCATTATTTGCAAAATTTAATTGAGGTTTTAATTTTGGCATTTAGGTTTTTCCTCACACAGCCCTGCTTCGGCCTCGGAGGCTAAGTCATTTTTGATAGTTAATTTATACATTGATTAATTTAGCTTCATCTAAGGTTTAAAACCATGCTTGCAAGGCCTAAGATACAGCAGAGAAAACCCTGATTAATGTTGCAACAGCCTGGAATTACATCCTGCAGCCACAGTGACAGACCTGCAATAACCGAAGGTCCCAACGCGGAGGAAGGGGACGGAGAGGAGACTCGAGCCAAGCGCGGGTAGGGGCCAGGCCCAGTGGGGGGGGCGGCAAAGCCCCTCCAACAGGAGCGAAGCAGCTGTGCATGATCCTACCACCCTCCAAAGCAACGGGGGGCTCAGAGTGCCACGTCCCAGCACTGCAAGGTTCATACGAGGATTATAATCCAGACTGGTACTGGAAAACTCCCATCCCGTTTCACACGCTAACAGAATGAAAGGGGGAAGAATCAGCCATCCGGCACTGCGCCGGCAGTACCCGGAGACGCGGTGACAGCAGAACACCACCGCCAAGCCTAATCCGAGTCCAAAACCCTCCATTGTCAAATAGCACTTTTTCCTCAGGAAAATTTCACTCACGAATGTTACAAAATGTTAGCACTGTCTCAAAACACACATTCCCACATTTCTCTTTAAAATAACCCTGACAGAACCCGTTTGTGACTCATGGAGAGTTTTTTTCTTTTAGCAAGGGGGGAGTGTGTAGCATCCCAGACGATTAACAACCAGCTTTGAAGAGACAAGACAAATTCATTTAGGAAAGAACAATCTTATCAAAACAAGTTGAAAATAAAGGAAAGAATTACCATTAGCAAGGGGGAAGTTTAAAAGCTCATGGATAATTAATCCATCTGATTTGCCATTTTTTAAACCCAATATTAAATAAGTCTGCCTGACTTTATGCAAAATGCAGTCTTTGAGATGCAGAAGTGAATGAGACTTATGGTCAGAATACATTAATGGGCTGTTTCTTTCTCTGAGATAATGTACTCTTCATGCAATATTYGGATTCAAAAATATACTAATGTAACAAAATGACTTAGCAGTTTTGAAAGAGGTAATTTCATGGGCTTTGTTGTTTCGCATAAGCCTCAAAACTGTATGTATATATATCTACACACATGCAACTTCATGACAGCTTAAGTTTGAGAGTCAGGGGTTTTATATGGATTCTCCTATAAGTTCACTTTTTATATATTCTCACCTAAGAAATTTTGCTTTCTGGTCAAGTTTCCCCATGCTTTGGCTCTGTTCCAGAGGTGGGTATCCCGGGCAAACACAAACAAACTGAGATTAGTCTTTTTTATTTCCTTCTTCACAGCCTTACAAGTTTTCAAACTTGTAATACAAAATTTTTGATGCAGATAGTTCAAGACGAGCTCCTGAGCTCTCCACAAAGGGAAAGATGACTGAAAAATTTTCCAACATGGATAGATCCAGTGCGACATTGCCGTTGAAAACGCACAACCTTGATGGCAGGGTTCGCTTTGCGCAAGGCAGGCGCCTAACCCRGAGATGCCTCAGGCTGAAGYGATGAGCCCRGTGGCTAGTTCAGAGACTGGGCAGAAACCTGGCCTCTCTAGAGCAGGGCTCATCTGACCTCTGATACACCTATCTTGGCATGTTAATGCACTAAAAATTAAATTGTCCTCTGGATGTGCCCTGTTTTTCCCCACGTGCCTCCAATTAGTCACTATTCCCTAAATTCCTCACACCTTGATCTCAACAAATAATGGAATTAGGCATTCATCAAGTTTTGAAAATTAGAAAAAAAATGTTAAAATTTTAAAATGAAGTTGAAGGAAGAAAAGCTGCTTCAGATTTAAAACTAATTTTCCATCCACAAAAGTTGGAACAAATTGTTTCTTTCAAAACCTGTATGAACTGTTTCCATTTATTCAAGCAAGCAAATCAGAAAAGTCAACACCAAAAATACCTACATACCCCTTAATTTTTTCAGAAGAGTTGCATGCAAAAAACTGTCCATTTAGGATACATTTGCATTAATTTTTTTTTAACCCTACTCAATTGAAAGTTTGACTCAGCATGAGATAGCAGCAAAAACAAGACATGGGACGGATACAACCAGGAGCTGCCTGGTTTAAGGCAYGCCGATTCCTGCTGAGACGTCAGAGGCAGGCCCAGCTCCCACATGTTTCTGCTACAGCCGTGCCGCAGGAACGCTAACCGAAGGGTTTCACAGCAAGGCAATGAAGAGGGGAGGAGGAAATAAAGTAGTCATCTTTGTCCGATCCRTATCCCAGGCGACAGGCACGCTCTGGGCTTCGGGAACTCTTAACTCRCCGCAGTGCAAGTTCAGCGGCCTTTGAAGCTTTCCTGACTCCAGCAAGGTTCATCAGCCCAGACCACCCAAACAGTCCAAAATCAGCTAGCAATGGAAACACCTCCTTCCAGAGAGGAAACAAAACGCACCCCAGGATCTATCCGTCTCCCCCCAACAGAAGGGATACACGYGTGCAGCACTCGGGACCGAGTTCGCTGTGATCACTCCCCTTCTYGCAGCGCTGCCCCCTCAGCCCCCTGCCCCAGCACAGACACCCCGGGGAAGCYGGCATCAGCCGAGGCAGCCGGGACCGCTCCGCGCTCCCCAAGTTACCAGCTGCCTACGGAGAAGCAAACAGCTTTCTCTGGATCATCTCGAAACAGAGGGCATTTTCCTCTCCATGCAAGGTCAGGATTACAGAACACTGATTGCATCTTCATTCCCATCACTTGCAGGTGTGTATATTCATTAAGATGCATGAAAAGGAAAAAAAAAGCTAAAGGAGAGGGTAGCATCTGGGCCTTAAAATCACACTGGCACTTCCCTGGAACCGTGATGGCAAGAGGGGAGCTGCCGGCTTGGACCGATTACTGGGGACAAAGGATCACCCAAGCCCGTGCTAAATACATGCTACGCGCAGGAGCTATTTTCCTCTTAGCGGTCCTAAATAACAGGGTAGAGCTGTCTGAAGGCTGAGGCTATGCCCATAGCTGTATTTCAGCCTTGAAGTGGAGCTGTAAGCGAAGCTCAGATAGTTTGGATTTGGGTAACACTTGCAACKGGAATCGGGGCTTTCTCACCTCCTTCCAACCACTGCTGGTAGCTGTTCTCTCCTCCCACCATTTTTTTTTTAAAGCCAAAACAAGCTTCGAAACAAGGGGCTGATCCCACTCCCCTTGCATCAGGCAGCTTCCCCTCATCTCCATACATGACTGGAGAAGACAGTTTCTATGCAGAAATCCTATTTAAAAAACAGTGTGAACAGCAGAATCAGTCACTCTCCATCACGCTGCTCATGTGAAACCTGATCTTGCTTTGCACAACATGGCCTGCAGTATAAAGCGCTATYRAGGCTCCATGGAAAATACACTGCTTTGGAAACAGTTCTGCTTGTACATCATACATTTCCCTGTCATTTTTATTCCCTTGGTACTTTATTACTGAGGGATATTTGCATGAAAATAGAATCTTTGTTTCATAAGAATTCATCCACTTCTGCTAGTGTGGTCCTGGAGGGATTTACAGTGCATGAACACACTATATTTCTCATGTTCTTACACAGAAAAAAATTGCCAATTATTTAAATTATTGTATCTTCTGGAGGCTTAATTTCCCTCCATGAATCTCCTGTTCAATCAATGCCACAGTAATCTTGAGACCTGAATGGAAAGGAAGCTACTGAGAAACAGCTGTATGAACCAGACAGCAGATTTTTTCTAAGGAGATCTGGGACTCTGGAAATGCTGCATCTACATTTTGCAAGGCAATCGTCACCAGGACAGGGCTGGTGRGAAGCATTAGGAGCTTTGGGAAGGGGTAGAAGCAAGGGAACTTTGCGATTAGACTGTTGTCTGCCTGTCAAAGCCTTCCAGCACCAAGAGAAGCATCCTTCCACCCGGGAGAGGTCAGCGCCCCAGAAGGCGATGGGTTTAAATGAACACATTCACATTTTTCTTAAAGAGATTACTTTTGGAAGACTTCCCATAACAGCACGCTTTTCACATTTCAGTTCTTAAAGCTTTAATCAAAATTTGCTTTGAGATACTTTTCAAAAGCATCTCCCAGAAATATTGTATTTTCCAAAGGCTGCAGGAAGAACACTAACAATTGAGGAAAAAAGCAGCAACTCTGGAAACTAACATGATTCAGCTTTCAATTAAAGTTTTGGTTTAACCAAGCTTCATAAAGAGGAAACTAACTTCATAAAGAGGAAATGCAAAGGTTTAGATTCAGCGAGAAAACTATCAAAAAGCTGAGGTTCACCACTGCACTTCGGGTCGCCTTCCCTTCTCTCCGACCTGCTGAGGATGCAGATGTGGGAGGGCGGCTGTAACCCGCACATCTGCGCTCTGCAGCCACAGGCCATTCCTGTAACGCAGAGTCTCCTCACACAGACACCAGGCGTTCAGGTCTCCTCCAAACTCTGCATCTGAGCTGAACTGAAGGCAGCTTCAAAGCTGGACTTCTGACGTGAACATCCATTCGGAAAAGAACATGTTAAAATGCCTCAAATTGCATCAGCAGAACTGGCTCCACTGCCGGCACTCTTGAACGTTCATCTTCCAGAGTCCTGAGCGCTGAATAGGTCTCTAACACTGCTCTGCTCAACTTCTTCTCTTATTCTGGCTCCCAGTTAGCTATTATATCTTTGTTCTGTYCTGAGTGGGCTGCCCCACAACAAAAAAATAATTTTTAATCCCAAAAGCAGACACATTAATTCTTAGCCCAGTCTGAGTAAATTAGATTGAAACCTCACTGTATGACACTTCTGAACAGGCATTTTGTTCCCCCATCTTTAAATTGAAACAAGTGTAACCATTTAAGTCTATGTATCTTCAAAATTTCTAATGCCTCCTGTAATTCACGCCAATCTTATCACTTGAAAAACAATCCGGTTCTTCCCTTGCCTAATTCTGTTTTGCTTGCTCCCAGGCAATTTAGCTCCTGAACCAGCAGCTTGTGCACATGTTCATTAGCCTCATTCATTTAGCTGCTTGGGCAGCTGTGCTATTTAATGGAGCTGAAAAAACTGCACGAACRCTCCCTTCCAAAGCAAGCTGCAGACAGGAGCCTGCAGGATTCCTACCGCAAGGGAAGCTCTCCCCCGGCAGCGAGCACAAGTGACAGAGCAGAGCTCATCTTTCCTCTACTACAAGGCTGCAAATTCTTGGGCTTTTTATTTAGATTTCCCCTTCTCCTTGTGTCAGCTGGCAGTGAGGATCTCAGTTCTCCCAAATGTCAGGTTAGAAACAAAACCTAAGTGCAACTTCGCTGCACAGAAACAGGAACAGAGAGGAGTAATCCAAGTACTTACTAGAAAGTGTCAGGATTTTCAAGCTCTTTCATGATTCTTACATAATTGAGGCACTTGGGGTTAGCAATAATGAAAATATTAGGAAGGCAAAATATCAGTGATAAGTGAGCTGCAAAATAAGCCTTTGTCTAACCATAAAACTGCAAATTGTGAATTCTGCCTTTTAAAGTGAAGCTCACTCCCAAGTAGCACAGCAGAGGATGGGGGAGAGCACAGCGGCTTCGTGCTGCCCTCCCCGCAGGGCTGCACTTCGCCGGCGCTGCTGCTGTCCCAGGGCTTTCACTGCACTGCAACCCATCATGTTAGGAAATGGGTTACCGACTTCTCTGCACTGTAGCRAAGGAGCCAGAAGACATGGAGCTCTGAACACCTTGCTGACTTACAGATGGAGTCAAAGAAACAGTCCCACGAGACTGCGATACTCCCGCTTGCAACCCCCCCACCCCTGAAGGGGAGCACCCAAAGGGCTGACCACCGCCCCAGCGAGCGCACGCCAGCGTCTCCCAGGCACAGCAAAGGAGAGCACACGGAGCACGGTTACGAAGATAAACACGGTTAATAGTGAAGTTCCAGTTATCCAGGGTAGGGCTGTGTCCTACCTGCCCTTCAACATCTGAAGGAAGGATAAGTCACACGCAGAATTACATACGTTGCCAAAAGACATGAGATGAGCACAGTCRCTGGCAATATGAAAAGCATTCAGGCTGTAACTTAGCAAGAGGCTGGAACTCAGATAAATTGCTTTTGGTTTAGGAGGGGAGAAGTTTCTATCACAGAAACATTGCAAGAGAGGTTTTGCATGAGCATTCTGGAAAGACTAAATGAGCTAAGAGTGAATAGTTGCAGCTACATCCTGGACTGCTCTGCCCACAGATACGAGGCTCATCCTAATTCTGCAGGTGCCTCTTCCCATTTCTTTGGCAAATACAGGACAGCCAGGCTCATGCTAATCAGCACAAGCCTGCCTGCTTCCCTCTGATTTCCCCCAGGCCCTCTTCCCCCGCTCAGCACCGCGTGATGAACCAGCAGCAGGCTTAACCTTTTCCAAAGGGCGTTCCCTCATCACGCACCACTTCCACCACTTCACAGGGCAAGTCCCRGGGGATTGGGAGACAGGGCTGCATGAGCAGTAACCTTTGAAAGCTTCCCAATCTGCTGGGCCCAGAAATTACTAAATTAGTGGTTCACCTTACCCTTAAAAAGGCAAATACACTGGCTAAACAAAGTGAATCTGAGCAGCCATCAGCTACAAGGGACAGAGGTATTTTCTGCGTCCCTTCAGCCACCGATGCACTCTAATTTAAGCAAAAGATTCCCTGAATTTACCAGAGGGGCAGAGCTCCCTGATCAGACACATCAGGAAAAGGGGTCTCCTGCCTCCGTCCGGAGGAGTCGGCTCTGTCTCCAGAACGGTGACGAAGGCGCCCCAGCTCCTCCCTGCAGCTGCCGCCTGCTCCCGGGAAGAGCCTCCCGCTTGCTGCGGAGGGGACCAGCGAGAGCCAGCAGCTACTAGTTCTGCGCGAATGCATTAATAACAGACCTCGAAGGAGCACGCACGAGGTGTTCATTCTCCGCAGGGATAAGGCTTTCATCAGAACTTCTCCATCCAGGGTGGCTGTAGTAATTAGAGAAGCAATGAAATATTTTTGCTTCTGGCAAAGCTCACCACAGATCATCTGATTAAACCCTCAGATAAAATGCTTAATCTGGGCTGCAATTTCATCTTCCCTTTTTTCTTCTCCTTGTCCAAGTGTGATAGGCTATTCCCAAAAGTGGAAGTGTGCAAGTTCATTCTGAAAGCATGCAAAGTTACACAAACTCATCTAGCAGACTCCTTCAGGAACACACGTGGAGGTTTGCAAGTCTGAAGGGTTACTTAAAAGGAAAACAGAGGCCCCCCCATGTGTTAGCATGCTCGAAGTGAGCTCCRGGCAGATGAGAACACCTCTAATCTATACCCCATAAATATTTCTAAACCATCCCGAAGTCTCAAAACAAAGCAAGGTTCAGCTAGCAACCCAGGCGGAGGAAAAGCAATGGCAGCACCTGACCAGGAGCCCTTCAGGAGAGCGGGCTCCAGCAGCCCAGCCCGGGAGGTGCGCAGCATGCCAAGCCCCCACCACAGCCTCCTGCCTCTGGTTAAGGGAACTTCTCATCTAAAGCATCACAGCAAGATCCTCCTTCRCCTGCCTCCCAAAGCCAAAGCTTGTGGGATGCTGCTCCCCACCTGGGCACGTGCTGCTCCACTGCCGTTTGAAAATGCTGAACACTTTCAGCTGAGCTTGTCAGACAGCAAGAGGTCACAGAGGTTGGACAGTCCGTAACCTGCACGGCCAAGCACAGCCGAGGAAGACGCCCTCCTGCCTCAGCAGCCTGGAGAGGAAAAGCCCCTTTCTGGACACACGGGAAGCCAGATAGAAGGTCACCCCGGGGCCACCTACTTGGAGCCAGGACCTCATGGAGACGGGCTAGCAATAGAGCAGCAGCTGCCTGTCCGCAGGAGGCTCACCAACAGGCACTGCTTCACCAACATCACAGACCAACCCGGACTCAAAGTCTGGAAAAATCTTTAAGAGGACATAGGATAAGAGTCATTACAGTTCCAGATATTTCACCTTCCTTTCAAATTGTTCTATTTGCTGCTTTAGCCAGCTGCGCACATTACCCTGTTTAAAAGGAAGTCAGTCCCTTTCCAATGCTCGAGACACCAGTTTATAATCGCATTTCTTTAAAGGAAATGCGGCACCATAGGAATGTATAAATATATGAGCATCTGAAAAAAGTGCATATAATTCACCAGATATGAAAAACTGTTAGGAGCCTATCAATTCTGACAGTGATTTCCCTGTGGCTATCCAATTATAATACAATGAACTAGAACCACTAAAATCCTGAATGTGAGTATATATGATACAGAAGTGAGCTTTAAGCTGCAATTTAAAAGCCATGCACGCAACGTGTAGATATAGGATGAATTCCAGAGGTGAAGGCAGCAGAATAAAGCTCCAGTACTGACTGCAGACCTATTTGAGGGAGACTATCACTTTACGCTGACGCTGAAGTGAGTGGTGCAACTAGCTTGTTTAGAACCATTACAGCAAATTGATCCGCGTAAAATATTCATTACAGTGTTAGCGTCTTCCTGGGCAAACAGAGTGCAGCTGAAAGACAATATAAACAGCAGAACAGAGGAAGCATCTTTAAAGAACACATCTTTGAGAACTCCCAGCAAAGCATTCTAGGATGGAGCAGTCGCAACCACAACACCCGCCAGCGACGCCGCAGCACCGCTTGCGAGGAGAGCAACATCTCCAGCAACGGCTTCACTCAGGTGAATGGTGCAAAAACGTGTCATTCATCTTTTGGGACTTTCTGCTGCTTTCCCACAGGAATTTGCAAGCAAATACTTGCAAGTAGCTTATGTCAGTCACTTGGTCACCTCAGATTTGAGCAGTGCTGAATCTTGTTTTCATGAGACCCCTTTTTCGTGGACCCTCTTCCTTCCAACCCCGCTCCCCGCACGGGGAGCCTCTCCCGGCTGGAAGGGGCTGGCGCTGGCCGGAGCAGGCAGCCGCAGCCCCGTGGCCAAGCAGCCTTGTCTCAGCACATCGAGCACCTGATGCCAAGGGCTGTCTTCAAGCATAGGAAAGGAAATAGTTTGAAAACAAAAGTTTTTCTGCCTGAATCCAATCCCAGTCCTACCCTACACCTGATTAATTGTGCTAATTACTTCACCTGGTGCTAATCAGACCAATGAAATGTTCCTCATTGTTAAACTGGGTGATTAATTGCAAGGATTGCCATGGAAGCCTGCCACCAGCATAAATCCACCAAATGCATTTGGAAGCATTTGCCAATGGCAGAGCCTGAAGAGTAAAATATTACCTCATTATCCATCTTTCCCCATCACATGGCAAGAGCAGGGAGCACTGGAGACACAGCTAAGGCCTTTGTTGATTTAAATTATTGCGAAACTAGCAGTCTAATACAAGGATTTATTTTTATAGATTTTTATTCAATGAGAACATGTCAAGAGCTAATATGTAGCCTGTCCCTTAGGCCACCTTGTCCTACAGTGCTTCCTAGGGCAGAGCACTGTATAATTGGCCATTATAGCACAGTCAGAGGCTTGAATATCACCATTCTGGGCAGGAAAGTATACAAAAAATTTGAAATGGAAGTAAGGGGCAAAGCATAACTCGGATCTCTGCTATACTCATTCCCCAGTAGGGAAAATTGCAACTTTTGACATAGTCTAGATATGGCTGTAAAAGCTGAGGTTTGGGCAAGGGATGTTCAGTACACTTGTGGGTCCCATCTGGGACCAAGCAATAGAATTACTGAAATGATTTTTCCATTAYTAGCTTCACAAAAATATTTCAAGTGAGAATTTGGTCATTTTATWTGGAGTCAAAGTGGTAGGATTGTCTTTGCTCATCCTTGGTTAAAAAGTTTAATAAGTGCAAAATCCTTACTCATGATGAAAAAACTAGCCATTGAGGGATGGATGGAGGCTCTGCTGGCAGACGTCACAGCACCCGGCCTCTTAAATGATCTGTATCCTCATTCAGTGAGACAGGAGAGGCAAGGAAAAACCCACGGGTGTTTCCTCTGAACTTCTGCATAAGACCACCACCACAATTTACTTATTTACACATAAAACAGGCAGTGCAAGATCTTTCAGCCAAGCTCACATCTTCACTTGTTCCTTATCTCAAATCCAAAGCACCCCAACCACTGGGGGTAACTTCACCATTCCCARTCGTTTAGAACTGAGGTACCAGTATTGAGGACCAGGTATTTCAGGTGCCTTCTTTCTGGTGCAGTCCAAGTGCCTCGGTCGTCACCAGCGCCCACTGTGCCAGCTGCTGGGCAGACTGGTGAAGCTGAGCCACAGTGACCTTCCCACAGGTCCTGTGCTAGGTGCAGCAATCAGCCTGCTTGCACAGGACACTTCAGCCGCGTGCGCCCCGGCACAGACGACCAAGAGCAGCTCCCTGAACCGCCCCCACGCAGCCAGCTCAGGAGTAGCCCAGGGTCTCGCCCTGCACCTCAGCAACGTGACACAGGGTTGTGGTGGGATAGGAATTCAGTTTAAAACATTAGGAAGAAACTGCCCTGCCAGGCCATTGGAGAATTTCAGATATCTACAGATAAAATAGATTGACTAAGAATAGACAAAACATTGCCTCGATTCTGCTTTTAGAGGGGAGATCTGCTTGAGCATCACTGCCAGAAGCCTGTCATTAACTGCTCCTTCAGACTGCAGCTCGTTCAAGTTACAAGCAGCGATTTCAGAGGGAGCCTACCTATTACAAAGCACTAATAGGATGTAAATGTGCCTTGCAAGCAGCCTCAAAGCATACACTGAACCCCCCAGGTCCTTCACGGGCTTAGGAATTGCTGCTCTTAGGTGGAGRAGGAAAGAGGAACAGGTGACACCAGTGAACTTGGTCACATACCCTTGTCACAAGCATTGAGAATTCAAATGCAGGGTAGAGGGCTTCTGCTCACGAGAGACTGGACATGCGCTTAAAGATTCGTTTCCGTGCTTCAACCATTCAAGGCACAGTTCAGGGCATGCAAGCGTATCTTCCAGAGTATTCATTTTTGTCACATCTCAGGATGCTGAGGAACAGGGAAATTCTATAGGGGCTGACAGCAGTGGCACTCGTATATACACCTTTTCAGGAGAAAGCATGTCCCCYTCTGCCAGCTACAACTCATTGCTTTTTAGAGGCTAAACTTATTGCTTGTACAACATGAGAAATCTAGGCTGTGCGCTTAAACTGCGCTTACAATCTGAGAAAGCATCAGCATAAGGAGGACAGGTTTCATATGTTCTCCAAATAACGATCAGTCCAAATTTGTTCCATTCATAAGTTCAATGCCAATTTTTCTATTAAATAACACCTAGGGACAGAAAAAAATCAAGATATATTACTCCTGCATCTTCTACCATCATCAGTAACAGACTGTGATCTTAGCTGAGAATCACGCTGCTATTTAAGTAGAACAAGATGCAATTCATTTTTCCTGAGATGCACTAACCTTAGTGTAAAAGGGATCAAAGCTTTTAGAGCAATTGTGGTCAGCATCATGTGTAATAAAGGTCAGTCTGACACAGAAGGAGCACATTTTAGATGACACATTTGCATCTTTCTTTTGATTGTAGAGGTCCTGCTGTCATTAACAGGATTTGAAATCACTTAAGAATTTAGGATTAAAAAAATAAGTTGTCAACCTAGTGTTTTCAACCCTTCCTGCCTAGCCACTTCAGAAGCCTACAGTACAGTGCATGAAATGCCTGAAGTGATTATGTTCTGTTAGCGTGGAAGACGTGGCAAAAAATTGATTACATGGTGATAACAGGAATATGCTCAATGTTTAGGTATCAAATGAAACATAATTTTGTGGAATACTTTTGCCTTTAGAATAATACATCATCTTTCCAAACTGCCACAAGCTCCACTGTTATTAACACTCTTCAGAGTGACTACAATTGAAATGATAATGAGTTTCTAAATTAATATTGCATCTTCCCATTTCAGTATTTGATGAGCTGTATCAAAGCTTCATTAAATCACTCCCTGTTTTGCCAGCTACAGCTTATAATCAGGCCAGAGATGCACATCTGTCTTCACATCTTAGTCTGTGCTCCAAGCCATGCGCTAACTCAGTGTTCATGACGACTGGCAAACTCCAGTGCAGGATGAGCTATGTTAATGGGATAAATAACAGAGTTAATGATGCAGTGTTCAAAATATGACAATAAGATTTGACTGCTAAATAAATACTGGGTGCAGAATTACCAGGCTAACAAGATGAGACTTTGATGATCAGCTAAGAGTTCTCCCTTTCCTTCTTCAGCACTTCAAAGTTGTTGCATTTTGCCAACTTCATATTAGTTGTAAAAGCTAGATGATGTTCATATTCCCACGACAATTTTTCACTAGGTAAAATATTCATCCCTTTTATCTAGGGATATAGTACATTTACAGCTTTTCCTATACCTTAATATATCTATTTTAATGCAAGTCCTGCCTCCCAGAGACAGCCGATTGCTTCCATTCACCCACTACAACCCAAGTCTCTCCTGCCTGTTTCCCTTCTTGGTGGCTTCCATATCTCAAGTGTGTAGTAAGCAAGCACTCCCTTTCCCTTATTTAAAAACACATCCCTAGACCTTTCTCAGTGCATGGAAAGCTTCCTTAGAAATTCTTTATTTCACATCTACTCAAAATGCATTAAACCAAGTCCCTGGGACTGCAGAGCTGGAGAAAACTCAGCATAAAGTGCAAGAGGCGCCCATCCAAGCAGACCCTGGAGAGCAGCTGCGAGCTCAGCTCCAGCACATAGGAAATACCCACAGCATATTGAAACATGCCCTCACCCAGCTCTGCAGCATCAGCACACTCCCCAAAAAACATGAAGGAAACCCTAGGACACCGAAATACCAACTTACAGTTTTACACCTTTGGGATGATGGGCAGCTGAAAAGGAATTGAAAATGAGAAAAACTGAGTTTCTAGACTTCAAGGAATCTGTAATAGTCCACAGCTCAAGCAACATTTTATAGACAGGACTATGTCTTTACTCCAATATTTGTGCTTACA
The DNA here is from genome assembly GCA_003342895.1 of Casuarius casuarius. NCBI lineage: Eukaryota > Metazoa > Chordata > Aves > Casuariiformes > Casuariidae > Casuarius > Casuarius casuarius. The sequence goes on from PTFA01000044.1 coordinate 1,068,522, forward strand.
TTTCTTGAGACAAATGTTTAAGTTTGCTGATTCCATTTCATTTTTGTGATAGTTTACACTTCCTTGATTATTATACATAAAGGCTGTAGATTCCTCACTAGTTATTCATGACTTAAATTGCCCACAGCTTTTTAGTGATGGCAACTTTTTTTGCTCTACTCTTCACTTAGTTTTCCAGGCAGATTTCCAACAGTCTGCAAGACTAAACTCACTAAATAGAGCTCCAGACTACTCTGCTTGCATTAAAAAGAAGAGACAACATGCACCTCCCTAGCAGGTTCTGCACTGCCCCAGCCGGTTCTGCACTGCCCCAGCCCTGCAGTTCTCTGGTTATTTCCCCAGGAACAGAATTGCTCTGCAGCTCATCTTACTGCAGCAATGAGCTTGGCCTGCACCAGTGCCTTGAGCCCCTGGCTCAACTCTACAGTTTAAAGCTGATCAGGTGCCTTGTATGTAAAGGTCACATTTCAAGCACCTTATGACAGTAAGTCTCTGCTCTGGTACAGTGTTTTCCAGAGGACGACTGGAAAGCCCCTTCCGTGCCATTGCCTTTGAGCACCACCCCGTAAGAACATGAGCTTTGTCACACTACTGCCGATACCAGCGGGATCCGAGTCCACAATGCTGGTTCTCTAATACTGCATTAGAAATTACTTGTGATCTTACTCAGTTTCAGGGCATGTGCTGTTAGCATGTGCTCTTTCTGAATTTCAGTGTTCAAGGGCACAGGGATCCTGAGATTAGTTTATGCTAATTCTTAGAACCRAAGAGAGCAAAACTTGAGTGAAAAACTAGATGTATAGGAAAAACTGCAGCTGTGCAGTGTTCAGGGTGCAAGCTGCTCAGGAGCACCACACTCCCACTGTACAGGTCACTCCATCCAGCCTCAGACCGCAGGCACAAAATGAGGCCAACCCGGACGCTTTTGGGGCGCTGGTCAGAGCTAAACCACATTAAGCCCTCCTGACCAGCGCCGCTCCCCGAGCGCAGCCTTCCCGGCGGCGTGCCACCTCTCAGGGCTGCAGGGAAACCCCGCCGGCAGCAGCAAGAGGACGGCCGTCAAGAGCAGGGAGCCCAGGGCATCCCCACAAGCCGAACTCGAATTACATGCCTCAAAGTTTAAATGCAATTCAACTAAGGGATCAAGCCAACTAACTTCCTCCAACAGGCATACCATTAGGTCAGAGTAAATTAATTAGAAAGCAATTTCAATACTTTAAAATAACTTTTAAATCTCAGAGCTGCATAGGCCAGGCTCTGGTATCTCCTTGTTTTTGTTTATTGTCAAAGCTGACTGTAATTATGGTGTATGTGCCAAACCAGGATTATACCTAGCTTTTAAATTAAAATAGCCCCTTCAGAACCTGCTGAAAGATGCAGCTAATTCATTTAAATTCTCATTTCAAGACAGACATTTCAAGTTTAGAACCTAAGTACTTGGCTAGAGCCCAAGAGACCTTTCCATTTTAAAGTGAATTCATGATTTCCAGCCTCCCCCCTTTTAGAATTCCTGCCCCTGAAATAATAACGAGGAGTCAGGAAGCAAGAAGTCAGGGAAGCCCTCACTGTCCTGACAGCCTTTTCCCAAGTACCAGAGAAGCCCCAGTCACCCGTTCTCACATCACCAGCTCCAGCGCTCTGCTGTCGCTGCCCCTCCAAAGAGGAAAATCAAACAAAAACTCAACATATTTAAAAGTCTTAGCAAGGATTTCTGATCTTCAAATCCAACACCCAGCTCAACCCAAGCCACAGTCCAGCCAGAACCAGCTCAGGCTGACAGCTTCTACAGCAGCCTGCAGTCGGTGCTCAGATGCTCCATCCGCCTGCAGATCAACAAGGCTGCTGTGATTCACCTTTAGCCAGCAGCTGCTTGAGCTRAACAGATTACCAGGTACTGCTCCTGGGGTCTCTCAACATCTGCCTCAAGCAAAGGCAGGTCGGATTCAAAGTTTCTTCTTACRCATGCCCTAAATCTTTCCTGTGTTTAGTCCGCAACTCCTTTCCGTTACTAAACTCTGGTCAGAATTTCACCTTGTTCCCTCCAGTGGAGAACAAGGGAACAGAGCAGAGCACAACTTTGTTATTCAGGGCTTAGTCGGCCCAATCAAATCCAAGCAGAAAAGCCACAAATCAATTTGTAGTAAAGACAAAAAATTGATTTTCCTTTTTTTTAAAAGTTGTTGTATAATGCAAGTTCATGTGATGGGACTGAGACTCAAAAAATAGATCATCTGTTAATTTGCTTTAATGAGGCTTAACGGTGTTTGCCAGAAAGTGATTAAGAAACCATGTACTAACCTCAACTTCTGTCAATAGCACAAAAGCACCGTCAGAGGCATTCGAAGGCAGCGAGCGGAGCTGCCCGCGCAGGGACCCTGGCGCTAGACCACACCGATGGCTGCGGGCAGACGAGTGACACGCTGCCTGCAGGAGCTGCTCAGGCGACGCAAACCTGGCTTTTCAGAGGTGGTCAACAAGTGACAGCCCCCTGAATTCAGATGTTTTCCTCCTGGCACACAGAAGTGTGCTGGGACACTGCCCCGCCTGTCTGAAGCATACGATAACTAGTATCCCCACGGAAAACTGGCCATTCTCCCATTTTCCAGAGCCAAGTAACACCCGCCCCATTACATCAGGCTTTTGGGACAGCTCCTCCCTCGGACCAGCAGCCCTGCCAACCTTGGAGGAGCTGCGTCACTCTGCAATGATTTTTACTTCCAGCTGCTGAGAAATCTGGAAGCTGTTTTAAAAGAAGTCAGCCCAAACCCAGGTGCTGTTTGGGTACAAGAACCTGCTCCTGGGAAGCAGTTTCCAGGATAGCAACCCTGGTACCTCCCACCAGCACAAAATCCACTTTACATCTATAGACTGAAGGCARCCCCCTCATATAAAGCTTTAAAGTCCCAGTGCTAAACAGGCCAGAGGAGAGATGGGCACATCGGGGTTTTCAGTGTAGGGGTAGAAGAGTGCGGGTGGGTGTGCAGGGTGGGGGGTCTCTTCATTTTCCCCCTGCCTGTTGAATGCCAGGTGTCTCAAACTCCATCAGGAGAGCCAGCGTCCTTCCTTGCAAGGCAGCTGGYCCATTGATTGCTGTCAAATGCTTTTGCCTCTTTCAAACTGCCAAAAAAGCCCCAAAACAAAACCTGCAAACCTCCACCCTTGTTTCTGACAAATTCCTTAAGTTAAGCACYGTTTTGCACAGAACACCCCTCTGCTGTTACAGCTCGTCTTGGTTAGGTCTAACCAGGAAAGGGGCAGAGAAGTCCGAGCTGGAAGGAGGGGAGCAAGCTGACATGGTGGAGGCTCTGCCAAACTATGAACAAGCTGAAAAGGACGACTGAAATTCAGGAAAAAGCAAGTCTAAAAAGTTGTTATAGGATGAAAGAGAACCACTGGGCTAAGAGGAGGAAGGAAGCATTTTAACCAAGTACGAAAGGGAGCATTAGCCAGATGTACCCAGAGGAAACAGAACGGCCCTGCTATAACACGAAACTGGTCTCTGCCAGCCCAAGATGCAGAAGTTTTGATACACATTGGCATTTTGTTCCTATATTTAAGATCAAAAGCTCTATCTAGAAAGAGAAAAGGGAGTACAAACCAAGGAGGCAAAGGAAATGTGGTGTTTGCACTTTCCACTCCAGTAACTCATCCTGCCTCTGATGCACAGTATCAGAAGTCAAAATCTAATCTGGGCTTTGCCAGGTCAGTGAATGGTGTTCAGAGGTAATCCCCAAGTAAACACACYGGGCTATAAAACTGGACCTCTGAACTGCCAAGGAGCAGCGTGTGAACTTGAGGCTTTCCTCAGCAGAGGATGTGTAACAAATGTATAATATTGGAATGAAAAATGAGTCTTAACTAAGCCAGGAAGTCYCTCTTTACAGATATTTTCAAGCAGCAAATTTTTATGAAGACTCAGAAGACACTTAATCAGGAACAAGGTAGTTTCACTGAAAACAATAACCATGATCTTTAAAAATACTGAACTCAGTTTCATACAAAACTGGCAGCTACACTAAGTAGAACTGTTCAAGCTGATTGAAGATATCAGAAATTCTCAAAAGCTTAACATGAACTTCAGGATTTGGTCCATTTTGGAGGGTACTAGTAAGCTCTTAGTTTAGCCCTGGCAATTACCTTAAGTCCTTGAAGCAGGTTAAAGGGGAAAAAAGTATTCATGACCCTCATTGCCTTTGCTCCTTGGCAGTGTCCTGCCTTAAAAAAATCCCCATGCAGCTTCCAAACTCCTGGGTTTCTCCTCTGGGCTTCCACACCCCCACACTCAGCCATTATRCGCCCCAGGGAACAGAACTTCTCCTACACAGCATGGAAGTGCTTAAATTTAATATTTGCCTTGGGGCAGCAAAGATGCTGTCAAATATGCCAGGCTTTGTTCCGGGGTTACAGAAATGGGGGAAAGGGAGGAAGGCATCGAGTGTGAAACAGCAAGCTCCACAGGATCCAAGAGCATTACCAGCTCTGCCACAGCCAGTCTGCGTAGCCATGGGCAAGTCCCTTACACTAGATCCTCAAAGGCGTTTAGTTCTTAAAAATTTGTATCCAAACCTTAGTTCTTCTATGCTCAAATCACCATCTATGAGACAATCTTGCTGCTTTCCTCCTGCCCACGCCTGTCTTGTCTATTCAGACTAGCTGGGGGGCAGAGGCTGTTTCTAACCCATGAGTTCCCAGGCTGTGTCCCTGCAACTCTCCTCCTCTGCAATAGCTCTGCCTCTTCTTCCCTGCTGTCCAGGCACATCCTACTCTTCATGTGACAGCCAGCATAAAGGGCATTATAGGGTTAGGAGAGAAGGCGGCAGAGGAGGAGGGAAGGGCCAGGCATAGCCAAAAGCTGATGGAATATTTCTGGGACATCTTATCTTTCTTCCCATCCCGAGTGCTCACCCTCCCTCCCCAGCTAGCAGGGGATTCAACACTCCTGATAAGCTCAGCCCCATACAGCTTCCAGCACAACTGGCCCCAGAGCAGCTCTTCACCACAAAGGGTATACTATACCTTAACAGACCGTTACATCAGCAGCCACAGGAACAAGAATTCCTGAAATCTCACCTGGCACAGGGAGGAGGGAAGGGACATCAGCCCATGGAAGTCAGCAGGAAGACTCGCAATCAGCAAGTCCTGGGTCAGACCCAGATAAAGCAGCACTAGGGTTCTGAAGATAGGAGGGTGGAGGAGGTTTAGGTGAGACTTCAAAGGAGAAAGTGAACCAGAAAAATTAGAGTTAGAATGGGTAACAATTAGTGGAGGGAAAACAATATGTAGAATCAGTAGAAGAATCAATTCCAGTAATGGCTGTAAGATTCACACACCAAAAAAAAGGAGATTCAAAATCCAAATCCCATGGCTCCTTAGCAGACAGAAATCCAGAGACACTTGGTGCGCATCTCCCAAGCTTTAAATAATTTGTTTCAAGTCAATTACTGTGTGCTCCCAAGACCGAGGCAGCACTTGGCGAGTTTATCCTTAATGGCAGTATTTGCATCATTCATCAGCATGTCCTTCCGAGCACTAACTATCCTGGCTGCTGCTTGAATCTCTCTCTCAAATACCCTCCTGCAGCTCTGCTCCGGACCGTGACACACAGCAGTCCAGGTCGGGTGGCCTCCTGAGGCAGGAGCCATCCCTGCRGATGTCCGGCAGCGCAGGGGGAAGGCGGCCTGCTCCAGCTCTCAGGACGTGCTGCGGGAGGCAGTGCCAGCACCCAGCACCATGGACCTTCCTCCYAGTGCCAGGGCTTCCATGCCGGGCCCATTTCCATCACCTAGGACAGGACATTCTCCCCATGTGGCTCCAAGAGGTGCCAGGAGCAAGAAAAACTTTTGGAACACTATCACTAACAACTCCAGAGACAGTCCATAAGTTATTTGCCTAAATGCCATCACTCAATGGAAAACAAGAGTAATAACTACAAAGCAGCACCTCAGAGAAGTTAACCCAACTCTGAGGAGGTTTCTCCAGGAGCAGGGTGCAAGACACAGGGCTCACCCGCCTGACCAGCTGGATCCCAGCAGCACAGCCAGACCTGCTGGGCGCGGAGACGGAGCAGCCATGCACCCACCTCCTGCTGAACACTGTCAAAGCCGGCCCCGCGGGCAGGAGCACGCRGCACAAGCATCGCGTCTGCCCCATCTCCAGAACTTTTAGGTGGGCACCACGCACTAAGTTGATAGGAGCTTCTTTTTAAATTGCTCCTGGAGACCTGTGGCCATAGGTTCCCAGTGCACTAATCCAAAGCTAAAGCCAYCTTTCAGTGGACAGGCTGTGGCTGCCTTTACCGACTTGCCAGGGAATGTCATGCTGAATGCTTTCGTTCGAGTGTTCCCTATTACTCAGGTTCATGAAGCTGGGAACAAACAGTATCTTTTCTTTCCAGGAAAAAYTCACACTGTTAAAACACCAGATCTTCTCTTCAAAAGAAATGAGGTATTTCGCTTGCCCCTTAAGCTACTTATGTTGTTGAATGAGGGTGTTATTTTATAAACTGAAAGGACAAAAAAGAGGAATTATTAAAATACATGAAAGCCTTAGCTGAAATGCACATTTGGGAAGTGTGGCTGCAGCAATGTTATATAAAAAGGTTTAATGAGCTCTGTGGGAAAAGCAGACRAACTCAGCAATTCAGCTGCAATGTATTTTAGCTCATATGCTCATTAAATGGGTTGCACTGGGACTTAAACTTATTTTGTTAGTTATTATAAATTGCAGCCCTATATTCTCTGGGTTTTTCACCCATTTTGTGCATGCTCCTTGACTCCAAGGTCAGGAAAGTTGGTGGCTGAYAAGACCTATTGTTTATTATGTCAAAGCAGCCATCCCAAGAAGTAAAAGGAGGGCTAGTCTTTAAACATTTTCAGAGTGCTGTCCATGTTAGGATTTAAGCACCCCAGAGAGCTCCACTGTTTCTTTAGGAGTCTTACATGGACTAAATTGGATATTCAGAAATTGCAAAGCAGTGCTGTTTCTGCTTTGCACACACTTGCACAGAAAAAGCGAAGCCGTTTCCATGCAGCTGCACAGCTGGCTCTCAGCTCCACRCAGAGGCAGAGCGACCACGGGCACAGGATCAGCGTCACACGACGGGCGCAAGGAGTGCAGTGTTACAACAGACCAGTATCACCGCCTGGAAAGATCCCAAGAGCCAGGCTTCGCTCAGTAACTTCCATTTCCAAAYCAGCAAATCATTTTTGATCACACTGGGAGCAAAATAGAGAGAGAGGGACAAACAGACATGCAGGGGGCAAGTCAGTGTTTCTAACTTTAAGGAAGTGCAGTTGTCAGCAGGACCTATTCAGGCTGTGATTTGAGGATAAATGGATGGCAATTTTCCTCTAAGGTATCCAAATTACAGCTTTTGCACATCTCAGATAATATTACCCAGCTGCACACACAGGTTGGTCAGTGGGCTGCCAGGGAAACCCTCTATTTAAGTGTTAATGTATCTGGGCTTTTACACAGGAGCTATTGCTGTGGTAGGCAGTGCCAGGCACRTGTCATTTGGGTCTGTCAAATCACTGCTCCTCGGGCACCTTTCCTGCCCACCTCACAGGAGGACATTTGTATCTTAAGTCAGTGAAGCTTGGGGAGAAAGTTTGACTCCTGAAGGAGGTACAGAATAGGCACACAGGAGACCCTGCCATTGCCAGGCTTCTCCCCTTCCTTGCCCATATCGTCATTACACCTCTAAGCCCTCAGAAGAGAGATCCTCATCAATATTCATCAATAGGTCCATACCTGACACACCAGGGCTTGGGTTTAGGAGCTATGAGCTAGTTCTAAACTGAGCTTTGAGCACCACAGGTACAGAAGTGTTCTATGATCATAATTAAGATATGATCTTGCTAAGAGTAATACAACATTCTTAAAACCCAGCACCATAAACCACCTCTTCCTCTCCAAAATCTTCTTAGGCTTTCAGAGAGGGGCACAATTGTTTTCTCTTTGCAGAATACTGATGAGATAAAGGACAGGATCTGTGATAGATGAGAGTCAGCACAGCTCTACTGAAGCTGGTTTACATCGGTTAACAAAATGGCTTGCATTTCTCACTGCTGCAAGTCCAGCAATGGAGAAAGGGCTTTTCAGGGATGTCATCACTTTTGGTCCTTCTCCAGGAGCCACTGCAGCTCCGCCCTGTGCGGAAGAGCAACTTGAGCCACAACTACTCAGGTGACTGAGCCCTGAGCTCTTATGTGCAGTGAGGCAGAAGGCACTGCTCAGACAACCACRAGAAACAGCCTGAAAGACAATTCCTTAGGATCACAGCTTTCAAAGTTGCACACAAAGCTGCAGCRCTCCCACCCAGCGAACGCTGGCAGGGTTTGCTGCACGAGGCTGCTGAGGTCTCTACTGCAGAGCTGCATAATGCCAGTCTGTTCAGTGATTCACTATTCTGAACTGCTGAATAATTCAGCATGCAGGATTAATGGCATATGCCACTGAAACACGTTCCATATGGAAGTTCAGGTCCCTCTGGAGTAGCTGCCCCAAAGGCAACTGCACATCTCCCAGTCCACGGAGCTTGTGCAGCATGCATAAGCTTCTCTGCAGTGTGACCACCGGGAAGCCACAGGCTTGCAGGGTCCTTTGCCGTCCCAGGTAGAGCAGCAGYCTAGGGTCTACAAACAGAGCTGGTGAGGGATGGAGGAATAGAGCTCTCCTCTTCTAAAAYAGGAACCCAACAAGCCAAAACACTAAAGGACCATGGTCAGCCGACAGCAGCAAAGCTCTAGCCTCATCCTCCCAAAACATATTTAGCAAAGTATTGCATAAAACCTGGCAGAAGACATGCTTAGACCAACTCTCTTCAGTACAAGGACATCTTATCTGCCACTTAGGCTGTAGATTGACAATGCACAAAGACATGAGCTTAACTAAGTGCTTGATATGCTTGGGGGTTGAGTGCATCGTCTTCTGAAAGGAAGGCTTAAAATATTCAGGCCAATTGCAAAAGCCACTGAAATCAATGAAGGAAATCCCACTGCTTTCAGRAGGTTTCATGCCAGGGTCATTCCTCTTTCTGGAGCTCAATTATGCCACAACTGCTGTACAACACAAGCACTCAGAGTTGGTGAATCTGGCACTTAAAGCTGCACCCTTACTGCTGCTCCACATTGTGCCTTTCCTTCACTCGGCAGGAGACAAGTGCTGGGTGCTGTCAGTGCTCACAGGAATGTCCCTATCCAAGGRGGCACGAGGGGTGAGATAGACAAAAGTTATTGTCCAAAACACACAAATGAACAGGAGCATGAAGATATTTTTCATACTATCTGGTAAAGGCAGCACTACAAGATGATTCCACAGAGCCTCGGGCTTAAATGCCAGGCTGCCTGTCCTTTCTTCCACCCTGTTTTTGTAGCTCATTACCGTGTTCGCCACCTCGGACATGAAACTGAAGTTGTTCTTTGGAGCTTTACTCCCTTCTTATAGGTCACAACACCTAGCACAGCACCTCACATCTAGCTGCATGGAAGCCACAAAAGCTCAGTAATACACACGCAGACATCTCCCTATACACCATTTTCCCAGGAATTTTGAATTCTCAATTCACAGGTAATTAGGAAACAATGCAAAAACTGACTTGCACTTCTGAGCTGCTCAAGTTTGGGATTACAGGATCAAGTCAAATTTAATTAAGGTTCCTTATATCTGACTTTTTCAAATCAATTATGTGGTGAATTCATGAGCAATTGTACTTCAGTCTAACATGCACTCATTTCTTTCTCTTCCACTAAGCAGGGGGAGAGGAAAGCTGTATCACCCTTCTGCTGCTATCAAAGAGTAATACTCATTCCCAAGACTGGTGAATGGACTCTCATTAGCAAATGAGAATGAAAATATCCCTTCTTTCACACTAGCTACCAGGAAAAGGAAGATACACCTTTAGTGTAAATACAGTAAGTTAAAGGTTTAAAGTTGCTGAGAGGAGAGGAAGATAAGACTCCGCATTTCCAAGGGAAAATAGATGTTCAGATGAGAATGTCAAGTATTGTTAACACATTTCAGCAGTGGGAAAACCAAAATACAAGAGTAGCAGCCATAGYAGGACTGGTCCAGGACACAGGGGACAAATTCAGTTTGGATTCTGACAACACACCAGACTAAGTCAGCCCAAAACCTCCTGGGATATCAGCAACTCCCTAATAACTGCCCACGCCTCTGGTAAATGAGGTGCTTTCCTGCTGCTGCTGAGAGCTGATGACCTGTCACATCGCCTCACTTTGGCCAGTGTGACAGCATGTGGGCAGCTTTCTATGAGAATCTGAGGGCCTGAATACTGGCTTTAGTCATTCCTCGGGGAGGGTGATTTTTGCCATTGGTGAAGAGGAAAGGACCAAGTCCTGGAAGGGAGAGACAAAGTGCCGTGTGCTGGATGCTCCCGGGCACCCTGATGAGCTGGTTATGCTGCAGGCACGAGGCAGTGGACCCAGGAGCTCAGGAGCGTACCTGGTACTGGCACCTCCCCACGCCCTAACCAATAACAACTGAACAGAATGCGATAACAGATTCAGAAGATAGAGAGATCTCACTAAATTAACATGTACAGTGTAATCAACATTCATTAAGCCAATTTAGTCAAGTGATGACCTCAGCAGCTTTTATTTAATCATATACTTAAATGTCAAATCAATATGCAAATTTGGTGCAAGTCTTTTCCAATTACATCCCATTAAAAACTTTGAAGTAAATAAATGTAACSGGAGTCAGCCATGTCCAACGAATATAAACACAAAGGCTTACACCAGTCAGCTATTAGCGTCAGCACCACGCAAACACCTGAGGGCACGCCGTAATTGTGTGTACTTACTGTACATTCTGCATAAGCAGCCCGCTCAGGAACACRAGGCTTGTTCCTTGCCTCCAAGCTCCCATTTATAGAAGTGGTTACAGGGATTCTCCACACAGGAGCTGTTCCCTAGTTCCCTCCATGGGTTCTTTCAATTGTCACATGTCTGCCAGCTATTTCCAATGACATCTGTCACTGCAGTTGATTTTATGCCATTTTCTTTCTTTCTGCATTTGTTATATCACCTGTGAATCTCACCCACAAGCCTGGAAGAACTGAGAACTTGTAAAAAGCAAGATTTCTCTAAGTACATTCTCTGTGCAAGAAATACATGGCTTTGAACTGTGATGAGGCCCCAGTGTAGCTAGAAACACCCAAGTTCCCCTCGTTCAAGCTACAGAGCTGAGTGGGCCAAGCATTTCCACAGCGAAGGTCCACCCTGCCGCCACTCCGGCCAGCGCAGCAGGGAGAGCCGTCCTCCTGCGGGCACACGGGTCAGCAGAGATAGCAGGAAAACTGCCACCTTTTTGCCTCCTGTCCTTTCATTTAGGGTGACTGTCGGGCTGAAGCCTGACAAGTGAACACTGGCAGCACCTCGATAATATCACACCACAGACTGGGGAGAGCAGATACAGCAGCAATGGGCTTGACCCAGCACTGGGCTGTCAGACACCAGCCCCTTTCCGTGAACCTCATCCCAGGGCCGAGGCCAACTGGGCTGCAGCAGYGCTGTCAGTGAACTCACTTGTAACACAGCAGGAAAGGAGAACCCACGGGGAGAAAAGAGGGAATCCCAGGAGACAAAGAGTTCTTTTACCTAGGAGAAAATTTGTAAAAAAAAAAAAAAGAAAAAGAAAAGGTGTGGGAAGGACAAAAAATGAAGTGCTAGAATCCAAAAAGCGCATGGATTTTAGAAAGATGAGCAGAAATCCAGCAATGCCAAAGGGACACGTGCCTGCCAGGTCGTGTCCGTCCCAGCACGTGTACTCGGCAGTTGTGGCRGGCAGGGGACACTCGCACATGCCACTGCGGTACGGAGCGGGGGGCAGCCTGCGAGGAACCAGGGCGCCTGGCTGCAGGACACAGCAGGTCAAACGCTGCTGCTTCGGAGGGCAGTCGCACCTGCTCCTTACAGCAGGATTTAAGTAGTGGTGTTACACCTGGCACRTCCTGCTGCCCCCCTGCCCGGGGTGGATTCTGGAAGGGCAGGCGCAGGTCTGCAGAAGCGCTGAGGACCCAGAACCGAGCGCAGTCAGTGCCAAGCAGCCAGCCCCAGCAGATGTTCTGGTGCCACAGCGAGAGGCTCCAGACCCACCTGCTACCCCTGGAATGAACGCTATGGACAAACCCTGGCCATTTCAGCTTCTTACAGCCTCCCACRCAGCCTTCTGCAAGGAAGATTCCCTGCCCCTTTCCCTGTAGAAAAGTATAAAGTTATGGATAATTTTATTTGTGGGGCAGTCATTTGAACACAGCAAGAAGATGAAATAAAGCGAGATGAAGATAGGGGGGTCAGCAGGTGAGCTGTGCCCTGCTCCGCACCACAACTCCTYGTGGCTAATTTATCAGAGTTCCCATCAAGCTCTCCCTTACATGGGGAGTAAATCTGCTTTAATGTATCATACCTATTGCTAACTCACAGAACTGAAAATCTCATTTCATGGGCTCCAGGTTTACAGGATTACAATTCCACTGCAGAGAGTTTCTTAAAGCAATACAAACTAATAATAAAATATTAGCTGGTAAAAGCAGTACTTTTCTCCCGTTTCCCACTAGCAGTGGATGCTGTGAAGTGAAGAATACAACGCCRTCTCACCAGCACTGCAGAGCCCTGCTGCTTTCGGGCACGACGGGCGGGAGGCAGCCGCCTTCCCAGGGCTGGCTAATGGGGACCAGCTTTCCATGTGGGCACTTGAAGGGAAAAGCGTCTCCCCCAACAACAGCTGTGAGTTTATCATCAAGTYAAGATGTCAAGACTGCTGCGAGACGTCCTCTTTAAGGCTGCTGTAAATTGTTTAGACAATAGGAAATGACAGCTTTTTATAGCTTACAGTGGAAAACTCAGGATGAATTGCAGATTTACTGTTTTGCAGGTAAGGAGAGCATTGAATGAATATTCTTCATGGCAAAGCAAGCATCTCAATGCAAAGCAAGCATATTTGCTTATGGTGCATATATGCTGCTACTCCATTGAGAAAGTGTTCTGTTTAGGAGCTTTCAGTATCACTAAAGCAAGAGCTGCATTTTTACTGCAGGACTGAAGTGGATTTCTAATGTATTTTGTAGTTTGTGCCCATTACCTACACCAGGGGAATTCCACCATTTGGAAATAAASTACCTGATTTTCAGAAGTTAAATCTAACCAAAACTCAGCTGAAATCAGTAAAATGGAAGTGCCCAGAGTTTCTGGAAGCACAGCACTGGATGCATTTTCTAAAGTCTAACTGGGATGTCCTGAACTATCTGGGGAATTTTGCTCACACCCTAATGTTTCTGAAAGGCTGAGGCCTCCAGCTTGTCTTTATCYCAATTTCCCCCCTACCCCCAGCCAGGCAACCAAAAGAATCAAATTTATCGAACAGATTTCATTATGTGGAAAGCATAGTGATGAAACCCAAATTGCAATTGACTGAATTTTGAATTAAGCAATCAACTGATTAATTGCTTGACTTTTGTCTAATAAAGCAAAATGTAAATGCCATTGGCAAAAGAGTTACAATTCGTTACTGTAGTTTAGCTTTCGCCTGCTGCATGGCATGGAAATAAATGCTCCATTGGAATTACCAGATGAATGAAGAGACATATGAGACTGTTGCAAAATACCTAGCTACTCTAGTCTGCTGTTTTCTTGCTGYATAACATGTCACAAAAGAGGGAGTAGGAGAAAAATATATACATATGTATATATAAAACCCAAGTATTCTGTTTCCCTATGCAATAAATAGCAAGTGCCAAGACACACTGTCAATTCTAGCATCCTCCATCAACATTAATGTAGATGCAACCCACTGTATCTTTCAGATTGATTTTGCACTGATGAATGTGAGATTGTCAGATTGGTTAGCGCTCCCAAACGCATTCATCACTCCTGAGGTCATCCTGGACTCATTTAAAATGCCTCTTAATATCTCTCTCTGCCCTGTGATACCTCTGATGAATAGCCATTGGAAGAGAGAGTCTATTCTGCAGCATGTCAAGGCCACAGACATGAGGGCTGTCAAAATCAGCATTAAAACTTGCTCCATGTGCTGTTTTCTGAAATCCTTTAAATGGTGTTCTCTGCTTTCTGACATTAATCAAGGCTGACATCGGAGGGCTGAGGATGCATGTCAAGAGAAACTCCTCCAGATCCCAAAGATGTGAATCACCTGAAAAGCAGCCCCAGCACCTCGCTTTGACAGTAAGGGCTGCTCTTCTCCAGCCGACAGCTGCACAGCACTCAGCCAGGCAGCCTTTGCCACGCTGTGGTGGCAGCAGAAAGTCCCTTGCCTCCTGCCACGAGGCTGGACAAACCTCCCCACTTTGAATCCCCGTTCCCACAGTATGTCCTGTGCAGCTGGGACAGCAGCTGTCTCGGGGTTTTTAAGCAATCCCTAGCAGATGGGACTCCAATCCCGTTAGCACTTTAGTTGCTTGTAGAGTAACAAATTCCCCATCTCCACATTAAGCACCRGTAGCTAAGAACGCTGCACTTAGCACTACTGCCCTTCCCTGGCAGCCAACACCATGGGGGGGGGGGGTCCCGTCCTGCAACTGATCTCTCATGGAAGAGGCAAGGACAAAGATGATCCAAAGCCTTGAAAAGGAACTACCTGAAGCCTTGATTTCTGGAAAGATGTGATGTAGCATGTACAAAGCAAGCAATATTAGAACATACATTCATATATTATTTTGCTGTAACCTGTGCATAGGAGTTCAGTGTCACATCGGCATGTCTTTGGAACACCAACTACTACGTGCATGTTTTTAAACCGAGTTCAGTTGTAGTTTTGATGACAAGAAACAGGACACTCAAAGGGAGGTTACTCTTGAGCTCAGAATCAGAGTTTCCCAGGTAAAGTTCTGTCCATAAAAGAATCAAAAGACAATGTTGTAATCCCACTTCACATTCAGTTATGCRAGATGAATCATCATAGAATTAAAGTCTTTAATAATAGGAGATCTTGGAAAATAAGGATCAGAAGAGACCCAAAAAAGGTCACTTTGTCCACTCCCCCTTGCCTCAAAGGCAGGATAAGCTTTACCTAAGCTTTTCCTGGGAGTACCACTAGACAGATCTCTGGTAGTGTCCTGACATACAGGAGCCATGGACAAGTGAGCCAGACAAACGAGATCAGTCCTCAGACRGATCCTCCCATCCTTTGCAGTCTGCCCCATCCTTCCCCAGGTCTCACACCTAACCTGGACCCCTGCTGAAGGGCTGGGGATTATCTAGACTGTGATTAGGACAGCCAGACAGCAAGGAGAGATGAAGCAAAATTTGTTTTTCCCCAGGAACTGACTCATCTACACACATAAATGACTGCTTATTGAGGATACACTGCATTGCCGCTTTGGCAGCTGTGACTCAAGAAGGGTTTGTGTTTAGTTCCGTCTGGATGGAGACGTCGCAGCAGACAGCCATGCGAAGCTCCCCTAAACTCCATCCACTCCCACTCGGCCATTTCCACATCCAGCCCAGCACTAACCACACAGCAGGGTCCAAATGCAACGCAGGAATCTACAAGCTTGCAACACAGAAAACCATTTCTCCTGCTCTTACTCTCATATTCACATTTTCTCCCCTAAACCTTGCACTGCTAAAAGGCACCTTGACTCACTTGGGCAAGAGAACTCCTAACCCTACAGCAGTCTTGTCAGTTCTGGCCCCTGGAGGGGCACGGGACACATTGTGTTTTTGTTAAGGGGAAAAACAACATGTATTTATTTTTAGCTGTGAAAAGCCATCACTTCTGTGCCTTTTACTGACTCATAGCCCTTCAATCCCTCTCCACTTTTCCCCCCCAGACATCAGTGACCTGGGAGACTGAAAGCTGGTGATACATCTGAGTGCTCCAGTAATGCCCACTGCTAGCAAATCCCTTGGAAAAAGGCCCTGGCAGAGCTAGCAGCTACAGCTAGAGGGGAAAATGCACGGTAGCACTCCCATAATAAAAAGAAGTTCTAATTTTAGCAAATGAAAAAATAAATGGCTGCAGGCCTATATAAGCTACACATCAGCACAACAAGATGCTTAGTCAATAAAATAGTTCAACTAAGTCATCTCAGCATGTAATTCCATAAGGATTTTTTTCAGGGGGAAGTGCTATCATTTTCCATTTCTGTTTAATGAATCATGTGAATTATAGTAACATTACAAATGGTTTTCTCTGCAGCCTATTAGTTTGTTTCTGTAGGGTTCTAATGGAAGACATGCTTCATTTAGATCTTAGCTTGCCCCCAAGCCATAAAGAATAAATTGTATTATTATAAGCAGTTACCTTTTAAAACGATCTTATCAAAAAAGTATTCTGCATTGTTGTTGAGGAGGGTTATTACCATTTTAGACAAAATGCTGCAGGCACTTAGCTTTTTTTAAATATAAATAATTGCAGCAAAGAGACCAAGGGGCTGAAACTGTCTAGGCACCCTCTTGGCATGAGGATGAACATCTTCACAACACTATCATTCCCATCAGCAAACTGAATCACATGTTCACAGGGTTTAAGGCCAGAGGAGAAAGTACAATCATTTGTCCTCACATCCCGTGCATACAGGCCACTGCATGTCACCCGCTTTCCCCGCTTATTGAAGCCAACAGCTAGTGCATTGGACTATGACACAGCTCACATTTAGCTGAGCATATCTTCCCAAAGAGCATCCTGTCTGGATTTGAACACTATCAAGAGCAGGATCCACCCCTTCCATGAGGTGCTTATCCACATGAGGGATCACCCTTACTGCATTTCACATCTCTTCTTTAGACAGCCCTGAAGCATCACAGGTATTTATTGCTCCTGACGATACCTATACAGCTACATATATAGTTCATGTATGAAAGTATTCATTGAAGATGAATGAGAAGAAACTTAAGGTGTCCCAGCAAGCGCCAGGCACCCAGCTGAACCAGGCTGGCCAGTCACTGCACACTGGCACTGCCGTTAAGGCACCTGACGGCATCGCCCCCAGCCAAGACCTCTGCTCAGCTCCAATAGCCTTGCGATGCCGGATCAGAGACAGCAGCCCAAGCCAGAGCGCATCCCGAGGGAGCAAGCACGCCTGTCGCCCAAGGCTGGATCTGCTCATCTCACTCAGCAGATCCCTAAACTGTTCTAAAAAAAGCTTCCCGTGAGACTTGGTATTTCTCAGGAAAGCTAACACCATGGTCCCTAGTTTTAACACTGGAAAGGTTTTCATAAAGTTTAAACCTCCTGTTTTCATGTTTAAACTAACCTCCTGTTTTGCAACCTAGTCCTGCCTGTGATGGACAAGAGGAAGAGAATTTCTTTCCTCTTCACAGTTAAGTTTGAGACTTACGTTCTGCTCAGTCTTTTTCTGGACTGCGCAATTCTAGTCTGACCTTTGCACACGGATCAGCATTCTGTTGTGGTTAAGACTCCATTTTCTTATAGTCAAGTCCCTAATTAGGAACTAGAAGGCATCAGATATAACTTCCAATAAGCTAACTTTAAAAAGTTAAAGTAAAAATAAAAATTCATGTGCTTGTTGCTTTCTGAAACCCACCAGGATCACTCAGCTGAAGAACGCCATATCTTGCTATTTTTCAAGGATACAGCATCTTTTAACTGATTTGAATATCCCATATTGCTACAAGTCCGTGACCTTTCCACCTAGCCTAATACATATGCTCTGAATCAGAAAATATTATGGTCCAGGCAAGAATCTGAACAATAGAAGAATCACTTCTAAGCGATAATGTGTCTATATTGAAGGAGTGTTCCACTTCAAGACACTTCATTTCACAAGCTACTATCCAGGCCACTAACACCAAGCAGCCTCCATTTATTCAGCATCACATGCCAAAAGTTTCCTGTACGAATGAAGTGATATATATTCATAGTCCAGCTGCTAGTTAGATCATCATATAGTCTGAACAGATGAACAGCAGTAGCATAAAAACATCAGGTAACTCGGTCATCATGCTTCTCATAATAAAAACACAAATAAAATAGGAAATAAGAATTTTTGCTACAAGAAAAAAACAAATTAAGGTGCTGTCAATTTAATGTAGTTCTGCTTTTTCAGTAAAATAGCATCTGTTCCATCAAACTGAACAGTAATAATACCCTCCAAGGCACAAGGTCAGAAGTCTTCTAACAAGACATGATAAAGCACACATTTGGTACGCCCACCTTGTGAACGATGCTCTTATTTAAAGCGAAAGGAAGGAAGAAATATATTAATTACATCACTGTTGTAGTTCCGACACTGGATGGGGACAAACTTTACTGGGTGCTTTCTTTAGAAATAAGTTTTCTATATGCTGAAGAGTGGGTGTGTACATATACACATCTACAAATACATATATACGTCTTGGAAGTGAGGGGTCTGGAACGAAGACGGCCTTTGAAAATTCTGCTCCATGAGTACTACTGAAAGGTTAAAATTTCTGAGCATCAGGTCAAGAATGTCATGACCTCATCAGGAACCAGTGGCCAAGCTTTACATACCTATAGCCAGCATTATTTGCAACGTTCCTCTGTTCAGGAGGACAAGAGGCTTGCATCCCAAGAGATCCTTTATCCTAAAAGATGGTTCGAAAACACTAAATGAAAGTTCCCAGTCAAGGAAAGGGCCTTACCATAACTGAAATTTCCTCCCGGGAAAGGACAGTGCAGGCTGTACACAGATAAACTGTGTATCCTTAATGTCTTAGCTCCTGACTCCCCCAGACCTCCACAGCTCACCATGCTCAAGTCCTGTCAGTCTGAAAGGTAATGCTTTCAGAGAAAGGATATATTTGACAGAAATTTGAGCAGATTTATCTCAAAACCCTGGAAACTTTTCACCCTTAACAGTAATGTTTCCAAAATTCCTGTCAAGGCTCTGCCTGCACTCAAGCCTTAATGGATTTTCACACTTGGCAAAATTTATCAGAAGGAAGTAGCAATTTAATTTGTACATCAGATTCTGAACTGATAGACTAACTACACCTAATCTTTGGTTTCCACCTTTTCTTCAAAGGCATCTTCTCTGCAAGCGTTCAGCAAGACTCTTCAGCATGTCCCGTGCTGTTAACCCTCGCTCAGCTGTCGGCCTTGCAGAGGGTGAGGCTGCCGCTGGGGGATGCAGGCTCTGGGTGCTGGGGCCAAAACCTACCTCTGCAGGAGCCACGGCAATGCCACAGGCCTGAACACCCACCCCAGGAGCAGCATAGCATGAAACAGCCTCTTAAAAAGAGGAAAAGATGCAGCAATGTAGGAGCTGTGCTCCCCACTCCCTCAGCCCAGAAGCACCAGTCCTGCACCTCTCAAGGCCCTGCATCCCATTTGGGATGAAAACCACCACCTGTGTCCAGCCCTGCCCCTGCATTTCTCACATCCCTCTTTCACCCCACTTCACTGGAGACCAAACAGCTGCAAGGGCTTCTCAGACACCTGAGCCCTGTACAAGGCAAGTTCTGGCTAGACAAAGCTAAAATAGACATGAGGGACCCTGCACAGCCATAACCGGCACCTAGGAGTGCCCTGCATGTCCATGAGACAAAAGAGCTTCTCCTGAGGACCCTCCGCCCCTTCAATAAGTTGAAAGAGAAAAATCAGTGCAGGCCACTGGTGTCCTCTGTCCCTATGGGGCAGCTGGAGTCCATTACTCCAGCAGTATACCAATACACAAACACAAGAAAACAGAAGTTGTATGAAAAGCACACAAATACCATGAATAACCTTTGGACAGCTGCCACGCTCAAAGGTAAGGCCGGTTCCAGACATAAGGCTCATTTGTTAGAAGTGTATCAAACCGCTTTCAGGCTTGCTGGATCTCTGATAACTCAAGAGCAGCCCGTCTGGTCACCAGAGCAGCTCCTGCACTGCCATACAGTCCGTCCCTTCTAGCTGTCCTGCTGCGGAGAAGGGCCCGCCGACCACCTCCTGGCAGGAAGCCGCACAAGCAGCGGTTGGATGATACTGAGTCCCACRGGAAGGGACATTGCCCAGCTCTTGCTGGCTCACCTGCCAGCCCCCAGAGTACTTCTCACTTGAGGCTCCTTCCTAAAAAACCTCCTCCCAAATCTGAGGATCTTCCCCATAAACAGGTCTGAGCCTCCTTACTGTGTGGTGGCTGAGAATATCCCACTCTCCAGAAGCTCCTATTTTGTTCAAAATGTGTGTGGAGGCCAGGAGGGGCTGACATTTTCCAGTGCTTTCGCTCTGCAGATCAGAGCTGTGTATATCAACCACTCCCTACCTACTTCGTTGCTTCACCCTGCCRAGCCCCCGCCTGCAGAGATACCTGCACACCAACCTCCCTGGTGCAAAGATGCAGTATTTGTCTGCCAACATCTCACATCCATGCTCCTTGCCTTCTCCTGGACAGCCCTGCTTTTCCTGTCCCAGGGCCGCATGCTTCTTCCAGACTCCAGCCCTCGAGAAGGCTGAGGCCCTGGCTGCTGGAGACACCTGACCAAAGGCAGCCGCACCTAGGAAGTGCATCCCCGCCCTCGATGTAAATATTTGCATTCGCTATTGACAATTTATAAACCTACCTCCCTGATCAGACACAACTTAGTATCCTAACTGCAATCAGCGAGTTACAAGGCAACAAAATTGCTTCAGCTGCAAGTTGTCAGAGGGCAGTGTAAGACACAGGGCTCTGCAAACTGATCTGTGCTGGCAACCTCTCAAAAGGGCTCCTAATGGGTTTGGCTGTGGCAGCTTATTAACCAAGGCTTATGGGAAGTCCTGCCATGGGGAAAGGGGGCTCCTTAAATATTTATTTGCTGTAGTTCRTAAGAAGTTTTTTCTCCACTCTAAGAATACAGAATATACAGATGTGCTATACAGAAACATGGAACACAATAAACTGCCATAAAAATCAGAAAAGCTACAGCCACTGTAATTTAAGTGAAACCTGTTTTGCTATTAAAGATTTCTGACTCCTAACCAGCAACCTGGAGTTAAGATGCTGGAGACCATGTGCATACACAGATGTTTTTGGATGGCTTTTTTAATTAACAGCAGCTGGAAACAGACAGGACTTCAAAGTACATGGTCCAGTACACAGACAGCCTGGCTCTCGTCCCCTCAACTTGGAGGTTTCGCATTAGCGAACAGACCAGCAGCGTTGGGTTTGGGCTGGGATGTCACTGCAAGCAGAACGCCAGGCAACGTGCCCACGGTTACGCTGCACCGCGGGTGAGCGGCTCTCCCCGCTCAGCCCCAGCTGGGCCGCACGGAGGGCGCAGGCTCCCCCGCCGCCTCTGCTGCAGCCTGGGCAAGGGCAGGAAAGGGGGCACGGGGCAGGGATTGGAAGTTTGATTCCCAAATGAGGCCTTCTCAGTTCCAGAGTTAGGGAGAAATTCCCGAAGGCGGGGCTCAAACAGAGGAAGAGGGTTACTGCATCAAAAGCCCTCAGTCAAAGCAAGAGCATGTACAGGGGAAACAGAGCAGAAAGATGCCAAGAGAGCAGGGCAGGATGGTGACGCTCGGGGCACAGCACTCCCTCAAGGGCAACCCCTGCACCTCAGCACACTCCCGTAGGCCAAGGGGATCAAATTCCTCATGCAGAGTGTTTTGCTCTTTATACAAACAGCTTCACAAGGGGAATTTGGCACTTGCCCACAGAGCAGCAGCCACGCCAGCTGAAGGGGATGCTGCCCCACTCACACAGCGGGTTGGCCAGGCAGTTGTGTCTGCAGTACAAGAACTCCAGCTTCCAGCTCAGGGAGCCAAAAGCCACTCCATGAAGTGCAAAGCACACAGATAAATCAAGTAATGGTAAATAAAAAACCCCAGCAACTTAAAGTTAGAATTCAGACCACAAAGATATTTTTCCTGTACTTATCTCCACACATCTCTGCCCACTGATGCCAGAGGCATGACTCTCTATGGGACCAGAACATGATCTGCTCATAATTGCAAAAGCCTCCCAAACACCAGGCTTTTAATTGTTTCTATATAAGTTTTGCCTAACAGCTATTTTAATTTCAAGCAGCTGTCTTAAAAACAGCAATAAGAAAGCAACTTAATATGTAGGGTTTCACTGTGATGGCTCGTTATTGATTGAGAAGACAAGAAATATAATTAAGTTGTTAAAAAATACATACTGTCCCTATGTGAAAGTTTCACTGGAGACTCAGCCATGGATTATTTCCCATTCACACTGCCAGGCGAGTCTGTGCCTCTCGGCACAGCAAGGGAGTCACAGGAAGAACTGGCCCTGGAAAGAGGTGCTTCGAGCAAGTCAAGCACTTGCTCTTCAGTGCTTGCCACAGGCACAAAGCAGAAAAACAAACTACGCAAAATGTAAGTAAGAACACATGAAAACAGCATGCCTGTAGACGACCTGCTCTACATGGGCGGTGTGTGAGTGTGCACCCAGGTCTGACCCACACAGGCCGGCCCGATGCTGCAGTACAGCACAGTTCCAGCTGCTGAGGTCCGTGCAGGGCAGCCCAGGGCCGGCGTAAGGCATTTGGGCAGGTCTGGCCCTTTCAGTAGCACAGACCTGGCTGCTAAGTCCTGCATGAATGCAGTTTGTGACAAGCCCAATCCAGTGTTCGCCCAGCCCATCATACACTGCCAAGCGGTCAGTGAAACTGTGGTTTATGCCTTCTACATCAGGCCAGTTCAGACCATCGAGTCTGGGTAAGATATCTGCTGGCCAAAAAACAAAAAGCATTTCCCCCTGCCCCTACGAGATGAGTGGAACTTTACTTTGAGGTGCTGCTCATCAGTTATCACAGCCCATCTGGCTCCTTCTCCAAGCTGCATTGATTATGAGCATCCTGTGCCCTAGAGATAAACACACCAGCCCCACTTCCCTCCCATGCCGTCTCCATATTGGCTCATAACGTGACAAGACTGGTGATGAATAGCCTGCTGGGAAATCAATAGGAGCACTGACATGTCACAGCCCCGAGATTAATGGGACTGACTTGGCACAGAAAACTTCCCTTCGTCTGCACAGCCAGCCCACAACGCTCGTCAGTGCAAGTTTCATTAACCACAGGCATGTATTTGACCTGCGTGGCCACCCCCTAAAGTGGGGTTAAGATTTCCAGAATCCCACT
This sequence comes from Casuarius casuarius, assembly GCA_003342895.1. Taxonomy (NCBI): domain Eukaryota; kingdom Metazoa; phylum Chordata; class Aves; order Casuariiformes; family Casuariidae; genus Casuarius; species Casuarius casuarius. Next base: position 1,091,555 of record PTFA01000044.1, read on the forward strand.
GAGTCACAAGTAGAAAAGCCTATGTCAGGTCTAAATCAGAAGTCCATGAAGATTGAAAAAGGTCTCTCTCAAGTAGTCAGGAGCAGAATACAAAAGGGGCTAAATAAGAGGCCCCAAACACCGCCTTCACAGATTGGTTCTGGCATGTAACAGCTGTATTTTGTTAATGATAGATAATCATTTTGGGGAAGGCCAATTAACTTTTCTATTAATCCATCAAATCAGTCCCAGCCCTTGCTCTACTAATTTTAAACCTGATACAGCTCAGAGGTAGAGTCTTCTCCAGTGTATGGGCTGCAGTTGCAGCAATATGAAAGGAGCTCATTGCTACAACCCACCTTCCTCTGGAGCCTGAATGTCCAGTCTCCAGGCAGCACCACCCTGACAGCAGGTGATCCTTTGCAGCACTGTCAGCAGCTGTCCTCGTCTGCAATGGAAAATCCTGAAATCATCTCCATAAAATCTAGAGGAAAATAAAATGGACTCCTCTGTAAGCAACAACTGTGTTTGTGGGTGAACCAAGTAGCAGTGAGTATTCAGAAAGTCAAGAATTAGTGGGAAAAACAGCAATGAAAGGAAAGACAGAAAGGTGGAGACAACAGGACACTGTCAGTTCTAGTTCAGCTTCTAGTTTCAGCCCTGACCTAAGACATGGTCTCAGATAAGGTCAATATCTGCTCCTCACTTTCTTCAACCCACATCTGGTTATTCAGTAAGCTCTGCAGGGGCAGAGACCGTTGCATACAGCAAGCTGGCAGAATGCTCATCCCTATGGATCAACCTTGGGAGAAGCATTTGGGAACTACTGTTACACCATAAAAACAGAAATAAACAGCGACAGAGTGAAGCACCTTCAGTGCAATGGTGTGGAATCTACACACAGGTCATTTTAGCCAGTTTAGCCCAAGGATATATATTTTATGTGCATGCAGCGCAACTTGCAACCAGTGCAGCTATAGCTCGTGTCCTAGCTCCCCTGGCCCTCTGCTTGCTGGAGGACCCCATCAAGAGCACCTCCAGGGCCCGAGCCATGCCCATGCACAAATCACGAAAGCTGAGACTTAGCTCAGAGCTAGAAAGAGTAGTACAGATGAAATAAGATACCAAAATGGAAATCTTGATGAGAAGCAGAACACACAAGCCCCTCCATCCCACCCCATAATTCCCACATCCCCTCTCTGCACAACTGGTAAATCTGGTATTACCCTCTGAAGCTCCGAATTCAGTTGAGAGGAGTATGAGCTGGTGCACTTAGCCTGCTTAGCCAGGGATCTAGCAGCTGCCTACCAGGATTGCCCAAGAGTTTCAACCTATTAAGTTTCTTCCCATTACCCATTTAGCACTTGATTAGAAACTGCTTTTTCCCCTTCCCCCAGCTAACTGAGCCCCTTAATGGCAATAGCCTTGCTGCATACTTCACTTGAGCTGTCTGGATGCGAACCCAGAAGAGTTAACCCTTCAGTGATTATGCTCCCTATCTTAGAAGAAAACATCGAGAGCTGGAAATATTTACCCTCTTGCCTTCTTCAATCCTATTTCTCCTGTTCTTCCAACAATACTGAGTCACTCTGGTACCTTAGCATTTACTAAGTTAAGGCCAACTTCCACACTAAAAATTTCTTTTTCCCTTCAACCCCTCTTCCCTCCACTCCAGGATTCAGAAAAGTGTAGCTCCCGAGGTGAAGCCAAACAACTTGCTCTGTTCTCTTCAGCTATTTCCAGGAGCTTTTGAAGGTGGAGCTTGGATCAAGGGAGAAAGGATGATGGCTGCACATGTGGTACCACATCTGCTAGCACTTCTGTAATGCCTTGTGAACAGTAAATTCAACACACTTAAATGAGTTCTGTATAGTGCCATGGCAGATATCCCCATTTCAYAGATGTAGAAAGTCATACAAACATTAAACACTTTCTCCAAGATACAGGGAGAGCARATGGCAGGGCAAGCTCAAGCCAGTGCTGTGCTTTCTCCATGCAATGCATGTACGATTATTAAATCCTGAATCTCACTCTAGTGCTTCCAAGGGTACCAATTAGCTTAAAATATTAAATTTCTCATGTACACTCAAGTCCAAACATTTTATCTAGTCTTAATAATCCAGCTCTTACCCCTAAGCACCCATATAAACCTACACAGGACTAACTTTGAGACCACATTTAATAGGATTCAACTTCCAAGCCTCAAAGTGGTCTATTGAGCGCAATACCCAAGTGCAATATTCCTGTTCAGAAAAACCACACAAAGACATTTCTGTGGCTGGCTATGGCAGTTCCTTCATCTATTACATTATGATAAATAATAAATGTTTTTAAAATTGCCTAGATATGTATTTCTCCATTTCCAGAGCCTCTGTGGTATTGCTACCACAAATACAGCTGGAGCATCATCTCCATCTACTGAAGAGGCAGAAGAGCAGAGCACAAAGCATATGCCCAGACAAGCACACTGACTCACTCCTGGGTTCCCAGGCACCATGAGGGATTGCATATGGACTGTAGTGTTAAAGAGACCTTGCTCTTTATCAGCTTCAGCCTTGACTTCACCCTTCCTGGCTTCAGCAGGGTGTCAGAAGTTCAGTTCACTCTGGTTTCTCAACCAGAGCTACCTGCAGACATTTGAGCCAATTCTGCTTTCAGCGAACAGCTTTCAAGATCTGGAATACACAGGGGAACATGTCAAAACCCAAAGGATGTGAAATTAGAAGTGCTTTTTATCAACTGTTAAATAGCAAATAGCTGCCATTAACTACAGATTAGAGGTCATACAAACTAAGAGGCCGTTCTACTCCTTATTTTCAGCCCAGCATGGTTTTCTCACTCCTGTGAAATGCAGCCTGAGGTTGCATTCCCAACATGCCACAACAGAAGCAGGAATATCTGCACCAGGAGTATCTGCACCTTGGTGCTATTTAACACAAAGCCAAATGTTTAACTGGACACCAGACTGCAAGTCTAAATATTTCAGTCTCCTCTGGCTCTTAATGCCTATCCTCCAATTACCTTATAATAAGCAGAAATGTGGCAGGGTATGAACAGAATCACTTTTGTTCACAACTCTTGATGAATATCTTGCTATTTTAATAACATGAATTATTCATCGATCATTCAAGAACATGCATAACTGCACATAACTCTTCCCAGCAGGTGGGGGAGATGGAGGGTTTCGTGGTGTTTGTTAGGATTGTGCCACAACTGTTTCATGGATTTCCCTTCATCCTCAGCCTTAACTTCTCCCAGAATACATATTGCTAATACAGTGTAAACAATTACAGCACTGCGGAAGAGACCCTGGTACGTGCCAGTGTCATGCTGCACTCTCCGAGCAACACCAGCCTGCAGCAGCACACGCGGCTCCCAGCAGGCGTCCAGGCAGACAGATTTCAGGGTGTTCACACACTGTCCGCTCACCACTTTGCTTGGGCCTTTTCAGCAGCTCAGCACACTGAGTGCAAAGCATGTTCAAGTCCCTCAATCTGGCCTCAATCGCTGAGTCAGAAAACACTTGGTTTCCCCTTCCAGGCCAACAGCCACCAAAATAAGGACCATGGGACTAGCAAGTCTTTCAGCAGCACCCACGCAATATAACTTGTTTCGAGGAATCAGACCAAGCAGAGAGAATGCACATGTGCACAGAAGCTTGGAGTGTGATCTTCATATGTAGAACTGAGCAATTCCTGCAGCAAAATCTAAGCACTGCACATTGATTGCTCCCAAGCTGGATCCTCCACCACAGCTCAGGAAAGGACCTCTAATGATACTTCCAAGAGGAACAGTCCTCTGCAAGCCAAATTTCTCTTTAATGCTGCCAGTTTTAGAGCACACAAATTAAAGAGTTTAGTTTTCCATCGGTATCCATGGGGCTTAGAAAGTATGCAGTACAAAGCTGCCCCATTGTATGCAAATGGAGTGGAAGTACTGAAAAGCCAAACTGGATCCTGGAAGCAGAGGGCAGCAGGAGGGAAATGAAAAAGCATGCATGTAAAATATAGATAAGAAAGCAAATCCCAGCTGTCTTCCTTATCAGGCCTTCCTATTTCTCTGGCAAGAACATGTAATTTTGTGCTGTAATAGCAAAGGTTGGAGTGACTGCTGTCACATTTGAATGATACTGCTATAGCTTCCCTCTTTATATGCATCTGAAACAGGAATCTTGGAATCTGCTCTCTGGGTACTATTTGTTTTTTCCAGCACTTGTCTTAGTCCCTCCTTTTCTATAAAATGCACTTTTCTGAAGCACGCAGCTGAGATAAATAGTGCCTTGCATGTTCTAAGCCTTTCAGAGATGTCATATCATTTATCCTTTCAGTGAGCTACAATTTGTGCTCACACAAACACAGAAAAACTGAGGCCAGGAGAGCAAGATTTACTCAGGCCAAGAGGAAATCACCACTGAAACAAAGTTTTCTGCCAAGTACTGAAATACATATTTCATTCCTTCCTTCAAAGGACCAAAGAGTATGCTTACAATAAAGAACATACACTAACAGCCCAGTTAAACTTGGGTCAACAGCAAAAGTACAAGGGATTTCAGAGAAGAAACAATTGTACATCTAAATATTTGGTTGGATTAGAACAGAACTCGCCTCCTTCTAGGGGAGGCACTAGCCCTGGGGACTCCACTTAAAGTATATAACAAATTGAGAACAAGCAAGTCACATATACAGGCTGTCAGTGTCAAACTAAGTCTCCCTTAAACTTCATGAAGAATCTGTTCAAAGCACTCACACACGTAGTCTTAAGCACATGCTTTATTCCCATTCAGCTCTCAAAAGCTTTTTCTAATCATATGTTAGTATTATACATAGATAGTATTACACATGATCAAACTCATGTGAACTAGAAATACGGATTTCTAGATAATCAACAGTTTTGCAATGCAATTGTAAGCAGGAGTTGAATTCATCTTATTTCCAATCTTAAATCTTTACTTAATGTGTACCAAAGGATGTAGCTTAATTCTGCATGCGCTCAGTTGTTGGATTTTGGAGTAAATAAATGCGGTAAATAGCTGTAGAAAAAAGATTAGGGGAAATAAATTCACAGACTCATGAAATTACAAAGGCATTCATTTTTTTCTACCTAGAATTACAGAAGTGAAGCTATAGTTTCAGTTTCAAGCCCCCAGAAAATAGCTCTTATAAATTCATATCAGCCTCCCTCATTCTGAAAATAAAAACCAAGGCAGTGAGGTTTTTAAATGCACCGATATTTCATTAAAACAAAACACACCCAAAGCAGTGGTCCCCCTCTAAAGCTGCCCTCCTGACAGCAGCTCTGCCTCATTACTGCACCCTCCATTTCCCGAGGAAAAATACTTCTTCCAGCCCTGCCTCCCGAGCTCTGCTACTTTTGACTGATAGCACAAAATTGAACTGTACTAAGCACACACTAAAAAAGTCTGATAAATATTGTTTGGAAATATAATTGGGGTTTAACTGGAGCATGAATTTTTTTTTACACTGAAGCGAAGATTTCTCCACTTATTTATCAGAAAGATTTAGTGTTGCAAACAAGGATGATTGTTAAGATAAACATTAACCTAAGTTGTGCTTTTCCTCTAACATGTAGAGCCTTAGTCACCAGTGCACACATCGGAGCTGCAAAAACCTACAGAAGAAAAATACTCCCATCTTCCCCTTTCAGGTGAGGCACTGACTGCAGAAAAGATCAGAAGCATCTAATTTGTTCTTGGTTCAAAATTCTGGGGAATGTTTGAGCCAAAAGTTGGGATTTTTGAAGTTTGGGTCATCTTTGGATGAGGTTTTGTGTCAACATGACTTCCTTGGTACATCCTTTGAGAACTTTGCCCTGAATATTTGAGAAGACTAAAGTGTTCAAAGTTGGGTTTTACAGTAAATAACCACTCATTTCACATGACAGTTATTTGGTTCTCACTCATACAACACTTAAATTGGGAAAGAGAAACCATATTCCAAGCTGACCATTACCTAGGTACCTAGAGGTAATTGAAGCAGATCAGTTTTTATTCTAAAGCTTTATATTTAAGTACATTTTAGAAATTCCTTATCTATGATGCTGACRGATACACTGGTGATAAGAACTGCATAAACTATGTTCCTGCAGTTTTATGTACTATGTTTTGTGTTTATTATGTTTTTATCTGRTATGTATTATGTGGTTTGCCATAGCACTCGATAGTCACGGACACCACTCATTGTGCCAGGCTCTGTATAAGCATAGAAAATGGACAAGCCTCAAGCCAAAAGAATTTATAATCTTGCAACACTAAATAGTAACATCTTTACATAGATGGTGAAAAAGCCAATTCCATTTGAATATTATCAGACTAGCTGATATCAAACAAGATTTTGCTTATGTGCTTTGCTTTCATCTGTGTTTTCACAGGTTTAATTCTACATTTGAATGCAACAGGCGCTTGCACTTAAACTGCAGAAACACATGGTGCTCTAATCAGAGCCTCACTAACAAGGAACCACTAGTATCAACCAATGCTATATTAAATCAAGGATGCACATAAATTCCTATATAACATCAGGTCAGAGCAGGCACTGGACTTGAATGCTAAAGGCTTATCCCTCCTGTTGTATCTTTCTATTAAAACTAGTTTTCAACTGTGCAAACAAGATAGTAACAACACTCTGCTACGCAGCAAATGCTAAATTCAAATCCCAGCTCCATGCCTCATAAATTTTCATCCTGGCATCACTTCTTGTTCTTTTTACAGCATTTTAAAAATGTAGGTTATCCTTTGCATTTTAAGCAGACATGATTGTATCAAATGCCTGGATTTTACAGCAGCTGAGATGTTCCTAAGTTTGATGAACTGATCTCAAGTGAGATAAATTATGTCAGTTGTCTGCTTTGTCAGTAAATCAAGAGTTGACATTTCCCTGATTTGTGAAGGTATAATGTTACAGTGAAGGAAAGTATTCTCTTGAAAATCTATATGGCAAGGTTAGATTAATAAGCAGTTTAAAGAAAATGTCCCAATGTAATGGGCTCAGAACATCCACACTCAATCCCAGTTCATTGGTATTTCTAAGGTCCTCTTTTCTATGAGCTTCAAAAATGCTGTATAAAACATTTAATAGAATATTCCATTTATGTGCTCCTTTGCTTTATAATAATTGACAACATTTACATATATTTCCATGTCATATTATGCCATAAATTTGCATAGATCCAGATTAAATTGTTCATATTTAAACATGCTGCTTCAATGAATTTCAGGAGCTGAATTGCATTTCAGATCCCAAATCGCATTGCTCCCAGAATTCCCTCTAAGAGCAGGGCACAACACATCCCTGGTTAACACCTCCGACAGTGCCTTCTGCACTCTTTGCTGCCAGGCAGCTGCTGCCCATTCCCACCCCATGGGAATACGGATGCAGTGTTAGGGCATGGATTATCTGGAGAGCAGTGCTCGCTCCGCACTCAATGACTCGTCTCCCTCTGCAGTAAATGGGAATTCGTGCTTCAGCAACTGCTGGTGAAGGGATAACTCAGCCCATCTATTTAATCAGTGAGTTACTTTTCCAGGGATTTCTGCCTTTCCTGTCATAACTCCCTGGGCTTTTCTTTTGGTACACTTAATCGAAAGAAACATGGGGTTTTGGGTGGTGATCCAGGATTGTTCAGGATGGTGGCATGTTCCACTGGAAGGGAGAATTGAAGAGAGGGAGTGATTCTACCGATTTCATATTGCAAAACTGCCCTTAAATTTTAGCCAGATCAGTTTGTTCATACTGCCTTCCGGAGCTATTTTTATTACTTTGAAGTCATGCTTTAAAAGCACAGATGGTTCCTGAAATGAACAAAAGCAAACTCTACTCGAGTCGGACTGAGAACAGTTATATTCAAGTGTTGATTTTTTCTTCTTTAAACGTTAAAGTAATTTAGGGTTGTGTTTTGATTTACATTAACTAAAATGTACTGGTTAGAGGCAGTCATAGATGCCATGAATTTGAATGTGACATTTGGCAAACACACAAACCATCTGGCCCCTGTAAAACGTATACAGGGCATCTCTCAGAGCCTCACTGGGAAAAATGTTCATTGAATTACACTTTGATCATCAATAATTTTTTTTATAGGACAAGTCATCACAAAAATCTGATTAAGTGGAGGTTTTTGCATTGCAAAATTAAGTTACTGCCAATTGCTCAGTAGACAGTAAAATAAAGGGAAGTTATGAGTCCTATTTCTAATATCCTTTTGCAACACAGCTCAGATTTTCACAGAAGAGACTGATGAACCATCGCTTATACAATGAAATCTTAATGTTTTGCCTTCAGGGACTAAAGCCAGAACGCTGGCTCTGATGCCCAAGCTCCTCCTGCTGATGCAAACTCTGAGCAAGGCACAGTCCCTTGAAGTGGAAGTGGATGAGACAGATAGCAGAAAGTAACAGCTTCATAAGAGAGCCAGAGAGGCTTCCCATGGTCTCAGAGCTCATCACTGGCAAAGAGGCAAGTATCATACAACCCCTGACATCTCCTCCTTCCTGCTGAAGGGATCAAGCCGTCTCTAAAGGCCTCAAGTCTCCCGTGAGTTTAAGGCAGCAAGTACAGATGCAGTGGAAGGCAGCATTCGGAAAAATGAGGACTTGACCTGGGTAAAGAGCTGCCCAGGAAACCAAGTTCTGCTCTGAGCAAGCATTTTTAATTAATCAGAGGCAATAAAGCAACAGAAGAAAACTGAACTGAGGATACTGATAGAAAAATGTGTCCCAAATACATTTAGCTCTCGCTAGCTCCAGCACCCTATTTTTCCTGAACAGCACCACGTAGCCATGAAGGCTTTACAGAGACCAGTCCAAATCCTCCCCCTAGCAATAATCAGAACGCTGAATCAGTGAGAAAATTACATTTTACCTTTACAACTACCAACCTGTATCTACAGATTGCAAATGTGAAAAATCCCTTCAATACCATTGATCAGAGCCATAGCTGAAATGAGCTTTTTCAGCCAATGAAGAGCAATCGGAAAATATTTGCCTCTGCCAAAAATATCCACATCTCTCTCCAAATAGTAAAAGATACCATAAGTTTGTCTCAACGCCCTCCCCTTGCCAGACCCTCTCATCCTCTGCATCTCCGGCTGTACTGTTGCTCTTCCAGCTACAGCAGGTCCAGCAGCAATTGCTTCAGCTCTGCCCTCCCCATGGGAGCAGTTCCAAAAGCAACTTGAACCCCCCGCCCGGCCTCAGCCATACCTGTCTCAAGCAAAGAATGATCATGTCGCTTGAGGGCAAGGCCATGAAAGGCACAGCTCTGGGCAACTGTGATATTCTTTCCACATGCCTTTTTGACCTCATTTAGTTTTTGCTTTTAAGGTGGAAATCTTTTGAAAATGGATGCTACTACTTGGCAGTGGGAGAAAGARGACAAGAATTATAATTGCATGAATGCATTGTTAGGAAGTCAAGTATTATTAAAAAGCAAGAACTGAAATTTAAGGATGCTAAACCCAAGTCTTCATGAAAGTACTTCTAGTAATATCTACAAAGAAATTAAGAGATACTGAAAGTGTATTACAGCCTCACAAGATTATCTATAGAAACAAAATGCATCTCTAAGATTGCTAGATGGTACCAACAGCTCTTTACCTTCATCTTCCTTTGTAGTATTAGTATTTGCATCACAACAGTACTGGGAAGCTGCAGAAATGAGCACGCTATTGTGCTGGGCATTTTTATAAATAGCAGAAATAGATGATTCCAAGCCTTGGAGTTCACACTTACAATGGGAAGATGAAAGATGATAATTACTTTTTACCAAAGAGAAATACTTCAGCCCATACACAGAAATTAAGCTCAAATGACCAACATCCAGTTCAGGGTCTGCACCAGGTTTCCTCCCCAGTCTGCAAGACTTTCCCCTGCCATCCTAAAGATGAGAGTTAAGGTTTGGGGCTCTTCAGTCCTGTGGAAGACAGGGGAGGCCACAAGTTTCATTGCAAGCTAATGAATTGTTAAAGGTCTCTAGAAAATTAGTTTTGTTTTGTTTTTTTTAATTAATGTGGTTGTGTTGTTTATACGTACTTTTCCTGTTGTCTGCTGGGTTTGTAATAAAAGGTCAGAGTCATTGCAAACAATAAATATCAACCCCAGCTGAAATCCACCAAACCAACCGCCGCCTCCACATAGCAAAGGCCCCATGAGAGGCACGTGACAAGGGAGCCTACTTTGCTCAAAGATGCTCTGCTGAGCATGTGTTGCTACATGCTTTTGCTTTAACAGAGAGACTTAAAAGCAGGGACCCAAATTCTGTGTTTTGTCTTGCAGGCCTCAGTAGACCCCACAGCAGCAGCAGGAGGAGGCGGCGGCTGGCCCTCCTTTCACCCCAGACACCAGCACAGGCAGCGTCACAAATCTCTGCTGCTGGCTGATAAGCAGCCAACACTCATTTGATGCTTTCTGCTCCCCTCCCAGAAGCCAGGAAAAAAAACACCACACACCACCAACTTAGACCCTGTCCACTGCAGTGATGCAGCCACCAAAACAACCTCCTTTCCTGATGTGGCCACAATAAGCATCTAGCCTTAAGTTAGTAAGAGGGCTGGAAGAAAAGACGACACCAGAGAAAGACTCAGAGTAGTCCATRGGCAGCAACTGTGACAGTAGGACAGACAGCTTTAATTACTATTTCATTCCCTTGCAACATTTTGCACCCAGAAGGGTCCAACCCAAACCCCATCTGGGTGGCTGTGGCATGGCAGTAACAGGCCCAGAGCCGCCCAAGAAGGAAGCGAGGATCCCGCTGTGGCATGGCAGTTATACACCCAGAGCTGCCCAGGAAGCGAGGATCCCTCCCCTCTTGCATCAGCCTCTTTTAAAGTAAGAGGGAATGTCATTGCTCATATTTTGGACTATATTTGAGACCAAACCAGCTCTGCTAGCTTAATTAGCTAACCATAAATAAACATCATTTACAAGACCTAAACATTTAAAACACCCTGTTAAGCATCTGAAACATAAATGCTTTAATTATAGACTAGCTCAAGATTTAAATAACACTGGGATAAATGCTATAGAGCAGCTGTCTATGAATATTTTACAATGAGACTGCTCTGTTCTCCAGGTCCAGAGAGACTATCAGGGTGGGAAGAACACATTCATTCTTTAAAACGCCTGTTCTCTCCCTGTAGAGCGTGACTGCCCAGCTACCACCRGTAGCTCTGCTACAGCTTGCCAAGAGCTTTTTCCTCAGCAAAGGGCCCGCAACAGATCCAGAGACACTGGGGGTTTCTCCACTGCTCTGCTGAATTCTGGTCCTCTTCCTTGGCTTTATCCAACACCCAGCTGAGTCACCGGGACTCACCAGCTGCAGCGTGCTCTGCAGTAGACCCCAACAATCCATATGACCACCTTAAAAGTCTACCATAAAGGTCTGCTTTTCACCCTAAGACTGCTGTTCACATTACTACAGTGGTGTAAAGTGACTCTATTGCCCTTGAAGATGAAGCTCCAAACATGCTAATGAGAGCTTCAAATTACAAAAAATTAGAGACCAAAAGTTGCAGGTAAATATCTATCTGCCTCACTGACTTCAAAGCTCTCTCTCAAAGCTGCTATCTGCAGCACAGAGCTGCACAGGTCACCACACCATACTCACTCCAGCTGGGACTCGTAGGGATTTGCAAATGCAGGCCTTAAAGTTCARCTGAGTAGGGAAAGATCGGGATTTTCCTGGCTTTGTCCAGCTGATTGAGATTTTGTTTCTCAGAATATTCTGATTTCTTATGAGTTATGTACTGGTGTTACAGCAGCACCCCAAAACCCAGCCAAGATCCCCATGCAGCTGATGCTCTATGGACATAAAAAATGTTCTTCCTCCAAACCAATGCAACAGGAAAGGCAGAGTGCTTCACCCATGATCAGGTCTATTACCTGAGTTCCAGGCTCGTACCAGATTTCAGGCTTTAATATCTTGAAAACAGCAGAAAGAGGACTTGCACTGCTGACATTTCTACATCAGGAAAAACTGAAAACATCTCCAGTTTGAGTCGGTATAATTTACTCTAAATGTAAAAGCACTCAAGGGCTTTTGTCTTAAGTATCAGTATGATGGTCACAGGTCTCTTATTTAAGAAAAAATATGTAGGCAAAGAGACAAATTGAATCAGCCTTCAAAGAGAGCAAAAGCAAGGCAGCCAATTTCACCTTCAGACAGGTAACACTCCATTCACAGAATCTGTTGAAAACATCTGCAATGTATTGATTGCACTTAAACAGCTGCATTTAGAATGCTAATTTCAGCTCTGCCTCCAGACTTCAGCATTTCTTTACACAAGGCACACTAGCTGCTCAGCTCTTTTCCTGTATGAAGTAAACTGAGCAAGCAATTTCCCCCCCTCATTTTAGGTACAGACTGGAATCTTCATTCCAATTAAAATAGCAGTAACCTATTAGTTCAAGAAATCAAGTTCCTACTGGCTGCGGCAGGAGGTTAAAGATACTTGAGCTTGTGTCTAGGTCTATTCTTTATTAATGATAAAGTTTTGACGCCTGGCAGGAATAGATCTTGCATCTATTGCCATGAATGTATTAACAGCAAACAGCAATAAAGAACCAATGTCTTCAGCACCCTACTGACCAACCTCTTCAGTACAGCGGGCCGACCAGGGAACAGGTACAGTAAAGGAATTTCTGTGCAAATCAACAAGATCCCCTCGAAACAGCAAGGCAGACCCTGCTCGCCTTAAGGAGGTGCCTGATGGACAAGCTGGAGAGCTGAGAGCACTTCAGACGATGCTCCAACAGCACCTTGCAGCACAGCAGGTACCTTGTCCCCGATGCTGCTAGGAGGGCTACCAGCACCCCAGGAGATCAGCCTCGGGGACCCGAGGACAATCCACAGGGGTAAAACACAGGTGCAGCATGTTGCTGTGTTCCTGGGCTTTCAACTCAGTGCTCCGATCATCTGCTCCATCTTGCCACACTGCTCCTGGCTCGTTTTGGACCTCCTGCCCTGGCTACTCACCATTCAAAACATTTATCTCAACTAAGGCAATTTAGGTTTGAGAGAAGAAACAAGTTTGCTTATACTCATTACATTCTGGTATTAGTGCTGAAATTTAATTGTTTTCAGTTGGATTTTTTTATTTTATTATTGTATTTTTTCCTACTGATTTCTTTTATTATCACATCAGCTTAAGAGTCTCATTCCAAGTAACATGCTTTGTTTATACAGTTACAATACATTTTATATGTATTCTGTTTGCATTTATTTTTCCCTTTTCTGTGTCCATATTATTCAATACTTCCAGATTTATTAAATACAAGTGCCCTAATACATGCCTACTCTCCTTTCCAGAGACTTCAAGGCTTGTTTTAAAAACTATCTTGGATCAAAGCAGTTAATTTATATTAATGTAAATAAAATGCAGAGTCTTTTAGTGAGAGGCTAAAGCTTCATTTCATTCTTTATATAACGTATCTGAAGACATCCACGCAAGTTTTCAAAGCATATACTTTATATTCAGGTTCAGCCATTTAAATACATTTCCTTATCATGAAAAACACTTAGTAGACCACACAATTTTCAGAAATAAAGTGTATATTTTTATTATCTTTTAACATTACTCTATTTCCAGAAAGAGCTTTTCTGAGCAGCTCTTCATGGCTGAAAGAGCTGTTCAGTTTAAGTATTCACACATTCAGATGCTTACCTGAAATCCCTCCAAACCACTTTGGAAGGGAAACCAAATGTGGGGTTTCAAGAGACAGTATGTACCAGTGCACGATCCAGTTCCACCTGGTTCTGGAAGAGCTTTAAAAGCCTAGAGTCTTCTAAAACTCAAGCTTTTTGCAGAAACCCAGTCAGACAAATTGTGCTTTGATCCACATAAGTGCATGCTACCCACCTCAGGAGTTTTAGTGCAACTGTGTTCACAGCAATCCAAAAATCTCTGCACAAAGTCCCAGCCAAAAAATTCCACATAGTTTGTTGCCAAAGCCAGTTTGGCATTTTATTTTTTTTGTCACACATTTAGTAGGAAGAACTTAAATGGCTTTTTTCTTACAAAAATCTGTTGTTTGCAGCACACTTATTTCTTCAGAAAGCCTCTCAAGCGTTTAAGACCTGCAGCATATTCTAGCCCACTGATGAGAAACCCTCGGGGTAAGGTACCATGTGCGACAGAGCATGTTATACACAAAGCCTACCTTGGACACCTTCACATGTGAAAATTGAAGACCTCTAACAAAAAGATAAGGCTGTCTACAGCAGCCAGATACTCCAGTCCAGGCATGCTGGCCAGCTCACAAGTAATACGGTGAAACAAATACCGCGCTACGCAACCACCAGGTTTGCTACCAGAACAACCTTCCGAATGCCTGTGCGCAGCACAAGTTACCACTCCCGCCTCTCCTGGTTAACACTGCCAGTTGCATGCCCTGCAGGCTTTCACCCTTTCTTATACCAACAATTAAGCAGATTTACATACAGAACAAAGTACTACTGTTAAAGAAAGATTCAAGGGGATTTTCCATAAGTGAAAAGCATTCTGCCTTTGCTGCATGCATAAACTCAGTGACCGCAGGACATTCCACAGGGGAAGCTCCAAGTGACCAGCTCTTCTTTGAAGAGCAGTATCAGTAAAATTAAGGTAGGTTTTAAAACTGATTCATCTTAAGAAAGGATACAGTCATTTTACTTAACTTCCTGCTGTCATAGGCCTCAAACCTGCAGCTTCAGGATTTTTTACCTAAGAGATCTGGACCCTGATCAGAACATACCTGTCCATGAAGGTAGAGCAGAGAACAGCTCATCTGGGACCAGGATACACAGCAGTCCTGGAGAATTTAACATTTTATTTCCAGTGACAGCATTCAAGACTTGAGTTTAAATCTCAGATACATTTTCCTCTCAATTATCTACTGTTTCCAGTGAGTTTTGAGAACCTTAGCTGTGAAGACATTTTGAAAGTTGAAAGAATTTCTTAAACAACTTTCCAGCTAAACAGCTTGGTTCACTCAACCACCCACCATTCTGCGAACTCCTTGTCCCACAGCAGCATTTGCTGTTTCCCTGATTATATTCTGTAACACCACCACATCAGAGCAACTTCGGTCTGCATGAGCAGAAAACCTAGCTTTAGAGCAGAGTCACTTCGCACAAGATAAACAAAGGGTTTTTCCAGTTATTAGCCCAATGATCTCCTAGCACAGCTTTCAGGTCCACTTGTTTGGCCGAGACCTTTAAGAACCTAATGGACTGAAGTACCTATTTTCTTGAGAGCCACAGCAAATCAACCCTGATGACCACAGAAGAGCAGACTAATTCCAAAGTGTACATACTGTGTGTACCATCACCTGCAAACCCCAGATTTACCTGCAGAATAAGATCAGTGCAAAGCAGCAGCCTCTCTGAAGCATCATACATTAAAAGCTTCATTTGTGYGTTGCAAGGAATGGCACTTCCCTGTTCTCCTCGCCTTGCCTGGAGCAGGGCTGCAGCATGGCCTGGATATCAGCAGCAAACTGTGAGAGCCTCTCTGTGGCACTTCACAGTAGCTCAACTAGCTGACAACAGCTCTTTGCCGCTGCCTGCTCTTGGGTCTGCTGTGCCTTGAATCATGCTACAAGACGATGAATAAGCCTCTCCTCCTTAGCTTAGCTAGGCCATGAGGCAAAAGGGAGAGCACGACAGTGGAAAAAGACAAAAGGTTCTGCTCAAAGCACTCGGGCGCTGAGGGAGAAACCTAACAGGCTGTGAAAGGAAACAGAAGCCGCCCATCATCTGGAAGGACAGAGTAATATGGTAATGAAAGTGGAAGATCTAGCAAACGTTACTACATCTGGGCAGAAAACAGTCCAGCCAATGCCCATCGCTATCACCAAGAAACTCCGGACGTCCTGCAAGAGGGGAACCCATACGCTCCCAGACACCTACAAGCTGCTCTGCTGTTGGTCTGTGTCAGGACAAACCCGCTCCAGCAAGCCAACACCTTCTGTCATCTCGAGGAACAGCCGGCATCAGTGCATCTGCTCCTGGCCCCAGGCAGCTCCTGTTATTTCCCAATACAAAAAATTGCCTGCAATTTTGGCTATTTGAAGAGATTCGGACATTCAGTGCTGGCTAAGATTGCTTGAGAGTGAGACCTAAAGGCTCAGCAACAAGGAGGCAAACAAAAAATTTGAACTCCAAGTCTTAAAAGGAAACTAATCAGTTCTAAACTTACGGCAATTTTGGGGAGGTCCTATGATGTTTTTCTTCAGATCTCAAATAGGTATGCTTGAAAATACCAGCCTAAGCTTCACATTATTTGCTTTATGAAGCAATCTGAAAGAAAACAGAACTTTGGAAGAACTTCTATCAAATGTACATACTGCAATTTTTGCTATGACCTATTTCTCAGGCATTTTAATGTAAAAGTATTTATAGAACTTCTGTAGAAAGAACTGAAATTAGAAAAAGTCCATGAATAGAGCAGAACACACATTGTGGTTCATTTTATTATTTAAATGTGTTCCTTTAATTCTAAACAGAAAAATTAAATAATGAAGGAAAAGAAATACTGTAGCATTCAGAATATTTCAAGAGCGACTTCCATTCATAGCTATGTCTATCTCCATACTCAGGCATATAGGGGACAGCAAAGCACCAATCCTATCTAGCAAATGGAGTTAATTCTAATACCTAAAATGTGCCATTTAGATTTCAGAAGGGATAATGAACAGCACAGGAGAAAAGACCACAAGAAAAGCATCATAAGAAATTGAAAAATAACTTTCAATGACTACAATGTATTTTTCTTTCTAAATCTGCTATATGTTGTTTCATTTGCTGGAGGTATGGACACTTGCCCAGTTTGCTGGAGTAGGTAAGTCAATGTAACCTATCAGCCATCTGCTCTAATTGGACATGCAGCCTGAAGAAACATTATAAATATGCAAAAAACTACAAAAAGCCCTGATGGAATAGCCGGGTAACAATAGCTTTAATTTTCCATTTGTTTATTTGATTTGCTGCAATGAATGAGGTACTGGAGCGACATCTGGAATAAGTGAAATGAGACAAATGAAACTTTAAAGCAAAATAAGTCTGTTAGAAACAAATCTGCACTTTTATTTTTGATACTGTTTTGTCTTTTGTTTGAGTTGACACTTTGCTCAGTCATCTGCACCACCTTCTGACACGAACAGAGGAGTGGGGATGCTGGTTGTTGTTTATGTATTAGCTGCTAGCCACAAGGAACTCTAGTTAGTTGGTAAACTAGACAATTTCATGGCTCTCACTCAATCAGAGCATCTGATTTAATGCTTGGAGCAAGCCAGAGGAATCACTGCCCCAAGTGAACTGGATGACATATCACATTTTGAAACTGAAGATGTTAAAAGTATTTTCCCTAGATCTTCAAAATTCAATTGTACCAAAAGGTGTAACTGCAACTGCAAGGCAAGAATGGACAGACTGACGCAAAAATCACTCRAACAAAAACTATCATAATTATAAGCAATAGGAAACTCAGGCTAGCTGATGATAAACCTCCACCCAGGCTTTGCCAGAGAAGGGAACCAAACAGCAGAACACGCAAGGCCTTTCAAATAACTGAAATTTTAAATGTTTTCATAGAAACAGTACAGAAAACCACCAGAATCAGGCACTGACCTCCAACAACTGCAAGCAAACAAGTAATAGACATTTAGCATACGCATTCCCCTTCCAAAATTCATTCTGTACAGCCATACGTACAGCACACCACAAGAGTCTCCTTGCAAGACCAAACCCAGCAAAACACACAAGCAGAAAACAGAGGGTATCTAAAACAAACATCCCTGAGCCCTGCAAATGCTTGGTGAAAGCATCCAGATGATCCTCTTAGAGCACTGATGCAAGACACTGCATTTGAATTAAATGCATTAAAATTTAATTTTCCTTTTATTTTGGTTTGTGAAAGCTGCCTTGGAAGAGCTGACAGGATCCTGGAGCATGTTGGCAGGAGGCTTAGGGTAGCAAGATAGAGACTGCTTCGGCACAACACCTATTCCCAACACCAATCGTTCAGAATCATCTTTAATACACCTTACTGCAAGCAGCAATCCTGAAGAGGAAACAGCAATCTTCATTAAGGATCAGGTAACCAATTACCATATTATGATCAATCATTTTAATACATGTCTGGTACACAGAAATAAAAACAAACACACAGCTTAAGCACACTACCAGGGAAAAATCTATGCTGGGTTCCTTCAAATTTAAAATGAACTTTTAGCTAGTTTTGCCTTCAATGTCTGAAGGTCAGCACCCAAAAATCAACACGCCTGACACGGGGAGGGTACTTGGAAAGTTTTAGAAAACAGGAGTTGATTCCTTTCCCAGTCAGTTTAAAGAGGTCAGGATTTTGTCTTGCACCACTGTGCTCTGGTCTGCACACAGTGCTCACTGCCCTCACCTTCAAGGTCCATGTATTTGGGCCTGACACAGCCTATAACCTAAGCACTATTAAAATAACTATTAGGATTTTTATATTCCACCACAAAAACACTGGGAAACCAGTTTCTAAGGAGTAGATATCACACTGCAATGCTAGTTATGAGGCATTAACTTGAACATAAAACATAGGAACCGCCCCCAAGCAACCTATTCTTTCATTCATTTCTTCTGCACTTCAAGACAAGACAATAGATCAGCAGCAAGACGCCTGGTGTTTTCAAAAAAGTCACACTCTGTTCTAAGCTTTATTTCTTTGTGTTATTTTTATGGGATGTTTTAATGGAAGATTTCAACAATCCCATCATCAAAAGAAAGGGAAAAAAGAAATAGGGAAAAGAAAAAGAATAATTAAATTTTTAAAGGTTTTCTGAAAGAAAACGATCTTTTATCATTTTAACTGTTTTTAAAATCTAGCTGACTCCAGTGTTTCTTATGATGACTTCAGCAGYTTGCAGTGCAATTTAAGGAAATGAAGAGAGCTGGGAAATACAATCTATAGTAAAACTACATAGATTATCCTATTTGAGAGAAGAAACAGCAGAACAGATGTTCTTGACTTCTGAGAAAAGTTTCCTAAACCACACATTTTGTATGGAGCCCAACACCAATATCCGTATTACAGCAGGTCACAGCAGTCAGCTGCACTAAGGAAACTCTGGTTTCTGGGGCTCAAACTTCCATGGCAACCAGCCATTTGGAGAAAGGGAAAAAGTGTCTTTGCACCAAGGAAAACTGGAACAGGTCCAACATACACAGAAAAGCTGCAGTTTTCATAAGTGCCAGAACCTAAAAGTATTTGGATTTTAGCTCGTCTAACCCACCAAATTGCATTTTAGGCATGCTTCTGAACCCAAGGTCTGCGCACTCACACAGCCAGGACAGACATGATAGCCTTAGTCCACTTATCAAGGTACTAAAAAATATGAAATTTGTGTTTACTTTAACACAGATTGAGTTCTTAGTGTCAACCTACTGATAGCACGGGATACCAAAACTGCACAAACCCAAGCCGTAAACCCATGCTTCTTCCCACGAGTTACTGTGCTCTTGCTTAATACCAGTCTTCCAGAGCAAATTCTTCAGGCTGAAGGACAATTCCCTCCCCAACCCAGTACGATCTGGGCTCAACCCTCTCACAGCGCAAGTCAGGAACGCTGCTGAAATCGATACAGACAGGACAAGCAGCAAGGATTCAGACCTGATTATACATCGTATACTTGTTAAGTTAGCCTTTGTGTTATGTCTTTTCTGCCATTAGTTGATAAGACTGCAGAAGCAACTGGAAATTTCTCCCTCACCATCTGAGGCAGGCAGTCACCTTAAGACCTGTTCAGCACTTAAACTTACAGACCAGCCTCTTGGACAAAAGCCTTGACAACCTAAAATCACTTCCCGATTTGCAAGAACACATGCTCCTCTGTATGTTTCTGCATTCAACTCACAACACACCACACCATATATTTTGCATGTTTTATATGTGCAGAGGCTTTGTTAAAAGAGGCCAAAAATTATTATCTTGCCTGAACCAATCGGTCAAATACCTCAAAGAGATGGTTATGAGCAAAACAGATAAGTTAACGCTGTACAGGACCACCRTTCACCAAGGAACAGATCAGAAAACACCATTTCCTGCTCCAGTAACTCCACCAAACAGTTTGACCAGAGGCTTTCATGAGGTCTCACGCTGCTGCCTGGGACACCCCCCAACACATCACTTCTCCCCACCCCACCAGCACAGGCCATGAGGGGGGCCAAACGCAGCCCACCCGCAGCTGCAGCACCTGCCTGCGAGCGCACAGCCCCGCACAACGGGGACACCACCCCGCACAGCGCCCACCCCCAGCACCCGCAGGCTCCCGCACCACGCCCAGCAGCCACAAATCCAAATCCTCCAAGCCATGAGGAACTTGACACATCCCAGAAAAGCAGCTCCRATGCCTCACTGCTCACCCTGCTAAAAACCAACGCCTCAGCTCAAGCGCAGACCTCACTAGCTCCAGCTCACAGCCAAACATCGCACACCGAACCGGCACCCTCGCCGCGAGGCGCACACCGCGCGAGGTCCTACCTTTCGAAGACAGCAGGCACGTCCCGGCGCGGTCCTTCCTCCTCAGCGCAGTCCGCGTCCTCGCGGGCCGGGGCAGGCGAGGGGCAGCCCCGCCGCGGGAGCCCGCCGGCAGCCTCCGCTGCCCCTGCGCCGGTTGTGCCCCCGGGGCACCGCGCTGTCCATCCTCCCGCCCCGCGAGGGGGGCCAGCAGGCAAGTCCATGGCRACGAGGCAGGGCCRAGGTCRAGCCRGGAGCAGGAACCAGCCAGGACGAGGCCCGGTGAAGGCAGCCCAGGTCAGACAACCCCGGTGGGGACAGGGCTGGGCAGTCAGGCCGCAGGTTGGGGTCCGGATCAGGCCCCCTGAGGATGACCGGGCGAGGTGCCATCCTGTGATGGAGGGCAGGGCTGTGGTGGTGGCGCCAGGCAGTCAGACTGCGGGTCCGGATCAGGCCCCGTGAGGATAACCAGGCCAGGCACCATCCTGGGAGGGCCCAGCACCGCTGTGGTGATGAGGCAGGGCCAGGTGCTCAGCCCACAGGCACCATCTTGTGATGGTGGGCAGGGCTGTGGTGCTGAGGCAGCGCCGAGGCCGGGCGTTCAGCCCACGGTTGGGGATCCGGATCAGGCCTGGTGAGAGCAGCCAGCGTTAAACACCGTCCTGTGAGGGCCTGGCAGTGCTGTGGTGCTGAGGCAGCGCTGAGGCCGGGCAGCCAGCCCATGGGTTGGGGTCTGGATCAGGCCCTGTGAGGACAACCAGGTCAGGCACAGTCCTGTGAGGGCCTGGCAGTGCCATGGCGACAAGGCAGCGCTGAGGCCGGGTGTTCAGCCCACAAACTGGGATCCAGATGAGGCCCTGTGAGGAAAACAGGGTGAGGTGCAGTCCTGTGATGGAGGGCAGCGCTGTGGTGATGGTGCCTAGCAGTCAGACCAAGGGTCCGGATCAGGCCCTGTGAGGATAACCAGGTCAGGCACAGTCCCGTGATGGCAGGCAGTGCTGTGGTGATGGTGCCCAGCAGTCAGACCGTGGGTCAGGGTCCAGCCCTGTGCAGCGCCGAGGCCAGGCGTTCAGCCCACAGACTGGGATCCGGATCAGGCCTGGTGAGAGCAGCCAGCACTAGATGCAGCCATGTGAGGGCTGGGCAGCACCACAGCATCACACTGGGCCAGGCCGTCCATCCACAGGTCGGGGTCCAGCTCAGCAGGGCTCACAGCCAGGCAGGACCACAGCACTGTGGTCCTCAAGGCAGCACAGGGCAGGACTGATGGCTCCAGGCTGAGCAGAAGGGGACCCTGGGTCTGCACCAAGGTGGGCTGGAGCCATTAATGTCCATCAGCACCTCAGGGCACCACCAGTCCCACACAAGGTCTCCTCAGGGCTGGGGCTGCTCCAGCACCTCCAGGCACATCCTGCTCCTGCTGGGTGTCCACTCCCGGCTCCTAAGCAGCATCCTTTGTCCTCCACGGAGCTTCTCCGAGCCCAGCGCCTCCGTGCCGCGGCAAACCGACCTCCTGCAGCCTCCCAAGCAAGGCGCCGTG
>PTFA01000044.1:1113808-1190885 GCA_003342895.1 Casuarius casuarius
CGTGGAGCCGCCGCCGCCGCCTCTCTGGCTCGGCGCACGGAGGGGGTGTAGCACGGTTGGGAAGGGGAGCTGTGCTGTGCTGTGCTGTGCTGTGGGTGCCCACTCCAGGCTCTCCCACCTCGTGGTTTGCTGGTGCTGCGTTTGCTCTGTGCGCCTTCACACGCATCTCTAAATACCTGGGTCTCGTTTCCACCTAAGCAAGGGGATGGTCACAGAACAAAAGTAATTCTAGCTATTGCTGCGTTTTTGAAAGGTGTGAATGTCTGGTATCAGAAARCTGGAACGTTCTTCTCTGAAAAATGTTTCCAACCCCGTGTTTTCCATTTTTCACTTTATTGCTGAAGGGTTCTTTTGAGAAAAATACCTGCAAAATAACYTGAGTTAATCAAGAACTGTAATCGCGTGATACAACAGCAGGAAGTGTGGCAAAAGCATAAGCGTTTGCCTCTGAAGGAGCTCCAGCAGAAGATCCCCAACGCTTGCACACGCTACCCTGACTGCGTTTCGTTCTTCCCCGGGGCCGACGGGCACTGCCGCGCTCTCGGGGCGGCCGGGGGGAAGCAGAGCAGCCGCAGGCAGGTTAAGGGGATGCTTTGTGCGTGCACACAA
Organism: Casuarius casuarius; assembly: GCA_003342895.1. Lineage (NCBI taxonomy): Eukaryota > Metazoa > Chordata > Aves > Casuariiformes > Casuariidae > Casuarius > Casuarius casuarius. The sequence goes on from PTFA01000044.1 coordinate 1,114,418, forward strand.
ACAGCTTGCGATGTTATCACAGTGATGGAAAAGGCTCTGGCTTCAGACACTCTGAGCTCTCCCAAGCTTATTTTCCTGCCATAGAAAGGAGCAACAAAGCCTTTTCTGCTCTAATTCTCTCAGTTAGAATTGGGATTTATGTTRTTTGTAGATGTTGTTAATCCAGTTTTTGAACTCGCCATGGAAGGCACAAGAAAGCTCGTAAAGCTCAAATTACATAGAAACCACAAGTAGGATCAGGTGAGGAGAGATAAGGCGATAGCATCTGTCTGGGTTCCTCACACCTGATTTTGTTCAAGGTTACCCCCGCRCTTTGATCCAGGCTTTACACCCCCTGCCCTCCAGACCCCACCTTGCTATACTTCCATTCTGGAGGTAATAAGGGAAGATCTGGGCCCCTCATCAAATGATGGGGGTCTCTTCTCAAGGAAACGTTTTAAGAGCTCCCTGCAGAGCTTGTTGTCATTCTTCCAGTCTGCTGCAACGCTAACTGCAATAGGGATCCTTTTCTCCGGATGTTCCCAGTCTGGCCCTGGGCTCTGCTGGTGACCGGCCCCTGCAGCGGCAGCGCTGCTGACCTTCACTCCCGCAGACCCCTCAGCACGGCCATGGATAGTCCTGGGAAATTTTAAAACGATAAATATCATGCTTTTTCCCCCTTTTTCTTCTGAGCTTTTRGGGCACTCTCAGCCACGTTTTTGTGATTGTAAGGGCTGGAAACRTTGCCAGGTGGCGGTGATAGAAGCTGAGCTCCTCGCTGCCGCGAGTCTCCCAGGTGTTCCCGGCACACACCAAACCAGAGCCTGGAGTCAGGTGACGAAACTGAGAGCTGGCATCGGGGCAGCTCCAGTTCCACCTGCCAGCAGAAGAGGGGAGCGGGAAGGGGGCAGTTTTATTAGGAGCGGGAAGCTTGAAAAGTGAGTAGCAATTAGTCGCACTTAGTTGAAGCCGTGAGTGAAAGCTGAAGCCACGTGTTTAGCCTTGACACCCTTTGGCCTCTCATGTTTTTAAATGAAACAAGAAGGCTGGGCTGGGGGGGAGAAGAGGGAGGAGCTGAAAGACGAGAAAATAAAAGAAACCTGGAAGCTAATCCCAAGCACTGTGAAAAGGTCATGTGCTTCGATATGAGTAATTAATTTTCTTAGAGCAATGTTGAAAAGGTTAACCTGATTTATGGAATGCAATTTAATTTAAAATGTGTTGTGTACGTTGTTAAAAGGGTCCAATTATAGCTGCTAATTCTGTGGACTGACACACGTGCTATGGTCTGATAATAACCCAGCATGAGGGGGAATATCTGCCGGTCCAATAATTAGACATGGCCTATTGAAATTTTTTTTTGGGGGGGGTAGAAATGCTGAAAGAACAACTGTTCTCTTTGTAGCCGGGTCCCATCGTGTCTTCTTTCATTCAGCCGCACCGCCGAGCGCCCAGTGATTCGTTTGGAGTCAGGCTTCCATTCGGAGAGGGTTATCGCAGAGCTCTGAGGCAGGAGTAAAAATGCCAGATATTTACAGATCAGGCCAGGTTTGCTCCTTGACCTTCGTTCTGTTACTTCTTCTAGCAAAGCTGAAAATAAAACACACTGTCCTGCAGCAGTAGGTAAACAGCAGGTGAGAGGATGACACCATCCCACTCCTGGTGCCTGTACGTTGGCCTTTCAGTACAGTCGTCAGCTAAATACCACAAGCCATGAGGGGCCATAAAGGAAGGTCCTCTTGCCTGGTCGGGATTCCCCTGCTGTGGAGGAAACGCAAGATCCACGGAGGGCGATTCCAAGCAGCAGCTATCTCAGTACTGCCTCCTCCATCTCCGATGAAGCTTCCTGCGTGCATCCTCCTCCGTGGCATCCTGGCTGCAGGGCCCCTCAGCGAGCCACCCGCACGGCAGCTTGTCCCTGGGACGGTGGTTCAGGCTGGAGAGCTGTCTTTAATGAACAGACAGAAAATACTGCTGAAACCTGGAGGAAACATTTCTGAGCTCAGTCCAGGAGTTAAACAGCTGTGAATCCCTCACGCATGCTTTGTATGGAGCCACAGTCACACATGCTCCGGTTGCCCTCGCTAGCCTCGAAATCTGTGGATCTATGAAAATTCAGAGGATGCTGTTGCAAGGAGCAGTGTGTTCAGTTCTGCTTCCTTTGCATTATAGAAGATCTACTAGTAGCAGCTGAGACAGGTGCCAGTGATTAAAAATCGTAGGAAGATTTCCCAGGAGGCAAGAACAGAAAGGCTGTGACCAGGGAATCTCCAGGGGATGGTGACTAAGGGAGCACTGGACATGAGCAAGGAAAATAACGGATGCTTCAGAGAAAGTAACCCAGGCAGCCCTGCTCACCTTTCTCCATGGCCCAGGATTCGGGGCGCAGTCACCAGCATCCGGGAGGTGATGCCCTGCGGCTGGGCTGTGCGCTCTGGAGGCAGCGTGCAGTCAACGCATGGAGCGCACGGTCACGCAGACCTGCGGAYGCCTCGTGCTCAGCCAGAAGCGCACTGGGCATAGGCATCAGCCTGGCCAAACTGTGCCCTGTGACCCGGCCCGGGAGGGGACTCTGCACGGGCGTCTCACGCCACGGTTGTCTCCGACAGAGCTGTCTGGTGTCCCCTCCTAAAGCAGCTGCGGCAGCGTCCCCTCAGAGCAGGGCTCCTCAGCTAGCACGTGTGGTCTCAATTTCCTGCGTGGAAACCTTCATGCTCCTAGTTCACACCTCGCGTGGCTCCTCCTCCTCCCGGGCTCCGCAGCACCCTGTTCCTCCCAGCGCCTGGGGAGCGTGTGCCAGGCGCCCCGGCCCCGCGGCCGTGCCCGGCCGAGCAGCCTCCCTGCTCCGCTCCGCGGAGGGCGGGCGGCAGGAAACACCCGCGATGCCGCAGCCTCGAAGCCGCTCTCTGCCCCGGCTGCTGTGAAACATGTTTAGTTGCCTCTGGCTCCTTCTTGCTTTCTATCTCCGTCTCTGTATCCAGTGTCAATCCCTCTGTGTTTTGTAGCCCGCTCCTTCGGTGAGCAATTAACGCAGTGCATGTTAATGCAAAGGGACTAATGGCTGTGGGGGGGGGGGGCATTGCTGCACGTGGTACACGGTTTCCCTGCAACGCTCTCCGCTATTCCCTCTGCCAAGGCGCCCGTGCTCAGTTTGATACGCTTAAGACTGATAGAGAAACAATTGTAACTCAAAGGACTGGTTGACAGGATACATTTTCCTACATGGAGCAGAATAAATTAATTGATTAATGCAGCTCCAAGCTACCATTTGTTCTTCCTAAAGYGTGTTGATAAGTTACTACCAAAATGCTGTTGCTATGAATGGTCTGATAACTTTGGAAGTAGTGGCCCAAGCTGCTGGAAACGGGCAACCGCGCTGCCTTTGCAGGGCTCCCGCGGGCCGTGCCTGGCTCCAGCGTGGGAACGGCCCGGCGGGCAGGAGGGAGGCTGCGGAGCCGGGAGATCCACAGCGGCAAATACCTTTGTGGCTGCAGTTTACCATGGAGCCAGCAAACGTGCCCCCCATTCGAAAGGGAGTCTGCAATGGAAAACTAAAGGAGTTTGCAATGTCAAGTGTAGTTAGTGAGATGTGTCTAGATGGATTTCCAAATCATCATAGGCTGTGAGTGCTCAGCAGCTGCTGCATGACAGGCGCTGTGTCTCCTTACTGCCTGGTACCTCCGACATGCATCGTTTGTCATCGATGTTTGGGACAAATAAGCTGCGATGTACTCGAGAAGGGTTATTTGTTGGCGATAAGCGCAGCATTCCTACTCCTTTGGTATTTCATCTGCTGATAAAAAGAGCGTGTCTGTGTCAGGCTTTCCTAAAAAACTTTAATGAAGCGCTGTACTACTGGAGAATGAATCAGGTTTTCTGTTCAACAGCACTGAGCGGGCTGGGACAAGAGCAGCCTCTTTTCGTATTAACCTTTCTGAGTCCCATTACCATGACATTATTGAAACTTTTTTGACATTTTTAACAATCCAAGGATTTAAAACCTTCTTGTCAGTCTGGAAGGGCAAGGATGGTGGAAGAAACCACTAGCTCTGTCATGAATAAYGCCGAATATCCTCACCTGCCCTTCTGCAAACAGAGCCGTCTTCTCAAAGTTTACCCAGAACCGTTTTTAATACCATCACCAAATTAACTCAGCAAACTTCATGGCGGGATAACTTCATTATGCTCTATTGACTTCTCAGGGCACTGAGAGGGATATAATGACAATTTAACATAGTGAGTAGCTGGACGGGAAGCCAGACCATCGAAATGGCCCCTCCCTTCTCTGCCTCTATCCAGTCAAATCACCGTCATCCATTTCACTTTCTGATGCACATATTAATCTCTCTTCAGCTCTTTCTCACCCACCCAAAGAGATTTCTGCCCTCAGAGGGGAGCAGGCAATGATTAGCATCATCAGATGAAAAAACCTGCTGTTCCTATTATCAGAATATTAAAGGGGCAATTGTCATTTCTCAGCTGCAAGGAACACTTAAAACAAATTACCTCTATTAAGAGAATAAGAATCAGGGAACAGCTCTAAATTTGGTGTTTTGAGAAAACATTCAGATAGGATGCGTGGTATCTATTTGTCATTGGGGGTTTAATACTTACTTCTGTTGATGAGACTCCGTCACACTTTATTACAATTCATAGATATGTGTTTCCAAATTTTATGCACCAAAATGCTTTGATTTATAGAGYATACTTTTTTTTTCCTCTGCTCATTCCTTTTATACTGTCATAAATGTGGTCAGTGATGCTTATCTCATGATATTAACGTGCCTCATTTAATTATATTGTCTTGCTCAAGAAGTACACTTAGTTTGAAAGAAACTACAAATTGTTAACTTTTGGTAAATGCACATTTCTAGCTAGAGAATGCAATAGKTTTTTTTCTTTCCTATTCGCTGTTCTGTGGCTTCTTCCTCCCATCCCGGACACCCGCTGCAGACGTGTAACAGCAGTGTTCCCTGAGCAAACCAAGTCCCAGCCCTGCGCAGCGCACGGGTCGCTGCCGGGCTGGCTGGTGCCCAAGGAACAAGGCCCACGAGCGTTGCCCTGGTTCTGACTTCCCTTTCGTGGGGTCAGGGAGGTGTGACTCCATATCGATTACTTGATCTGTATAATTACCACCAAAACTACAGGGATTTCAAGCCTGATTGACTTCAAATTAGAAATCTATTGGCTCGGCTGGACTCTTACTCAACAGGATTAGGTGAGAACAGTGTTTGGGTCCCCTTTTCCCCCAGCAGACTTCATTTTTGGTAACTAAAAATTTACGGGAGAGCTTTGCAAAGGAGGCRTTCTGCTCCGCAGGGCAGAGCAGGGCTCCTGGGCCTTTCGCCCCCTTCTTCGTTCCTGCCCGCAGCTGAGCGTGCGACCACGGTGCGCACAGCCGGCGGCCTGGCTTTTTCGTTTCCTCTCTGCAGTAACGCCGCATCGGCGGGAGTCGGAGGAGCAGGCGCTGGGAGTAACCACAGCAGGGGCCGGGAAACTCAGCTTCTCTGCTGGGCGGCACCGAGGGGCTACCTGGCCAGAGGCCCCTCTCCCGGCTCCTCCCCGGTCCGGGTGTCTTGCAGACCTCCCGTGAGGAAGAGGGATGCTGTCAGGCAGCACACAAGCCCCCCACGTCCCTGAGCAGGCGGGGGGTCCCTTGCCATCGTCGCGGCACACGTGGTCCCCCGCCTCGCCTGGGGCAGCTGGGTGCCGGCGCAGGAGAGCGCGAGAGCAGAGGTCCCCGGTGCTCCCGGCCGCGGAGGCTGCTCCCTCCCCAGGGGACTCTCCCAAGCCTGGCGCTTGCGTCTGCGTCTCCTCTCGGAGGCTGAGCGAAGGAGCATCAGCAGGCGAGGAAAGGGCTCTTTTCTTCTTTTTTTTTCCAGATAGGTTTTCATTTAAAAGATGCCAGAGCCAGCAGATTAGTGTCTCGACTATATAGGTTTCCTAAAGATAAGGCAGAGAAATTGATTTCAATTACCGAAGTGGATAGACAGGCTGCTCTGCTCTCTCCGGAGGATTGTTAACCCTCCCGAGACACGGCATGGAAACCAGGAAGGAGTTTTTGAACCTCGAGCCATTTCCTTAGGAGCAACTGTGCCTTTCACAGAGCATAAATCCTCACAAAGGGAGAGAGGAAAAGAAAGGAGGTTTATTTAAGGATGTACAATGGTTCTCATGATACTTTGGGATTTCAGCGAGCTTTCAGCTCCTTCAGCAAGGCTCCGGAGGCCAAGGGTTAAAGTGGCTGCAAGGATTAAAAGATCTGGTGCCTTTCAAGCACCAGGTTCACCTTGCCGAAGAGCAGCCTGGCTGCTGGCAGCTCTCACTGCGAGGCCCCAGGGCCGGGGCAGCGCCAGGCTGAGCGAGGCTGGACCTGCCGAGCCGGGAGCCGGTTCCCAAAGCGACGCGGAGTCCTGCTGGGGTGAGCGTCAGCGCGCCGCGCTGCTGGCCCTCGCCAGGGCTTGGGGCACTGCTGGGCTCTTTGCAGCGATAGCAGCTTGCGTGCAATGAGAAGCTGGAGGCCATGCAAAGTCGCAGTCCCGGGCGCCGCTGACCTTGGGCACCACTGTGCACGGTGCTGTACGTGGGCACCATGTGCATTCGAGAGGCAAGAGACACGGTGAGGGGGTGAGGCTTAGCCCGGGCTTATCTAAGCGTATTATCTAGAAAGGGGGGAGCGGGGTTTGCCAACAGAGCTGAGGGAAGGAGGGGACAGAGCTGTCACCGTGTGGGCCGCAGCGAGTTTCTGCACGTGGGTGGCGAAGGCAGGAGGCGGCCGTGCTCGTGCTGGACGGGACCAGGCAGCACGCGTGCGCGAGGGAGGCAGCCCCGGCGGCAGGGGCAGGGCAGGCAGCCGGCTGTTCCCTCGGCCCACGTGGGAGGACCGCTTCTGTCCTTTCCTCCTTGTCTCCCTCCCATCTGCTGGTTCCTGCATTTACACACCCAGCGATTTCTGAGATGTCTCTGTAATTGTGTCCACGGGGTGCCCGGTTCCCTTCCCTCCTGAAATTCAGTTCTCTATTTTTCACAGTTTCACAGCCGCTTTGTAATGGGCACCTTGCAATAGATTTTTCGCTATTTGCTTGCTAGGTCTCTTTTGTCCTAACACAAGGGAATTGCCCCTGTACGTCTCTCAGTAGGCTTCTCAGCTGGATTTCACATAGGCTTTCATTGCCAGCAGCATCTGCTCTCCTCTSTGATTACTCCAGCACGTCTCTTTGATAATATGCTTTACTGGGCTCCCCAGCAGCCTCTGCCTCTTGCTAAACCTCCACATAGACCTTTTTCCCCAGAGTATTTTGGTGAAGGGTTTCACTGTGCTCAGAAATCTTATGTCACACATTGTGTCATTTCTGAACAGGAGGAATTCAGTGATGCTGTACTGTGAGAAGACTGATGTGATAAAGATATTTAAGCAATCACATAAAAACACAGCATATAAATAAGAGGACTTTGTTTCAGGCCGTGGAATACATTTTGTTCCTGGAAGCAGCTTAGCAGCTACTGCTTCTGGGTCCTTTCAGATAAAATGATGTATTTCAGAGAAACACCCTGTGATTTGCACTTCACATTAGTGGTAATGCGGAGCGGGCTGCACCTCCCCCTGCAACAGCCAAGCTGTGGCGAAAGCAGAAATCCTTGTTGTAGAGCAGGAGCACRGACCATGCACTGCCCTGCCTTCACCTGCGACGTCCCGGCCTCGCCTCGCCCCAGGCTCGGAGTGAGTGGAGCTGATCCTGCGAATCTGCCTCATTAACATCCAATTCCTGCTCCATCTCCATACTTTCAGATCATCTCAATAAGGCGAAGAAATTTGTTGGCTTTCCCCACTGAGCCAGAGAGACGGCCTCCGTGGCTGTGCTGCGGAGAGACGAAAAGCACCTGGGGACCAGCCCGGGCGACGTGGCAGGGCGGAGATGACGCTCTTCGTCGTTACTGCTCTCCCGGACCCCAGCAGCACCCGTGCGCACGCAGCAGAGCTTCTCCCTGCTCCTCCTTGCTCTCGGCGCTTCTGCTTTCCCTTCCCCTGATGCCACAGAAGTACCTGCACCCCCGTGCCAGCCGCGACGACGGCTCGCCCACGCGTCACCTCTGAGCGCGGGGCGTCCTCCCTCCCTCCCTCCCTCCCTCCCTCCCGTTGCGGTTCGGAGGATGCTCCTGCCGTGCCTGCCTGGCACGTCCACTCCCAGGTGCGGCTCTGGCACCGCTCCCACCGCAGGCTCGGGAAGCTGCAAACAGCAAACTATTTCTGGACGTACTTGACTTTTTTTCCCCCCAGTGAGAAATAATGTTTTGTGACATACTGGAAATGTTAGCAAAAATACGTCCAGAAACAGAAATGTTTCGTTTTCATTGTGTCWGAGACACTCAAAACAAGAATGCTTTCCATTCCCAGCACTGCTCTCTGAAAGGAAAAACTAATCATATCCTRCCCAGCAGCTCAGTTATTTTCCATCTAACTTACTCTGTGGACAATTCCTGGCTTTTCAGATAAGGATCTCCTGCCTGAATGCTGAGGGAAGAGGTTGTCAAAGACTGTATTAATGGCACATAACCTTGTGCTGCCCAGCTTTATCCTCGTCTGCTCTCTGTGCCGAGGAACAYGCTAGGACCTTGATGATATAGTAATGGGCTTTCTGGAAGCGCCAGAGTAGATATTATCAAGACAGAGATGCTTTGAGGGGGCTAATTGGGTAAAACTGGATTTCATTCATAACCCAGGATTTCCAAGGGGCTCACGGGATATGTTTTCTGCTTCGCTGTTAGCTGCTGGCATCATTAATGCCTGGATTTAAGATGACAGAACTTTAATTGTACAGGACAAAGGCTCCTGGTTCCCTGCTTCACTGATCAATTCCAGTTCATAAATTACAGCAGAAACAAAACTCTTTAGCAATGCTGACAATTAAGTAACATCCTGATAAACATCCCCTTTTGTTTTATTTAAATGAAAATGCCTTTATTTCCACAGAGTCATATCTTATAACAATAAGATTCACTGTCCCTGAAGCTTGGTTAATTAAACACAGTATTTGCAATCTACCCAAACAAGCTGTTTTATGCAAGCTGATAACAGGGTTTCTATTTCATAATATGAACAATTGGGTTATGCAAATGCCAGGATTTTAAGCCCCTGTGATCTGTTTTTGTCGCCTTATTATCTGTTTCTGTCTGCAAACTCCAAATATAGACATCCCAATTAAAGCAGCTAAATGCCATTAAATCCAACTAAAGATGTTTTTATCAGTTAAAAACTTCCACAGTTTAATTAAAAATATGGTTTGAAACTGGCCTTTCTTGGCCCAAGCTCCACTCCTACTCTCCCATCTGCTTGATTTAATTCTTCCACTAGTTCCCTCATGGTTTTCATTCCTCAACGTAGCTTATGAGCCCTGTGGAGGTACCGTGAGGGACCATTACKCAGCCAAGATTGCACCCCGGCGTTGGCACGTGCATTGAGACAGAACTTCTTCCAGCTGATTCCATGAGCCTCCCTGGATGATGTGGGTAAAGGAACAGGACTTAGGTGTGGTAGATTAATGATCCTCTAGGGGTGACACAACCCATGGAAACCCATCCTGCACAGCCGATCTGGACCCCCAGAATACACGTCATATACCTGCTGTGTCACACCATGACCTGAGATATTCAGCGCATCTCATACCTGCTCGTTAGCAGATAGGAAACAAAAGCAAAATGCAGCTGTGGAGTAGAAGGGAATAAACATGTCTCTTCTCCAGGAGCATCCTCATAAAAAATTTGGCTTCTGGTGTGTCCTGAGGGGTCTCAGGGACACGCTCACCAAAGATCCCACAGCTCAGCTTGTTCTCTCCGGGAGGGAGCTGAAGTGCTAGTCTACCTGAACAGATCCCTAAGGTCAATGCTGAGCCACAGTGCGAACACTGAGGTGAAATACGGGAGTCTTTTTTGTTCCTTCCCAGAGCAGTTGCTACTAAGAGGAGACATCCTTCCTCTCCTCTTTGGTCACTGCCCGCCACCCTACAGAAGGGACCGYGGAGGCCCTTCTCTTCTCTGCTTTGCAACTTCAAGCACCTTAGCCCAGAAGATGAAATAAAAAATACTCTCTCTTAACAGTCTCACGCAGAGACGCAGCGTATCTGAGGCTTTCTGAACACTCTTGTAACGAAATTGGTGGATGCCTCTCAAATCCCCCTCTCTCCCAGGAGGATGTAACAGATCACCCCAGCTACATTCAAAGCTTTGCAGTGTTTCCGAAGTGCAGTAATTTAGCTTTATATCAGCCATATTTGCAGCAGCCGTCAGTCACCACGACAACAATATTAACACTCTTGATATCTTTGTTGTGAGCAACAGAGAATGTAATATTCTTGAGGGAAGCAGCAGCAATCGCTTGAGCAGTCACTTACAACCCAAGTGACTCTCTTTATTGAACTGGGAGAGGTTCAAACTGAATTTAAACATACAAGGAAAGACATGCTTTTAGGGTAAAAATGGCTTGAATTTAGGCTGACAAGAGGARGGGAATCACTGGAGTAAATATATATGCGTGAGACAAAGATTGGAAGGACACATTCTGAAATCCTATAAAAATGCAAACTCCCTTTCTTTCCCAGGCATTGACTCTGGAATGGCAGATTTACATTTCTTTAAAACTTGGGGGCGGGGAAGCTTAAAGGGGATTTGTTATCCTTGTGGTTCTTGTGGTCTCAGTTATATATAAACCGGTTACTCAGAGAACGCCAAGGCAATGTAATTCCTAGTCTGCATTTTTCCTAAGAAATAAAATAGGGGAAACAAAGGTACTGGGTTTCAAACACTGGAGTTTGTTTCTGTCTCTTCATTCATGTCCTTTCTGAGGGAAAAACAAACAAGCATTCTCTGCTTCTCAATATTTAGCTTCTTTAATTAAGTGTTTCCAGCCTTGCTCCTTCCTCTCCAGAGATACCTCTACATTAAGATAAGGCATTGATTGTCCACACTGAGAGGATGAATCCCAGTTAATTAGTTCATTATTCCTTTTTTGCACAACAAGATTGATGATTTGTTAAGMTACAGTTAATTACAGAGTTTATTGCTTTGAAAATAAAATGAAAAAATCTCGCTTCACATCTTCCGTGCTGAGGATTTGATTCTGCCCTCAGCTAACCTGTGATACTTCGGACATCACTACATGCCAAACATCTGGAAACTTTTCTTCAGCACCTTCTTCTCCACCCAAACCCGGTTGCAGGGTAYGCAGCTTTATACCTCTGTGGCCTGGCTGAGAAGACATGCTAGCGACCTGCAGCTACGATTTCTTTCCTGCAAGCCCAGAGCTGGAGATCCCCCAATTCTTTAGCAGTCAACATTAAAAACCATTGAAAATACAGGGCCTCAGTGAGTACCCCGGAGTGACGCCAGTGAGTACAAGTGAGCGGAGTAGCACCGCTGGCCAGGGACACAGGGGAGGCCCTTGGGAGCCCCAGCCTGAGGTAGCAGAGTGGRGAGCTCTGGGCACCAGCTGGGTGAGCGGGGCTATCCTGCGTGTCCTCTGCGTACACCCTGTGCACGGCCCACCTACACCCCCGGCTCCCCAAAGCCCGACCCGCCAGCAAAGCGGGCTGAGCGCCTGGTGCTTGGGACAGCRTGCAGTACGGATGAATAATGGCGACACGGGAACAGCCTGCAGCCTCATCCATCACAGGAGAGCCGATATTATCAGTGGCAAAAACACCCAGCCTTTGTCTAACGAGCCAGCCAGAGCTGAACGAGCRCGGGGAGGCGGCGGCGACCGCCGCTCCCGGAGCAGCAGCCCCTTCTCCCGRGGAGGAGCTGAGAGACGACGAAGCTGGAAGCGCGGCCGAGCGCAGCGTGCCTGCGAGGAAGCTAGCGCCTCGCTGCCAAGGGAGCCCGCAGCAACAGTTGTTAACCACGTATCRGCTGCGCTGTTTCAGCTCTGAAACAGAAGGTTTAGATGCTAAAATTAACATCAAGCAGGCTGAAAAGACAGAAAGTGTGATATGGATCTTATAACTCCAGAGCATGAGAGAATAGAGAGCAGACTGCTTTACTGCTGTTTTGCTTTCAGCTTGCACAGTTCCTACAATTGCCTGTTACCTGACATTTGCACTAGAGCAGTGGCAGTTTAGTGGAAAATTAAAAAAGAATCAAACACTTGTAACCCAAACTGTTTGCCTGGGAGAGTCTTCGAACCAGCAGGGCTGGCTGTCAGCAGATCACAGGGGAGAGCGCCAAGAAAGGCTGGATTTGATGGTAGATCTCTCTTCCGACATGACATTTCTGAAGCAGTGGCATTCTTGCAGCACTGCCTGCCAGATTGGGACCATGTTCATGATAACAAAGTATAAAGGAGAGGCTGTAAAGCCATCGGTTTTCAAGCAATGAATGAAACAAGCCAAGGGGTCAAAGTTGTAACGGACCCATATTCTTCTTATTTTAAGTGTTGCAGGGGTGAAGAAGCCATGGAGGGGGCTTTGCAGCCTACAAAGCATTTCTGTCTGTGACATGGCGGTTGCCAGGTCCACGGTGCCTGGACCGCACGGTACGGAGCCTCGTTGGATGCTCCTCTGTATCTGCTGCGTGCAGCAGCCAAGCCCAAAACCTGCCACAGGACTAGCAAAAGACCATCCCGGCCATCACGGTGCTCACGTTGCTCCTCATGGAAAGCCCWTTCATGTGGGCATTAGCACGGACACAGCTGTTTCTGAGGTTGTTACTGTAATAACGGACTCTAACACCTTTGCGTCCCCTGCTTTATGTTACTCCATCGGGACCAGAATTAGCCGCGAATGCCACTTCTCCTGTCTCGTGAAAATGTCAACTTCCCTAAGATTCCTAAGAGAAAACGTTTCCAAGAAAAACACAGATGTTAAATCCATCTTTCCTTCTTTCCATTTTTTCCAGCTACTAACACTGTCCTTTTGGGAATCCATTTATGAACCATAAACATCTGCCAGTTTGCTGCAAACAACTCCCAACCTTCTTTAGCTGAAGGGCCTCCTCTCTATCTCACTTTTTCCTAATTTTTTTCCAGCCTTTCTGGTTGCACTCGGTGTAGTTTAATATCACTGGCCCCAATACAGGTGTCCACAGACTAGGGCACTGACATTTTGCTTTGATACATGAAACAAGTGCTCATGGCTTGTTTTACATCTCCGGAGGCAGTACTTTAGAGAAAAAGAARTTGAAAACCATTGGGATAGGACCATAAGAAGTTTCAGCAGCAACTTAGGAGAATGAATTTCAGAACAGAAAAGTGAATGAAACATCAGTAYGTGAGCATCGGATTAAAAATTGTTAGAATCTGTCCCTGTGTTGTGTCCTGATACAGCATCAGGTTATCACCCGTGTTCCCTGCACAGGTGGGCACCTAGGGCACAGTGAACCTGGTCAGGCACGTTGGAATAYCCCAATAAGCTTCTATCTTCGTCTTTAAATAAATGTCTTCAAAAAGTCTGTCCCTAGGCTCCAAAATCAATTCAAATTCTCAGCTTCTAGGAGGCAGGAACCACCTTTCCGCCTATGTTACATCTTATTTACATCTTTCGACCCTACTCTCCGAGTGGGGCTGTGTCCTTCGGAGAGGCTGCGGGAGGTGGCGGGGAGCAGTCTGCCACTAMCCCCTCTGGCCTGGAAGTCCAAAGGAGCCGGAGGGAGCTCCGCGTTCCATCGGAGCAGCAGTCCTAGTTTCCAGCTGTGAAGGTAGAAGCCTCTGGGGGTTTTTGGATGCTTTCCAACTGCCACCCGCTTTCCCGGTTAGCCCCATTGTGTATCATTTGTCACTACTGAAAAACAGCCCAGCTGCATGTTTTTTATTCTGAGCTTTACTAAGAGTATTGTTATTTTCTTTTCCAGAAACATTCACATTCAGGGATAAAGTGCCATTCACGCAGGAAGATTTAGTCCCTCTTCATAAAGTTATATATTACAAGTGAAAAGAGAACAAGCATGGGCTGGTGGCAGAAAATTGAATTAGCTCAGCAGCACACAACACAAAATGAGATAAATATTGTACAGAAATATAATTGAAGCTGTATTATTCATCTACCTTTTGGGGTTATTTGTCAGAAAGTGAGCTGTGAGTTGCAAATTAAAAGAGCTATTGATTTTAAAGTTGTTTTAAAGTATTTTCTACCCTCAGATCCTTTGAAACAATTATCTCAAAGTGTCACCAAACAGCCAAACCCTGATTTAAATCAGGTTCAGAGAGATAATGCATTTCCAGTCTCCCTCCATGGTTTGTGGACATTTCAAATGACACTTTTTAATAGAGATTTGTTCCTCTGGGAAGAAGCAGGAGTAAAGATGTGACGAGACAGGCGGGCGGCTCGTGCCGTCACGTTCGTGGGCTGGAGCACCCGGAGCAGAGCCATGGAGCGGGGTGAGCGGCRGTGGCAGCACGGCCGTGCCGCGCGGGCCAGGACACGGCGGCAGCCCGGCTCCCACGCCGCAGCGCTGCTCCCCCGGCAGGACCTGCCCCCGGGGCAGGAGCTGGGCTCCCCGCTGGGTTATCTGGCTGTGCTGAAACTCTCCTCCTGGCTCGCACTCAAAGGGGCATCTTTGATCAAAATTCTCCCCGTCACCCTTTGGTTAGCATGCACCTGCTGGTTTATCACTCTCATTTAAACCTCGGGTCAAGGCAAGAGTGCTCACAGTCACCACTAAGCTTTTACCAACACGATGCTACTGCGATTCCCTTGGTTCTGCTCCCTGGTGATTGGATTGGRCTGAGAGTAGAAAATGTGTCACAGGATTTGAAAGTCATTTTCAGAGTGCAGTATGGCCACGGTAGGACAAGCCTTGGAGCCACACGCTACCGAGCTGAAAGTAATGGGGTTCAAATGGCAATGTCACGAGGGAAGAGCAAAGGAGCTATGGGCAGGTGRCACAAAGTGCCCAGGCCCTTCTGGGCGAGGGTATCTGCAGTCCATGCAGTGTCGCAGCCTTTGCTCTGARGAGGACAAGGAGAGCAAATCTGTACTGACTGCACTCAAGTCATACTGTTTTTTCACTGTAGATCTCATGTATTTTGCAGTGAAAAATTCCCCCTGGTTCTCTGGAAGTTAAGTATTTACTGTTCYTTTATCTGAAAAAAGTAATGCAATGTAATGACGTGACCTGAAAAATTTTCTTTCTGGACCAAACTTGCCAGCAGCCTTGGGAACGTATTGCTGCACCGTAAAGAGCACCTCCAAAGTGAAAGATCCTCTCAATTCCTCAAACTTAAAACTTAAACTGTTGAGTTTCCTTCTCCCTAATACAGATCTCTGAGGCCCAATTCATCATGCCAAAGTCTTTGCTTAATGTATAAAATCATAATCTTAGACCAAACCCGCTACCTGCCCCAGGCCAAGGACTCCAGCCCCCTCCAACCCTCAATTCCTGTAAACCTTTTCAAAAGTCATCAACTCCTGTGATTAACCAGGATTCAATGGAGCATTCATCCAAGTCTTCATGAGCTAAGAAAGAACTAATGAACTAATTAGAGAGGCTTCATTGTCTCAACAAGGTAGATCAATACCTTATTATTGTTTTCAAGAGAAGAGAAACAGAGGAAGAGGGGTGAGGCCAGAAACTGCTTCCTTAGAAGAGCTGTTCTTTGACACTGGGGACAGAGGCAGATCCGAGGTGCACCAACCTCAAAGGGAAACGGTGGAGGAAAAGAGGCACGCTGTGAGCCCCGTTGCTCTTGGGCTCCCGGGAAAAGGCTGGGCGGTGGGGTGGGGCGACTTTGACCATGGCAATAACGCAAACAATTTTCTAGTTGTTGTCAGGCCTCCTCTACAGACAGGAACAAGGAGGGAGAGGGAAGACGTGGGTGGAAAGGATTTCCCAGAACAGTAGAAATCACTGGCCCGTGTTTTCTGATTTATTTCTTGCAACAGTGACCAGATCCCGAGAAAGCATAAAACAAACTCCTCCTGTGCCTAAGCGACTGGGTGACGCACTTCTCATCAGTGCAGAGGAGTAAAGCGATAATTTTGTTTTGACTCCCACTGCTCAGCTCGATAACCTGCGATGTGAGTTGCCATCTGCCTGGCAGCTGACCGCAAGCAGCACGCTCACGAAGAGCGCGAGCCCGCTGGAGACCTGGCTCGGAGAGCGTGTCTGCTCCCTCCGCAGCAGCGGCCAGCTCGGCCCCCAGCGAGCCTCGTCCTCTGTCCCTCCGCACTCTCAGCTGTGCTCCTGCATGAGAGGAAAGGTCCAATCCTGCCTTCGTTCCCCCCTGCACCACAGTGCAAGTTCTCCACCACCTCCAGTGGTACCAGCACCACGCCAGGTCTCCTGCCCAGCAGCTGAAGAAACCATCCCCGCTGTTTCTACAGTCACACAGGGTCTAATTCTGATCCCGGCCACAGCAGCACAGATCAGGTCTTGCTCCACCCACACCCCCATGCCAGACTGCCTGCAGCTAAGCAGAGCAGCCCCGCTYCTCCAAAGGAAAGGCTTTCATTGCAGCAAACATCATTTCCACAATGGAATTTTACTTGTACATTCCTGCAAAACTTTGCCACTGTAACCAGAAAGCAAATATCCCATCATGTAATGTTGGCCTTTCTTATTACAAATCCCCGCTGAAGACAGATACCTAAAGCAGTCATCCAGGAGCGTTCCCATGCAGGGTGCAGCCTGCAGAGTCCGGATGGATTACCAAGTGCTAGCCCGATATTCCTGCCTTGTCTGTGCTTGTGGCAGAGGAGTCTTGGGGAGAGATTTGGGGTCTGCTTTTGTTTTGCAAAATAAACAGAAAACAGCTCCTGTGATTACAAAATAGAAAACAAAATGCATTAAAAAAAAATCCATCCTCTGCAGCATTTGAGCCATTCTGCATGGGTCCTTGGAGTCTCTTACTGTTTGAATTAAGGCTTCTTATATAAAGTTTATGGGTCCCTTTGGGGTGTTTTTAGTAGATTACATTCAAACCAGCTCATGCAATGTGGGTACGAAGCAGTCAGTAAATCAGCTAGCTGAGCTCGTAAGCTCGTACATGGTTTGCACAATGGGTCTCAGTGCTGGCATAATACCTCTTATTAGCAGCTGACATCTGGTAAACAAAGATCCTGCTTTTAATACACATTGTTGGTACTTTTACAGCCTCAGCATACGCACAGCGCTAGGGAAACTTGCCACTCTAATAAGAGGCTGAAGATTTGTCCACAAAATGGTGAAAGCATGGTTAACAGCAGTAAAGACTTGCTGTCTTTTCACTAGCCCCTCGGATAATTTGACCCTGCTTCTCTCTGATGTTCAGAGAGGTCAAACCCAGAGGAAGATACCATCGGGACATCTCAGATCTACCGCGTCTGTTGCAACCATATGGCAGGTATCCAAGTTAATAGAATTTATACTTGCAGGAGACAGCATATATGTTTTAAGTTTTCCTTGCTCTATAAATTGTGCTGATCTGGATTATTTTGTTCATGGGGAGAGCAGGCTCATACGGCTTCCATAAACTCCGGACTGGGACAACTGATGCATTTCATGGGCCCCTGAAGAGTTTCTGATCCTCCTGGCCAGAAATAAGACAGAGACTCCACTTTCTGGAGTTTTATTGTAGAGACATCTATCTTTGCCAGTCACTTAGACAAAAATGTGTCTTCTTGATTTCCAACAGATGCCTCCAATCTGAATTTGTCTCACATACATTCATTTATTATTCTCAGCAGCACACTTTGATTTAAGCACCAGGACTCCAGGCAACCTGTACACTTGCACATCACTAACAACGCTCCTGCTACTGTCCAAGAGCAGGAATGGGAACGTGGCATCTGCATGAAATGCATTTACTTTCAAGAAACAAAAATCATTTCTCTGATACGTGACAACAGTAGATAGGTAATTTGCAAGGAAAGTTATCAGTAAATCACCTTCCTAGTGGCAATTTATTTAAATCAACTGCACTGATTTGTTTGCTTTGCTCTAGTTACTGAGGAAAAATGACAAAGTCTGGTATTACCCAAATCCCTTGACTTATAATTACCACCATTTGTGCATTTTGTTTCATACTGCACCACAACCCAATCTCCCCAATGCAGGTGAGAACTTCAACAAATTAAGCGCAGACAAACCAGTATCTTTGCCATTTTCCATCCCAGTTCTCACACAAAGCCAGCTCAGGAGCGGCAGGAGGGTCTGCATGCTGAGTATACCCTGTGAAAAGCTGGGAAGGCCTAACACAAAGCTATTCTTTTTTCCCCACCACTTTATAGGGAAAGAACTGCCTGTCCTCCCGCGGGAAGCGAGCGGCTCCTGCCCTGCGCAGCCAGCCCAGCCCCGGCCCCTGCGCCGGGACCCGCGGGGCACTCCTCCCGAGGGGCACCGAGGAAAACAAAACGCTCTCTGTAGCTCGAGAGCCAGAAACTTCTTTTTTCCTTTAAAAAGTTAGTAATTTGAAAGCTGCAGGTTAGGCCTCCAAAATAGGAAAAGCTGAATATTCCTACATTTGAAAATGGTTTTGAAGTTCTAAAGATTTAGAAGTAAAACTCTGAAACATTTAGTGAAGTCTTTTCTATGGTAAAAATCTGTTTGAATAGGCAGTTCTGAACAGCACTAATTGCCATGAGGTAAACAAACAGGTCCCGCTCATCAGTATCTACAATAAACTTGGAGAAAAATAACATTTTAAGGTACAGAAGCATAACACTTTTTTGATAAACACCTCTACAAGTGGCACAGCCCCCCTCCAGCAGGGCCTGTCCTCCTTGCTCATTATATTCTGCATTCATCAGCGTTGCATCTCCTTGTAATTTAGATAGTGCAGCTGATAGCGTTGTGTATGGCACAGCTGCAAATGGAAGTTCTGCTTTGATTTCCATTATGCATTACCTTGCCTGACTCCCTTTTATCGTGCAGCGGAGTAAATGACCTCCCAGATATTCAGGTTCAGATGGGGATGTAATGGTAAATTTAAGTCCTGAAATTTCCATCCAGTGATAAAATGGAATAATAAAAAAATTACTTTCTTCTGCTAATATCTGAGCTCTTTTTGGCTGTCACAGCAGCATTATGGCTAGATTGTATTTTGTAATGTATAAGCATGGAATTCAAACAATGCATGCTGGTTTCTCTTGTTGCAAAATAGTAAAGCATAGGCAAGGAAAAAAGTCAGTAGAKGTGTTGTTCCACTTCTATTACTATCAGTTTTACATGAACTTGACAGAKGATTGTTGGTATCAAATTTGTTGAGTAGAACATTTAATTAAATATCCTTCCTCTTACCAGTATCGAACATCACCCTGAATAAAATTACTTGCCTCAGATTCAGGCTCGGAAAGGCATCGTTATCAGGAAGGAACTGGTCCTAAATTGTGCAGAGTCACGCTGGTGTGAAGGCTGTTCCTGCCCTGCTGTCTGACGACTATTGATCTGCAGCCAGAAGTGGCTGCTGCAAGCCCACGCTTGGTTTTATTGCCACGTAGTTCAGGACACTGAGAATCGTGTGTACTRGAACACAAGGAAATGGAGAAAACTTATCCATCCCGGATTTAAAAGTCCAAAGGATCTATCAGAGCGTACAGGACTCCAGCGCCTGCTGCAGTTCTCTGCCTAATCCTCCCAACGGCAGCGGGGCCGGGGGAGCTTGGGGAGCCGYGAATAAGCGTGGGAGTGGACACACTGACTAAAAGTGTCAGTGCTGTATGGCAGGTTATCTTGTCCCTCACGGTGGGCAATGGTGAATGGGAACAGAGAGCGCGGCACGCCGCAGTGCTGCTGTCCCAGGAGCGGGGCCGTGCAGAGCAGGGGCTCAGCGGGGCCGCGGCGCGGGGCCAGCGCGTGCAGGGCTGGCGGGGCAGCAGCCTTCTCTGCACCTTCATGAATTCACCAGGATACATGGCATTTCTCCAAGTGTTTTGAAGGTTAATTATTGGACCTGATGCTTGAGCTTTGTACTAATATATCTGTGTATAAGCTGCTCTGGGAATGCTGTCTGAGAACACTTGACGCTGCATTACRGACCCCAGCACTTTGTTATTGCATTGGATGAATGTTATCATGTTCATCTGTTGTAGAAATTTATCCAGTTTACACTGCAACCGAGAAACATTAGTTCTTTAAACTGAAGTAATCTTTCTTTAAAAAACAACTACCCAATTACTAGCATTACTTATTGGATTGGTTGCCTTCTCTATTAAATGGGACACAGTGCCAATCAAATCAGATAATTCAGCCACAAAATCAATGGCACCACATTTACTCAATCAAATACATTGCTTAGTAAATTATATCCATATGAAATTAGATAGATGAATGTACTAGCTGCACACTGGAATTGGGCTTCATAACTTTGGCACTTGCAGGTTAAAAATAAGGAAATCGATGAGCAAGAGAGTGTATTTGACATCAGTCACTGCTTTTAATACATTAATTTCTTCACTAGATTAATCAGCTATCGATCACCCTTCAGCTTTCCCAGAAACTGAGCATRTGATCACTGTACGCTGAGCTCTGCTCAAGAAAAGCCTCTGGGTACAGAGATTAAACATCCTGCCCAGCTCTGCCTCCAGGCACTGCCAGGGTGTGAGCACTACCCAGGCCAGCGAGGCAGCCCAGAAGTAGTGTTGCCTCATCCCAGCTGCCCCATGTCCTGAGCTGTGCAGAGTTAGCCTTTTTTTTGCCTAAATATTTTCTTGGCCTCGCAGGTGGACCTGGAAGCCTGCACAGAGCTCTGCTGCAAGCAGACGGCACCCAAGCTGGGTAGCGCAGGCCCTCCTGGGACGTCCGTACCAGCCCACAGAGCACGTCACAGAACTGCAGACCGCTTCCTGCGGGGAGATGCTGCCAGGGAGGCCAGTGGCGCCTGCTGCCGTTTCCCTGCGGAGGACGGAGCTAGGAGACAGGCCTCTCCTACAAAACCTGTGTGCTCAGTCCCGTGATCTTCCAYGCGGGGCACTTACTGGGATCTCACACAGCCTCTGGCTTTCAGTATAGGAGGATGTCCACAAGCAACAGCGTTGTACAAGCAGCCTGTATTTGCAATCACATTGTGTCTCACCGATACTGCGCTAAAACCTGCAGTCTCAAGGGCTCGGTRTTATACTGTCCAATGCACACATCAGTAGTCAAATGACCTGTCAAACCTTTGCTTGTTTTCGGTTATCTAGCAACAGCATTCTGGGCTGAGGGCGGCCGGGGCTGTTTATTTTGGCCTGCGTTCAATGGCCAGGTACCAGTTTCCCTGCCCTGCTGGTTTCCCATCTCTGGGCACTGGATCATCGCCCACCCGGATAGCCCGGGACCGGAGCGAGCAGGTCAGGGAAATGAGCTGCCTTCGAGAAGCTTTTTTTTTTGGAGTATTTTTCAGCCAGATCAGACCCCTGCTCCGGTTCTCCGCACCGGCAGCTCGTGATGCGGGTGGGAAGGTGCCTGCAGGGCAGGGCTGGTACTGCTGCTGACCCACGGCCTGCAGGAATTACACGGAATCTTTAAACTCCTGAATAAACATGAATAGCTGAACAGGTTTGTTAGCAAGCCTAACTCAAAACATAGGCACCATGGAACAAACCAAAATAAATAAAATAGACTTTTGGTAGCCAACAGAACCAGTGGGCCAGATTCTCTTTCTAAATCTGCACAGTGCCTTTGCGATGGTGTCACATCACTAAGGAAGTTATTTAAGCAGAATTATTCTGGGTGGTGCACATACTGAGAACAGGATTTGGGTTCAGTCCTCCCATAGTGTGAATGCAGACTTGATCCTTGCCTTTTTCACTCTAAAAAGAAGTGTTCATAAAATATTTGAATGGGAAATTAAAGTGCCTTGCACATAAGGGGAGAGCAAAAAAATCATCATCTATTTGTAGACAAGCGACAATTTCTAATCTCAGCATTGTGGAGGATCTGATTTACACCCAGATTGCTTATCTTTATGCCACTGCTAACCTCTAGCTTCCCTTTCTCAGCACCATGCCAATAGCACAGCTGTTGTTTGTCTCCGATAAAAGAAAGAGGCTGGGGAGAGGGGAGGGAAAATAAAAATACATCGTAAGATACCAAAATAGAAACTGTCAAAGCGCTGTGCCCTATTTTAGAACACAGTGATGCAAGTAAGCAGAGAGCAAGTGCTTCACGTTTGTATCTGAAGTTGGCTTGTAAGAAGCATATATCCCTCTTTYGCCCTAAAATCAATTCTACGAGGCTTAGGATTGCCTGGGTTTGAGCAGAAGATGACAAGGGTGATAAAATTAATTAGCAAAGCAAGAGACAATCCTCGGGCTGCTTTGCCTGGCCCGCTGTACCACGTCTCCACAATGGCTTTATCTCCCCAACAAAGGGGGACACGTTCCCGCTGAAGGTTATCACAGGTGATGTGACAGGCACGATTGTTTCCTTTCCAAGATTCTGCATGACAGAGCCAGGCACGTTACTGAAACGGCGATTTTCCAGCTAACACATGCCTGCCAGTCAAGTGAATTAGCAAATACAGGGCTCTGGTAGCATCCTGAAGATGTATTAAAACTACAGATGAACCGCCCCAGCCTTCTGGCTCTCTCCCCTAGCTCTTGAYCCACACAGCCAAATTCCTGGGGCAAAAATGTCTCTCGGAAGACACTACCCACATCTAGCTCAGCCACACAGTCAGCCTAAAGCCAGTTCACGCAAGCTGCCCTGAAGGCCACTCTGACGACACCGGCCTGTGGACTCCGCTCCTTGCTCTCTCAGACACACACCTGGGGTTCACACAGCCTAGAAGGCGTGAAGAAAGCAGAGCTGAAGACATAAATACCCCGTAAGTACCTGCATTTATTTAGGGTTATCTCATGAACAATGTCACCATAGCAGACTAGCATAGTTAATTAGTCCGCATAGGGTCTTGCATGGCCTTTTTTATTCCAGAGGATAACAGACAGGAAGGAGATGTTTGGCCTTAATCACAAAAACATCATTTGTGGTCAGCTAAATAAGGTCCAATTTTTTTATTTCTTGCTGTGAAGTCGATGCCTTTTCTTGGGAAAGATGTCCCAGTTTGGAGCAGGAGAGCAGGCAGCAGGATAGACCAACTGCTGCAACTCACTCCTTTGGGAGCAAGATTCCCAGGCTCCGTTCCTACAGAGGCTGGCGCCTATTCCAATATGCCCCATCGCTGGCAGGGACAACTGGAGTCCCTCTGCAGAGCCGTGGGTCAGGACATCATCCAAGGAGTCTACCCTCGTTCATCTTTACCATTGCGGACACATCAAGGAGCTATTCTTTCACCCACRGATCATTCACCCTTCCTGCACGGGAAGCAGTTTCTGTCATCCGGTTATCTACCAAACAGCAACACTGGCACAAAGTCTAAGCACTTCACCCGCTGGAGCCTCTGTGGCCTTAGAGCAGGGCATTGCAAACAGGCCACAACGCTGCGACCAGCATCTGTCAGTAAGATTCATGCTGGTTTGTTGGCTAACAGTAAGCACTTGCCGACAAGGACGTTCACTCACTGGCATTTTGCAAAGATTTGGGCTTACGGGTGAGCTAACATGGTTCCCTAGGTTTTAAGATAGTGAAATGGTTGGCTGGAGAATCTGCAGAAACCAAGCAGGTGCAGGCACCCTGCCTGTAATTCTCCTTCATTAATCTCAGCTCTTGGATGCAGCAGCCTCGCATCGATTTTCTATCAGACTATTCATCAATAATTTGGTCACACTAGAGACCATGTAAGAACACCATTAAAATTAACATAGACAGATCTCTAATAATCAGAGCTACCCTTGGAAGAAACAAAGCATCTTTCTTTCCAAATRCAGAGACAATAAGTGAGAAGAATCAGTATCTTGATTTGAATTTTTCTATAGATGYGTTTTGACTGTAAGAAGAGCTTCACATGCAAAGATAGAGGAAAGATAGATTCCAAATAAGGGAAYTGAGCCTGTTTTTATTACCCAGAGGTGGGCTATCAGAAGGTAACAGGTGACTCTATAAACATATTTCTCATAATGAAAAGATAAGGTTGAAATTCCACACTG
This sequence comes from Casuarius casuarius, assembly GCA_003342895.1. NCBI lineage: Eukaryota > Metazoa > Chordata > Aves > Casuariiformes > Casuariidae > Casuarius > Casuarius casuarius. The sequence continues at coordinate 1,138,324 of PTFA01000044.1, forward strand.
GGAACCATCCAGGTTACRCATGCAATGGGAACACTTCCTTTTCTGCAAATATGATCCTTTCTCGACTAGGCAAACCACCTTTCCTTTTCTGCATTTGGAATAATCATCAAAAACATATGGATGGAAAGTCAGGCGGATCCCATCGCCAGCGGCAGCCATGCCACCCCAGCCCAGCCCAGCTGAGGYTGGCCCAGATGTTTCACAGTTTGTTCAGTGGCTACGGTTTGCCCTGGCAGCAGCAGCACAGCCACATGCCATTCACAAGGCCCCGTCCAAGAGCATATCACTAAAGCCAAGAAAGCTGGTTTCAAAAAGTGAAACAGGCTCTTACCTAGTTGCCAGTTTTCTTCAGTACAGCTCACTATTCATTGACTAACTGTTCCCTCGTGTTAGGCAGAAGCAACCTTCCACACTTCACAGAATGCATTTTACATTCCAAGATTGGTTGCTTGTTTTTGCTTTATTGACATATAAGTCATAAACTTTAATGGTCAACGAGCACACAGCTTCTCAGACCAAAGACTACAGAGCAGAGCTGCAGATATGCAGACACAGGAGAGCTCTAGAGAAGCCCTTGGTTCCCATCAGAGGAAGCCTGAGCTGTGGTGTAGTGGTACCTGCAAGTYAGCCACTGCTGCACGCTCTTCATGCTGCTGAGAAAATCCTCCGATACCGATTGCTTCTGCTGCAGAGTTGCTGAGAAGAAGATTACAAAGACTAGGAAAAGGATAGAGTTTAAAAGCCAAAGCTTTAAAACTGAGAGGATTTATCCTTCGTTTTACAAGGAAAAAGGCTAAAATTTACAGCAGAACAGGACCCATAAAAGGGAAGGGAAGAAAAGGAGAGTATGGGGGAGGAGTGCAAGTATTTAAGCACCAAGGAACACTGGTTTCCAAAGCACCTGTGTCTCAGGAAGTGGCATCAGGAGCACCTGTGTAATTAAATGGTGATTAAACTTGAGATAAAAGCTGCYAGTGTGGCTCTGAATCCTAAATTCAGATATAGGACTTTGCAGGGTGTGCTGACTGCTAGCAGGGCAGGGAATGGCACGCTTGGCAATTGATGCCTCAGCTGCTTCTAGGCACYAGGGCTTCATCTGCTGCTGAGGCCTGGGTGCTCTGCAGAGCTGCCCCGCTCTGAGCAGCGTGCGGGAGCCTGTCCCCAGGGTTTCTTAGGCCTGGCTGTCACTGTGGTAGATCAAACCAATTTTCCAAAAAAGCAAAAATTGTTGCTTTCTTATGCTATATTGAGAACTGTATTCTCTAGTTACCCTAGGAAGATTTAACAGGCAAGCCTCAGACTCTGCCGGCTCCAAAGATCCTGTCTATCTTGCCTTTAGTTGTTTCTGATTTGTGTTATTTCCGTTCATTTCTGTGCCTTGCATTTCTCCACTCTCTGGAGAAGGCTCCAGGAGTTCAAATGATATTGCTAATCTAATCTGTCCATCCCTAACGTTTCAGCCAGCTTCACTTGAAATTCCTCTTTTGCTTCCTCCCTGACCGATCCCCTGGCAGGGCCCCTCTCCTGCCTGGCAAGGGCAGCGTCCCTCTGTCTGGCATCGACCAGAACACGAAGCAGCAGGGCTTTCTTCCCTTCAGTTTATAGATGAAAGGAGAAGAAACATATTTAAACAGCTAAYGCTGTAGCTCGTGCAGGCTCCAGAGGGCCGTAAAGCACTACCCCTGCATTTCAAAAACCCTGGCGCTCCAAACGTCCTATATTTAACCTCAGATTGCGGGAGACTCCTTGGACCAGGAGCCTGAGAACAAGGGGGTTCGTTCTGAGGACTTCAGTGGACTTTGAGTTAGGCCCTTGGGGTCGTAACACAGTGGTAAAGTGAAGCCTTTCGTTAGCTGTGGATCCAGGGAGCAGATGTAACGTTCAGGGCCATGCCCTGCTGCACTGAGCTCCAAACCTGCCCATGGTCGCTGTGACTTCATTGCTCCAAGGCCTTGAAGAGGAATTCAGAGAGGTTTTTCCAGAGTACAAAGTATTTGACAGTGCCCAGAGCATTTCTGCACGGCAGTGCCGAGAGCAGCGCAGGAGGTGCCTGCCTGCGTGCGCGTGTGCATGCAGGGATTAGTATGTACATCATTACTTAAGCAATCTCATTTGTAAATCTGGATAAAGCTTAAGGAGCACAATTCTGCAGAGAGAACTTCTTAGCTAATTGTCACAGTTTTGTTCAATTGACTCTTTGGCAAGATGCCCTGCGCTGATCAAAACAATTAAAAGCCCAAATACCTTCTGCTGGTGCATAGATTTGTTAGATGAATCAGGGTAAAAATGTCACTGGACAGCTTCAGTGGCTTTTTCTGAGTATTCCCCTTCGTGTCCAGATTTGAAGCCTGAAATGGCAGCATATGACAACCAGTGGACCAATTTCCAGCATCACTATTGGAAATGAAAAAATTACATGTGCTAAYGTACAGCGACCCTCAAGAGGCAGAGACATAGCGTCTCCTTTGCTTTAACTCTTCCTGTTGCCGTGAGCAATGTGCAAGTTTTGCTTTGGTTAATACTGCTCAAATTACTCCAATTTAGATATTTAAAATTAAGCTTATTTTTGCAAATTTAAATAACTAAATAAAAGTGCCTTGATTTCCAGAGATAAGGATCACATCAGCTTAAATGAGAACTGTAGTTGCTGAAGTTATATTAGGCAGTTACGCTAGAAGCCTGTCCCTACATTTAAACACTGTCCTCAGGCACAGAGGTTGGAAAATGTGAGACACTATCTTTCGGTCAAACTTAACTACTCACTATAAATTGCAAGCACTAAGGAAAGACAAAGAGGCTGAATATCAGAACAGAGCCAGGACTGCTTGAAGGAATAAGAGCTTCTTACATGCACAACCGTCAGAGATTGTTCTCTTAAAATGCAGCTATGGTCTCATGATGATATTAGACTTACATTACAAAGGATTTGGTGAAAATGCACATTTTTTACTTTCGCTGCATTCATTTATGCTATGTAAAGTGCATTGCTTCGTTTTACTGCCTCTGATTATCAAGCAGTCATGCTTTTAAATAAAAAAGCAGCCAAGGAACAACAATCATTTCTGGCYGGTGGGACGTTTGCCTTCAGGCCTCCCGAACGGTCTTGCAGAGACCGAAGGGCTCTTTGCCTGCTGGTAACGGCCCCTCGCTCGGTCCGGTGCTGCTCCGTGGCTCGGGCGGGCGCAGTGGCGCGAGGCGGAGGGGCCGCACAAGCCGTCCGGCAGCATCCGTGCGGGACGGCCGCCCGGCATGATCGCGGCCTCTCCGCTTGGCGCCTCGCGCTCTGCCGCGCGCCGGTGGGACCGCGGTGCTGCCGCGGTGGTGCCGTGCCCCTGCGGTGCCGTGCCGTGCCCCGGCGTGCAGCACTGCGCGGTGGCAGCGCCCAGCCCAGCCCCGCCGGCCGCCGGGGGCTCCTGCTCCGCCTGTGCCGCAGCGCAGCAGCACAGAGCAGTAACCGGGCATGGAGAACCTCCGAGGTGCTTCRCTGGCTGCTTTCACAATGCTTAATGAGGTAAACTAATTGTAAATAGCAGCAAAATGGGAAACTTAATGACGCTTCGGCTCTTGAARGGAATTTAAGGAGTGAGGAATTCACTAATATTTCTAGGTGTTGCAAAGTAGTGGGGAATCCCTGGCATCCGCTCAGACGGGCTTCCCCGTCTCCTGTGCGCCAGGCGCCTCATCTTCCTCCTACTCTATTTGCCTGATTACCTCGCATACAGACTCAGTCCCTTCTGGAAACCAGATGCAGAGACTGTTTACTCTTTATTTTGGTGACTCGAGGAGGTCTGGGGCTCCAGAGCAGGACCAAGCAGACAGCTGCCTTTGATGGGATCAGGAGCAGCCCATCCAGCCCAATTTGCAAACCCTCCTGCCTGGCTCGTTTGCAGCCCTGCCTGTCCTGGCACACAGGTCCTGACACGGGACCAGAAGCCCAGCCATGGTGGGAAGCATCTCGGCATCTGGCTGATTCCAAGAAATAGGAAGCTTCTCTTACTTTCTCTCTTCCATGGCGGCCTGCCAGATTTCTGAATATGAATAAAGTTACAGCTAAGAATCCTGGAACAAATTCGTATCATATGTTCCCGCTGAAGCATACTACCCCTCAGTTATACATCACCACGCTACCAAGCCTGAGAGACAAATGTAAACTTTTCATATTCTATAATATGAAATATTCATATTGGCTTTGCACCAGCAGTCAATGGCTGCACCAGCTGCTCTGCTCCAGGTTCCTTCTTCTGCTCCAATGAAATTTCTTTCTCTTTCCACAAAATCCATAAAAGCTGCAGATGCTGTGACCCTGCAAACAAGCAGAAACATTCCCTGGCATTTAGATTAACAGTTGGGTTTGCTAAGTAACTTTTCTTTACATGTCTGCAGCTTGGTGGAGGCACTTCRAAGGTCACCTGGCCGGTCCGAACAGTCGGCGTCAGGAAAGGCTTCCCGGCCGGGGCTGACTGGGAATCCTTCTCCCTTTCCACCACGCCGGGAACCTCCTGTTCCTTCAGAAGGCTGTTCAGGCTCACGTAAGCACCTGGCAGGACCCCGCTTGCCCTGATCAGCTGCAAACCCTTAGAAAGGGGAGAGTAATTGCCAGGATCTTGGGTACACGGTGGAGGGCCTCTGTTTTCACCCATTCCCCTACACAGCTTGCTGACATCTGTGCGTGCCAGCTGAGGACAGATATTTATGGAGCTGCATGTGCACAGCTTACCAGAGCCACCGTTGAGCCGTGTAGGGTTTTTCCAGCTGCCATCCTACTTGAGTGGGAATCCGGGCTGAGTGCTGGGTGAGCTGATACAGAATCTCTCCCTCTCCCCTGTTAGACTTAGCAAGTTTTGCACATTCAAATATTGACCTTTCCTAAATCCTTCTCAGCCTCCCACAGAGGCTGCTGCTGCTGGGAGTGAAAGGAAGAGTTGGCAGGACATGAGCGAGCTGAATATCATTCTTCTTAAACAGCTCTGAGATGTTCGGGGGCATAAAACCTTTAAGAGCTCCAAATGGCATTTTTCAACATGCTGCCTCCCTCTCGAAAGGTCAGATGGGAGTTATACTGGAGGCTGCTCTTCTCTCCATCTTAATCAGCCAACGCACACGCTTATCAAATTTCACTCCTGTCTCCCGACTCTGATGGAATTGATAACCAGGTCTGAATTCTCCCAGAGCTTTGCTGATGCAAAACCAGTGTGAGATAGAGCAGGGTGATGCCGGGCGGGGGAGACGGTGCAGGAGAGCAGGTACGAACAGTGCCAGCTCTCCAGCTGCCTCTCTGACCCCGTGTGCGGTATCATGATGGTATAGTCAGGGCTAAGCTGCAATTTCTTTTTATTCTGAGTATAGCTCTGCTTTCATATTCCTCTCAGCACCTCTGCACCTCCCTCCTCTCCCAGCTGAGAACAGCTCAGCCTCAGGGCTTCTTCCCTTGTCGCGGAGCCCCGCGGGTCTGGGATGCTCAGTCCTCCAAGGAAGAGCAGGGGCAGGTTGCGCCATGGGASGGAGAAAGCCACAGGGCTTAGAAGAATAGGAAAAGCAAGAACAGTAGCTGCAATGGGAAGAGGAAGACGTTGGGAACAGGAGAGGAGGCTCCGAACACAAGGAATTTGGCACCAAACAGAAAGGAAGACTTTGGAGCCAGAGTGTGGAGCCCGTTGAAGGGAGAGACGGACTGAGAGAGGCAGGACTGGAAGGCAGCGTGCTGCAGGTCCGCACCACTCCACGACCTGACTTCCAAGAAGCAAGAAACACTGCTAAGGCCTCCTTGCTCAGAGAAGTCCTTCTCTCCAGAAGGCAGATAGTCACAGCCTTGACATTCAACTCACAGCTTACTTTCCATCTCCAAAAAATCAAACATGAATTAATAAAACCTTTAAATTAAAAATAAAGCACACCACAAAGCCAGCCTGAAGCAGAGCTAATTCATAGCAGGAGAGGTACAGGAGACTCCAGGAGGTCCGTGCTTCCCTCCTAGCAATTTTGCAGGAGAGATCTTGAGAGAGAAGGGGCAGGATTCATTCAAACTATGAGTCACCCTGTTTCCCTCAAGCCGTAGCCTGCATCCAGATAGCTCCAGCTGCCAGAAATGCRCACAGAAAGTCAGGTCATTGCAAGAGCTGTGTGAAATCTGGATGCTTCAGTTGGGTTAGTGCGAAGAAGTCTCTGCCCTCACTTTATCCCCCTCATGTTCCTGTGCTGATCCTATTCCATTCTGTCTGGGATTTTCCCAAATCCCCATGATCTGCAGGTAGCACCAAGCTGGCACCCGCTGCCCCTCCCCAAACCATCACGGGCAGCGGGACGGGGCACAGCGGTGACGAGGGGAAGCAGCCACGGCCTGCCTCTGCGCTCCCCACGGAACGGCACGGCCAAGCCGAGAGCTTCATTAATATTCTGCTAATGAGTCATTTCCAAAGCTTCCTCCTTGCCTCCTCCCTTCTCCTAATTACTCACAGACAGATGTGCCATCTATCGCCAGTGACAATGATGAACCAGATATGTAGWTAATCCCTTTCCAGGAGGGACTTTTCCTGCCGCCCTGCCTGCCTGGGCATCGCTGTGAGTGAGCGCAAGGGGAGGAGGAGTGGGGGGCAGACCCTCCGCACAGCTCGGCTCCGGACCCCGGCCCGCGCTCCTCCCGGCTCCCGGCACCCGGCAGCGGCTCGGCAGGCAGCCTGCCAGCGCTGCCGCCCCATTCTGCCTTGCACGGGTTTCTACCAGCCTCCCCAGGGCGAAACCATCCCGTTCTCGGAGCTGGCTGCGCATCCAGCTCTTGCACAGCTGTCGCGGGAGCTCCCGCAGCCGCGCGAGGCCGGGCCGCTTCTCTCACCTGCACGGAGGGGTCTCCGGGGACCTGGGGCTGGCACCACGGCACAGCGCCCGGGAGGAGGAGGGGAGGCAGGAGTGYGGCTCTCCAAGAGAAAACACGACTTGGACGTGCTTTCTGTGCTGCTTGGGAGAAGCCGATTTGGGGGGGAGTGACTGCTTTCCAAGGGAATCGTTGCCTCCATCCACTCCTTTTTATTCATCATTCCCAGCTATGCTGGAGGGACAAAGCTGAGCCTGAGTGTTCAATTGCAGCTMCTTGTCGCAGCCCTGCAAGCCTTCCCTCCGCAGCGCCCGTGGATCTGGCCTTGCTCCCTCCCAGGGCCGTCCTGGGACGTCAGTGCTGCTGGGCGAGCGCGGAAACATCCCGACCCGAACCACCCGCTGACCGCCCGCGCTTGTACGGGCCGCTACGGTAGGGGATGCTGAGGTCAAGAAAGCTGTGGTCAAGGCTGAATCTGTATTCTGAGAAATGTTGCCCCTCTTYAAAAGAATTTTTAAAACTATCACATTTGGGAGTCAAAATTTGGGGGTCAAAAGCAACAAATATCCAGGCCTTTATAAAACAGCAAGTACTTGCTTCAAAACTCTGTTAAACAAAAGAAAACAATTTTCCAGTGAAATTGTCACAAAAATATTTTAGCGAGGCCAAATTGTGAGTCTCYGCGACAGAACAGCAGGACGGCAGTCCGCAGGGAGCAGCTGGAGCGGCCGCTCCCAGCCATATGTGCGCAGTCATGAAGGATGCGCAGAGAAGGGGAGATTTGGCTGGTTAGCCGCACGGCCTTGCCCTTGCCGGGTGGGGAAAGCATTTGCTAAGCCTGCTGAAGCATCCACCTTCAGAGAAAAGTCCTTGCAGTGCACGAGAGCACTGGGCARAGGGTGGAAGTCCTGCCTCTATTTCTGGGGCAAGATCCGTCATTCCGCTGCCCCTGGCTGGTGCCAGTCTGCTCCGCTCCTCGGGTACAGCTCCCCTTGCCGAAAGCAGATGCCTTGCCCAGATTTCTTCTGCTGTTGAATCGCAGCTGTAGTTTGGCACTTCCACATTGATTTAGTGTTTCTCTCTCCCTCTCTGTCATGCCATCCGTCCTCCGAGGTGAGCTGGCCACGTTTTCCGTCAGCTGTTAATTCATCCTGATGTTTGTGTTCCTGTTTCTTTCCAAAGCACCGCAAATCGTGTTGCCTCTCGCCCCTGCAAGTAGCAGCCTCTCAGGGGAAAGGGGAGGCCCCAGAAAAATGTTATGCGAAAGACATTTTAGTTCTCTGCCTGCCTCGAAAGGAAATCATTTTAAAATGGGTAAATCTCTCATCACGTTAATCGGTTACTTAAATATTTGCTGTACTTCTAAGCAGTCACCTGCTTGGCAAAGCCTGGAGAGGAGGAAATCTCACAAGTATTTTGGCTGAGGAAAGTACACACATATGCACACACACACGCGCACACACACACACACACGCACACACGCACACACACACGCACACACACACACGCACACACTCGCACACACACACGCGCACACACACACATGCACACACACTGCCAAAACGTCCCAGCTCTGCTGCTGGCCGTGCTCTGAGCGTCCGGCGCTCCGGGGCTTGCAGCCCTGGGGAGGAATCCTCACCCAGGTGAGCGACTACAGTATTTCAAAACTCACAGAGTTGCATGATGTATCAGAAGTGGTCAAATTAAGTTACTTCGACCTTTAAACTCCATTTTTTCAATCCCTTGCTTTGGCATCCAGTATGATTTGCATTCAGCTATACTGACACGCAGCCTAACAAATGACTTTCTTTCCAAACTGCCTTTGAAGTATCTGAACTTAATGGACTATAACATTTATGAACATCTGAGTTCTTCTCTCAGCAGCTGCACGAGGTTATTGATGATCTAATTGAAATGCTGGCAAATATATCCCAGCAGTATATGGGGAGCAACAGACTACTCGGCGAGACCCGAGAGTCTTGGAAGCGTATGTTTTGCATGCCGTTCATTAGAAGCAGGCAGTATATTTTCAGCTACGTTAAAACAACAACAAAGAGCAGAGTAAAGACACCAGAAGCAAAAAAATCCACACGCAGGAAAAAGGCTAAGATTTGCTGATCCTCCGCGGACCCCTTGTCAGCTCAGCCGTACAGGGGGATGGAGGCCACCCGTTACAAATTGGATGCCTCTTGGAACCTGTAATTTATTTACAGCCGGTAACCAAGGGCAGCTCCGGTTATTTAGGATACATCCACCTTCCTGCCTGCAAGTATAGAAATATGTGAACAAGCTGAAAACAAGACAACTGGGTATCAAAAATGGGTTTTCTTGTTATTATGTCCAAAATCATCATCCTCTCTTCTCAGCCCCATGGGGGGTTATCTAGGCTGAAAATGTCCTAATTGGCCATAAGCTGCCTCCATTGCTCCACAGAAACACAGCTGGCACACATTTCCTCCGAGAGTTAAATACCTTCAAGTCTGGAGATGCCCATTTACTTAGTAATATCTGCAATTTCGTTGCACTCAATATTTATCCAGCAAGCAGCTGATAGCAACTGCTTTGCTCTGTACTGATTGGCACATAATTAAGCAAAGGAAAGAAAGTCATAATGTTTAGCAGCAGCAGCGTTTGAGTATTCAACAATAACAGGAAAGATATGAACGCTGTGCTGCTAAAAATAAATAGGGGATGTCTTATTAGGAGGTGTATTTAGTTCCCATGCAGTGAATAGCTTCAGGCACTCCATTCCCTTCCATTTCATTTTGTTTGATGATATCCAATTTACACCAAGGATAAAAGAGGAAGAAAAGGGGATACTGAAAAAGAGGAGAAAATTCTGACATGAAAATAAAGATGAGAGGAAATCAAATTTGTATCTTAGAGCAGATGGAGGCTGAGCCATTCCTGGCACCATCCACACAGCTGGATTCACTCTCCTGGTCCAGGCTGGCTAAAAGACGCCAATAAAAATGAAAAATGCAAATGAATTCTCTACACCTTAGTGGACATACAGAAATGGAGGGTGCCACTCAAAAGGCAATCTCTCCAAAACATTTAAAAACATTGTGCAATTTATATCTTGCGCTTGACAGAGCATCCAAAAGTAATTTCCACACCGTGTACCAGTGCCACAGCTCTCTGCCGAGGGTGCCAGTCAGCGCGCTGTGACTGCAGTGCTGCTGTATAATTTCCCTTTCCTCTCCAAGCTGCAGTGCTTTAAAATGTGATACGAGTTGGCTGCTGGCCTCTCATTTCTGCTGGAAAATCTGGCTGTGCCAGCATGTGTAAGGTCAACAACACAAAGCCTGCTTATTAACTGGAATTTTGGGGGAGCTGGTGCCAGAAAATAGCTTTCAGCCTTTGTGAAAATGAATAAGGAGGTTTAGGGCAATGGTTCACTCCAGAGGAAAATCGGTTTTGAGCATACTTCATTGACCGCCTACTGCAGATATCCGCCCGTCTCCCAGGGCGTCAGGAGCGATGTCTCACCCTGACAAGGGACCTTCGTAACTTCACCGTAAAGCTCTTCCAATGCACCTCCCGTGGCCCTGCCACGCAGACCGCCTGGGGACRGCCTTCGCGCCCTCCCGGACGGCTTTCCCCCAGCATGGTCTGACTCCGCTCTGTTTCAGCTCAGACGTTTAGCTGTTCAGAGATCAGCACCGTTCGGGGCCGAGTCACACCAGGAGAGGCTCCGGGTTGCAGCTGTGACCGCGCGGGCGTCCGCTCCTTTCCGCCAGCAGCGCACGGTCCTCGCTGGCCAGGCAGAGGTTTGCGACAGAGGGGGAACAACGCGAGCAGTGAGAAGCGGGGTTTTATTTCCCATTTCTGCCACTAAGTGGAAATTTACAGGGAGATTTTTGAGTATGAGAAATCTCAGCACCCRGGCTGCAATCCAGTAAGGTATTTAAGTGTGTCCTGAGCATGGGAACAATTTGGCTCCACTGAATTTCATAACGATATGCACACACCTAAGTTTGTGCATAGGGCCTGGCATTTTGCTTTTGGGCCAGTGGAAGTTTTTTGATGTGAAAACTGAGAGAAAATATTTCTGCTCATTTACCATCTAAGTTTGGAGCATGGTTTCAGGAAAAGGTAATCTCTCGATGTCAGCAACCTGTTTTACTCTGATGCACCAGAAAACCCTTACTTCATTTGTTACTAGATTTCACGTTACTTTTAGGCAGAAGGAGAGTCAGAGAGAAAGAGTTCAACCACAGACTTTTCTGCACTCACGTAGCAGATTCATATGGAAGAGACGGCAGGCTGAAACCAGCCGGTTGTTTATCTCACACATACATTGTAAGCGGTTCTTCAAGGCTAAAAATTCCTCCAAGTTTTTACATAGTTCAGATTTTAGCCTTTTTGACTTTTGAGTCTCTCCCTACTCATCACAGTGATGTTTTGGGAAACAGACAACAGTTCGCAAAATTAATTTCTCCAGAATCTTCAGATCCCAGCGGAGGCAAAAGGATTTACACTTTTGGTGATAAGAAAAAGGCATTAAAACAACTGTATTCCACTAATTTTGCAAATAGATTTTGGATAGAAAGATTAACATTTCCACTCMTGGCTAATGTATCATGTAAATTCTAATGATAACGCAGCTCCCCTCTCCCTAGAGCTGTTAAATGATTTCCTGAGGCTCCTCGCAGAATACATGCTTCATTTAAATCCCCGCTCTTCTCTCTTGCAAATAATGAATACCAGATTCATTCCATGGATTTGTCACTTAAAATTTCTATTAAGAAAGGGAGTTTTATGTTAGCAGCATAAGAGTTTTGGACCAGTTAGCACAAGCTTTGACAGCGCTTCATCGGTTCTGTTGTCATACTAAATACTTGCTTATACTTTCAACCTAATTAGCTTTCCTTTGTAAGAACAGACAGCCATTGAAAACAATGGTACCCTCTGATCTGGGATTTGGATGCATTTGGGCTAGGAAATGAGCACGCCGAGGAGATAAGGCAGATTAATAATACAGAAGGGATTTCTACAGACCATTCTGTCAGTCTCACTTAGCATGTTTTTGTGGACTGAAATTTTATTCCTATTTGAAGTTATGCAAAAAATGCACAGTATAAATCATGGTATAAATCAACCAAAAGAGCTTTGTCTAGGTCAAAGCCAGAGGGAGCCTGGGAGCCTGGTTTCTTTCCAAACATATAAATCATCCTAAAGTGACTCCAAACTCGCTGGAATGCTTCATGAAACTTGGGAATGTTTCCAGCAGATCTGGCTTGAGTCCCAGTGCAGAAGAAAAGTTCCTTAGAATTAGATAAATTCCACCCATTTTTAATGTTTTAGCTTCAAACTTGTTGCCCACTTCCAAATGTGACTTGCACCATTCAGGTAGAAATGGCAGAAGTACTCGATACAAATTTCAGTTTTCTGTTTAGGAAGAGATGTGGAGGCCAAACCATTTCATATCCGGATGCTGATAGACCCCTATTCCGACAGGAGCTAAGGGGAAGGCTAAACAGCAATTCTTAATTCTAAAAGTACTGTTTAATTCCACAGATTTGGGTAACTTACCATACAAGAGCTGGCCAAGGAGGTCTCTAGATCATTAATATTGTTTTTTCATAAATCATAAAACACTGGGTAAATTTCAAAGGCCTGGAATAAGGTGAATGTTGTGATTGTGTTGAGAAAGAGAAAGTGTGGTGATACAGTAATCGTGCGTCTGTTAGTCCAACATCAAACCAGGGCAGAAGGATGGAAAGGCTTTGATACGTAAAAAATTTGAAAGTAATTGCTTTGTGGAAACAGACTGGCCAAATTAAGGCAGTATCTCTTACAAGATTACAAGTGGGGCTGATAAAAGAAATAAATAGGGTTGATATAATCTACGGAGATGTCTGTCAGGCACCTCCCAGGCTGGAAAACAGGAAGGCTGAAGCTCAAAGCCCGCGGGTGATCCGTGGAAGGTCTCCCCGTAAGTCGTGCCGGAGGCGGGGATGCGCCCGGGGTGCCGGGCCACCGCGGGCCAGGGAGGTGCAGGACATCCCTGCTGCTCCCGCGCCCTTCCCACCCGGAGCACCGCTAACCGACCCGAGAAGCCGTGTGCTGTCCCCAGAACCTCTGGCAGCGTCTCCAAACCAAACGTCAGCTGCTTCTGAGGTTCCCCCGCCGCTGCTGCGGGGGGTTGCGTTATACTCTCATGTACTGGAATATCAGACAATTATTTTTTTTACAACATTTTTTAGTTCCTAAGTGAACACAGCATGTTTTCTGATCTGCATTTCCCTGCTTTGATCATCTGTTCTGCAGATCAGTTTTCATGTTTAGAGGTACAGCAGGATACATAATGAATGCAAATGTAATGCTTTCAGAGATAAATGTCTAGACTTCAGAGCCTAATCCTCACAAATCTTACACCCTGATACAATGTTTTCATATTTAATACATTTGGAGGGATTCTACTTTTATAAATAACGAACTAATCTCATCTTCAAGGCATCACTTTGCAGTTTAGGTGTAAAAAAAAGCAATACTCTGTGCTCAGAAAAATCTATTTTAACCAATATTAACTGATACCGCCTCCCGGATAAAGGCTTTTGCAGGTTTGGCAGGTGAGTCTTTTTTGAATAAAGGTAGACTGGAAAATTACATTGCAGGGAACTGGGCAAGAACAGGAATAGGGAGATGCTGAGGAAGTTGAGGAGTAAGTGAGCTTTGCAGGCAGGACTGCTGCTCGTGGTGGACACCGGGAATGCCATCTCCCAGCCCAAGATTTTGGGCGAGCACAGTGGCTGAGGGTCTTCCCTGGGCAGGCAGTCACAGCGACGGAGAATTCATTCAAGGAAAAACAACCCGGGTAGACAAGAGCTACGGTTTGGCTCCGTGTCCAGAGCGTCAGATTCCCAGACAAGACGGGGATCTCACCGTCAGCAGAGTGAATATGCAGTGCCGAGGTTTGGAAGCACGTTGCAGGGCTGCGCGGATGCGAAGCACTGGGTCATGCGCTCGCGCGCTGCCCCGGCTAAGGGCTGCGGAGCGGAGTACGTTGGTGTCCTGACAGGCGGGAACGCAGCAGGATACCCGAGCTCCCGAGCAACCACGCGTCTCCGCAGTGGCTGCAGCTGCCCTCCGTCGCGTGACCTGCCGTCTGAGTAAACGTTCAGGAACTGTCCTGAGTTATTACAAAATAATATGCTCTCTGCCATGTTGCAGTGGGTAATAATTAGCAGCTCTAAACTTATTGCTGGAATCACTATGTAGGTTGCAAAAGAAATGAGGCAGAAAGTAGCCTTGATTGCTCAAGACCATCTGGCTCCGTACACGATGGCTTCAGGTAGCAAAACAAGGAGAAGGTACCGAAAGCAGGAGMGATGTTGTGGGAAGCCACCTGCAACTCCCTCAGCTCCAGCGCGGAGATAGATGGGCAGCAGCACACTAGCCGAAACAGCAGCAGGCAGTGCACACGGAGGCTGTGCCCTGCAGCTGCCTCTTCTCCCGTATTTAGCCCATTTATTTCCATGGGAAACACTCYGAAACGGGTTTTCCGGGTACCTGTCAAAAGCTGCAAGAAGAAGAAAGTGTTCTGGTAAGTCTGCAAAGGTGCTGCCCTGCAGTCTCCTTATTCTCCCTTTTTAGAAACAAACCAAAAATGCCTGATTAGAACCGGAGCTCTGCGACCGGGGAGACTGGCTGAAACCCCGTGCGGAGAGGAAGGTTTCCTCATCCCTTTTGTGGTGTTTTCCCAGGGTAGAAGGAGACAGGGAGCTAAATCACAAGCTTTACAAAGCTCCCTGCCATTTATCCTGTTCTCGTTTGCTGCGGCAGTGCCACCGTTCTCTTTATCGGTACAAATGCTCCGAGGGCCCCTAAATCTCCCCGCTGCRGCCGCGGGGCGTCCGGCAGCAGAGTCCCACCGCCGCTCCCTGCGCTTCCTTAAAAAGTCCCTGTCTCCCCATTTCCCCTTAACCCGCTGGGAATCCCTCCCGCTCTCTGGGCTGCCAGCCTGGCGCTTTCCATCAGCACAGACATTTAAATGTCTGAAAACTTAAAAGTGAACTAATTTAAATACCTTTTGTTCAACAAGAAAAGAACAACATTAATTTTGTTTAAAGACTTCTTTGCATAGCTAATTTTTTAAATGTATGAACTCCTTATAATTAGTTTTGCCAGGAAACGTGAATCCCAGGCCTTGGGGTGTTGTTCCTAGCAAAGCCAGGTAGGAGAGAGAATTTGCGCTGAATGCCGCGTTAGCATTGGTTTTGTTTCAGCGAAAGCCAACAAAGGTTTTTACATTCCCTCCCAGCTTAGCGGTGTTTCAGTGATTCAGAATAAATGGAAGGCATCAAGCCTGTGTTGCAATAAGCCTGAAAACTCCCTGGGGTCGGCACGTCTCTGGGAGCCCCCGGGACACCCCCAGCCCGGACACTCGCGGAGCAGGGAACGCGGGATGCCGCGCTGGCGCACAGCCGACAGGCTGCACAAACACAGCAGCACAAAGAAAAATGCACGTATTTTGGAACAAAAACGTCTCRTTTAATATTCGTCATGTGAGTGGCAGGAGAACCAGCCTCCCTCTAAAAACCGGGAGCCCCYGAATCGATCAGGGCGGAGCGGAGTGTCGGCTGTGTGGATGCTGGTGAGGAAAGCCGCTGGTGAGGGAACTGCTGCACGTTCGTCCCTGCTCCTGGATCCCACCTGACGGTGTCTCCGGAGAGGGGCAGAGCCTGTCGCCCCGCGTGTCCCTGTGCGGATACGGCACTCGGCTCCCACTCCAGCTCCCTGAGAGCGGCACAGTCTATGGAGAGGATTTAAAATAATTGAGCATGGCAAGAGAGTGCTTTTAAATTGGGAGCAGGAGCAAATCTGGATCATTTCCAGGCCAGAGAGAAAAACAGGTTCCTCCCAAGCATGACCCTGGCTCTCACAAGATTTTCTCCCGGGGCCTTGCGAGGGGACCAGCCCCCGGTGCGGGGGGCAGCGGCAGGGCTCGCRCGGCCCTCCCACGCCTCCCTCCTGCCCGCCTGCGCCCCAGGAGAGGGGCAGCGTCCCGCGTGGGGACGTGGGGGCCCAGGCGTGTCGTCGGGGGGGCCGGCGCCCCGGTGCACCCGCCGCTCCCTGCTCCCCGGGAGGGCGCAGGAACGGCCCCGGGGCACCTGCGAGCTGCTCCGCGCCGCAGCTCCCGCGGCACCGCGCAGCGGGCCCTCGCCTGGGAAACCCGCTGAAAGCCTCGGGGAATTTGTCTCTGCAAAGCACTGTTAAAGACCGTTTCCAGCCGCCGTGGGTTGTTATATTTCCTGCAGAACAGGTCGTTTCTGGGGACTGCCCAGCTCCTGGTTCAGCAGGCTGCTTCGCCCTGCGCGCCGCCGCGTGCGGAGGGACGGGGCCACGGCAGCCCGCGCCGCACGCGGGTGGGAAAGCCCTCGCTGGGCTTCGACCATCCGGCAGCGCCGCCTCTCCTTCCAATAACGGCACAGCAGAACGAAAGCGGCACGAGGCACAAACGCGGGCTCGTGCGACTCCAAGGCGCTGGGTATCKCCCAGCAGTGCAGAATACAGTGCTACGTGTTTTATCATCCCTCATCCCGAGATTCTCCGAAGTTCCTCAGTGCAGAGGCAGCAGGAGAAAGCAAGCACCTGGAAATACGTTCCTCTCGCAGGTGCTAAAGGATCTCTTGGCATCTTACCACAAGCCCCTTTGGGCGCCCAGCATCCTCCCTTCCCCCAGAAATCCCGGCGCTTTCTTCTCTGGGCTTCGATGTGCTCYTAAAACCTCGTTCGGCAAATGGAGYTRGAGGGACGGCGGCTCCCGCACACGTGCTCTGCCGCACGGGACCGCGCTGGCTCGCCCGCTGCCCAGGCCASTGGTCCACCGCGCTGTCAGGCTGCTCCCAGGAGTAACTGTTTGCACAGTTAAGCCATAATTACTTTCTCCTCTTTCTACAGCCAACCTCCAAGCACTTCTTTGCAAGGGGAATTGCTACTCCCTTGTCAGGAGATGGGATTCCTGCGTAATTGAGAGAGAAGCTGCAGCCACAGCTTCTGACCGGGGCTCCTCCTCCCTCCCACTCGCTGTTCTGCGGAAGGAGAAGCCCTCAAGATACGCTGGACAGACTCTTGGAAATAACCTTTCTCATCTCAAAGATCCTGCTGAATTTTAGATTAAAAGGGAAGCTTTTCTTTCAATAATGCATTTCCCCCTTGGCTCCCTGGCTATCAAGTAACTTTCCCTGAACAGAAAGCTCAAAAGATGAAGCTTCCCCAAATTCAGATTCATGAACTGAAGCTCATCCCTCCCAGAAGCCTGGCTGGAGAGAGCAAAGGCAATCAGTGCATGAATTTCACATTAAGAGGAATAAATAAAGCACAACCTTTTCTCTTTTGTTCTCTCTGCCCACGCAGGAGAGATGGGGTTTCTAAACATTGCTTTAAATAAGTACGTCTGGAAGAAAAGGGTCGCCCCGCTCTGCCTCCTCGCGCGGCGGGGTGTGATCCAGCCTCCAGCCAGCGTGCCAGCCAAGCCCTGCATCAGCTGGGTCTGGCGGGGAGGGGAGCTTAGCGACGGTGTCGCACCGTGGGTCCCGCAGAAGGGAGACAGCCTGAAAAACCCTTCCCTCTGGCAGAGCCGCTCCAGACCTTTCAGTCCGAGGAGAGACTGGGCTTGGGCGGCCGGTGCCGGCCGAAGGAGCCGCGGCAGGCTGCGCGAGGTGCTTTGATCCGAGCATCTCTCCCGCGGTGCGCTGGCCGTCGCGCGGGTGCGAGGGAGACCTGACACACCGAGGAACGCGGACGGGGTGCAGCAAACTCGTCCTCAGAACTAGTGGCAGATCTTCAGGGGACATAAAATTGCATTGACGTTTTCCAAAAGCAACACTTTGCAGTCGCAGCTTTAGAAAATAAATTGTTCCCCTGCAAACTTGCTTTTTTGGCGGAGGAGGGAAGGAGAGCTCCCGGCAGCGACACCACCTGCCCAAGCCGAGCTAAGGTGCCAAGAAAGGCAGGAGAGCAGTGGTCCTTCAGGTCACCTTGGCCACTGCAAGACCCTGCCCAGCAGCCAGCCCAGCCCATTTGCGAGACACAGCAGTTTTGCTTGCGATCTGCTCTCAGACTGGATATCGCATAAGCACATTCAAAGCCCCGGTGTGCAGCCGCTGTTGTACCGAAGCTCCCTCCAAAGCCTGTGGCCAAGCAGCCCGTGCAGGCGTGTGTGTGCACTCGTGTGCAAATCCCCCTTCGCACACCTACACCGTGTGAGGCGTGCAGTAAAACAGAAGATAGACAGCAAACCTCCACAGAACAAATGAATTGCTCCAAGACGACTCTTAGAGCACGATTTGCCATAGTAAACATAGCACTGTTGTGTTACTCAGCCCCCTCATGACTAGGGATATTCGGTGCTGGTTGAACTAAATTAAAACTGAAGCCTTTAATGAGTAGAGCACTACGCTCGCTGGGACAGAGACCTCTCCCGCGAACAGACCTGCCTCCGCTGAAGCGTGCAGCTCCCCAGCAGGCTCGGGAATTACGGAAGTAATCTTTTTTTATTAGGGCGCATTAGGGATTACATTTGTGTTTATACGTCTTATTTACTTACTAAGATAATTCCCCGCTGCTGCTCGCAGGGCAAATCCCCGGGCAGCACAGCGCGTGTGCCCGCGGACGGCCCGGGGAGGGGGCTGCGCCGTTCCCCCCCGGGTCCGGAGCCAGGTTCCCGCCGCCCGCCGTGGCCCAGCCCTGCCGTCCCAGCCCTGCCGTCCCCTCTGGCCTCTCCCCGCGCCGCCCGCCGCCGTCCAACCCCCGGGCAGCGGACATGGCTTGTCTCCGCACCAGCTGTACGGCCAAGCTGCTGCCGCTTCCGGATACCCGTGGATGCCCGTGGATGCCCGTCGACGGAGGGAAAGGAGATCCTGCTCCGGCTGGAGCCTCCGCTCGGGCCGCAGGCGCCTTCCCAGGGCTGCTGGTGTCGATGCCTGGCTGAACTGATTCCCGCTGAAATCCCCCCAAGACCTATTGGTTTTCCATCATTATGGCTATATAAGGATTACCTGGGAACCACAAGTAACGCCACGGCTTTTTCCTTCCCTGCTAACCACATACACGTAGTGGTGGAAACACCCAGGCGAAGCCGCCGTGGTCTCTCCTTTTTGCCCGAGAAGCAACGGGAAGCTCCGGGGGCGGTGACCCAGCCTGCCGGCAGCTCTGCGCCCGCGGACCGTATTGATGGCTCGGGCTCCTTTCAAGGGCTGTATTCCCTCGCGTGGACACGCCGATAACAAACAGGGTATGATCGATACACGCTAGGGAGGCTAGTTTTCAAGGCACTGATAGGATATTCACTACGTGTCTGCAGACCACGTTAACATGCAAGAGTGCTGATTGCTTTTGTTTTCGCAAGCAGCAAAATTGAAGGGCTTGAATTCTTTTTGCTGTTCCTGCTGCCTAACCCTAAGCTGTCTGGACTTCATCTGCCGAGGGCAGACAATGCAGACCATCATCATGTTTCATTCTTAGCACAGTGTATTTTTGACATAATGGCAGCAGCTGACAATTTGCAACTCCATAAACTGAATGCACGAGTCTAATTTATGTATGGAGCTAATGGATCGTTGCTCCTGTAATAAACTACTCAGAGTGTGTAGGATTTATCAGCAAGTGGGTTGCCCTTTACACATTTTTATTTAATTTTGCTTTATTTTGTGAGGTGCCAAGTCAACAAATGATTAAATATGAGCAAATATTTCTCCACTGGAGTTTTATCAAGTTACTTAATCCAGTTAAGAGGTGGAATGTAATTGCTTCTGGAAACAAAGCTTATTTTCACCAGGGTTTTAAATAAATAAAAAAAGATAAAGGTTTTTCCCTTTTGAGTAAAACAGGAGGCTACAAAGCGTATTATGTCTGGAAAATAAATAGGGAACTTGTTGTGATGATGGATGGGGTCTTACGCGCCGTTATTCTTGCAGCCAGACTCCTCCTCTTGCTGTGCACAGCGGGGAGCTGCCCCTGCCTGCTGCTGCCCCACCGCCGTCACCCGGGGCCGGGCCGGGGGACCCCGACCCCGACCCCCCGTCTCAGCCCCTGGGATGTGCGGGGAGCCGCGGCCCTGCCGTAACTGCGCAAAAGCAGCAGTTTAAGCAGACTTTTAAGAAGTCCACGGCTGCCCAGCAGCTTTTCGCTGCCGTTTCCCCCAGCAGAAGGGCAGCGATGCCAAGACAGGATGCTGCAGCCGGCACGACTGGCGGGATGGCCGCGGTGGGATGTTGTTATCCAGCACACAGCCGGCCTGGAGATGGGCTGTCGCAGCCGTCACCCCCTCCCGGGTCGGTGCAGCTGGTAATTCCTCCCTAAGTGCAGTATATTGGCCTTGTCCCTGCTGCATCGCATCCTGTTTGTTGCAGATGATTTATCCAATTTGTCAAGACCATTTTGAATTCAGCCCCTGTGCTCCCTCCCCGCTCGGCGGCATGGCGAGGGTCGCGGCGCGCGCTCTGCCCTCCTCCGCGTCGCTCATGGAGGCAGCCAGGGCCGCGGGACCAGGGCGCCGCAGGACCCAGCCGTGCTCGGGTGCCGGAGCCGCCTCGGGTGCCCCAGCCGCCGCGCGGGTGTCGGGCACGCTCCAGCGAGGTGCCGGCTCCGCGGAGGAAACGCCCCGCTGCAGCCCTTCGCCTGCTCCCAGCCGCTGCTCCCGCAGTCCCACGCTTTACAGCCCCGCCAGGCCCCGAGCCTCCAGCCAGATCGGCTTTTTAGCCTGGCTGCGGAAGGGCAAGTGCACGCGAAGCCTCTCCTGGGGAGCAGCGTGCGAGCGCTGCTGCGGCCGGCGGCATCTCGCTGCGGGATGCCCGGGAGCCCCGGAGCCGGGCTCGGCCCCACGCGCTCTGCCACGCGCCCGTGCAGCGGGCAGGACGCGTGTGCCGTATTTTGTGTTGCATTTGGTGTATTAATCGGGGAAGCCCGGCGAGGAGCCGGCGCCTCCGGCTCGCCGATGCTGCCATCTATAGCGGGTTCTGCAGCAGCACAGAGCTGCGCCGCGGCGAGCGGGGCTCTGCGGCGAGCGGGGCTGCGGGAGCTGCCTCCTCCGCGGGCACCGAGGCTGGAGCGTGCGGAGACGGCCCAGCCTCGATGCCCGTCTCACCGGGGCCGTTACCGCTGGCGAGCGCGGGCTGGTGGCACGGGGCGCCTTGGCCCGTTACGAATATTGGGAATGTGGGATCGGGAGGCAGATTTTGGAAAAACCCAGCGGCAGAAAGAGAGACCTCGTGCAGCTCGCCGTCCTGCCCGCAGGCGCCGTGGGAAGCCGCGCGCTGCCTCCCCGCAGGGCCGGCCGAGGCCGCAGCGCCCGCAGCCGAAGCCGCTTGTCAGCACCGGCATCTCCTTGGAATGAGCAGGAACATTCAGGAGCTGCTGCTCCCGGCAGGCTCTGGCAGCTTCCCCGCCGGCTGCTCCCCCGTCCCGTCCCAGCCCCGCGCCGCTCCGGCGGCAGCGCTGGCTCCCGGGCATCGCGCGCTCCCCTCGGCTTTCCAGCACATGCAGAGCAGCCCATAAATATTGTGGCTCTTTTTTTTTTTTTAATTTGAAGCTGTCTTGCAAACGGAGCTATCTAATCCTGGGAACATCTGCTCGGAGCAGGCAGCAATCTCCTAAATGCCACTGTGCGCTGAAGAAGTTCTCCCCTCTCCGCGGGAGCTCCTGGAAGGATGCAACTGCTACAAGGCGCCTCCCACGGCTCGAGCTAATGATCACAATACAAATGACATTTGCATGCTATGATATTCCTTTTGTGCAGAGGCCGGGCTGCACAATAACATCTCTTCATCCCCCACAGCTTGTTTCCTCTCCGCCTGAAAATAATTTCCCAGCCCAGGTGATAACAGGCAGCGGTGCAGCCGTTCACAGACCCGCGGGCGCCCCATCGCCCCGGCCCCTCGCGGTCCTCCCCCCGCAACGGGAACGAGCACTGCGGAGATTTCACTGGGATAATCAATAAATTAAAGGGATTCGGGGAAGACTGCGGGTGGTTAGGGATGTGTTGAAAGGACCGTGCGTTGGGGGTGGCTGAGATGTGCTTTTGGTAATCCGCATTTTGAAGGGCTTTTTCACGGCAGGCTCAAAACTGCAACGTGTTAGTTGCTTCCTCCAGAAAAAAAAGCCCTGGCAATTTCAAACTCCAAAATGAAAATAATATTTGAAATATATATGAAAATAAACGCGGGGCAGCGCCGCTGCTTCGGCACGCCCTGCTCTGATCCCGCAGCTCCAGCAAGTCTCTTTCGTTTATTTTTTCTCCCTAATATTTTTGCACTCCTAATTTACTTTGCTTTAATTGCTTGGCTTCTCCTGCAGTGTAACAGTGTACTGGAAGGGAAAGTGGGTCCGGATGCAAAAAGTAAACACAGCCGTAATATTCGCTTGTTTGCCTTCCAGCTTTGCGCGGCTCCGCTGCCCGGTCCTTAATGATGGAAACCAATAACGTTTGAGCTACTCAAATCCAAGAGACACAAAATCGATGGCGCGATATTGGGATTCCGGAAGACTTTGTTAAATATTTTGTTTCTTATTGTTTGCTCACTGAAAACCCAGACGGTCCCGCCAGAGCCGGAGCCAGCTAATGAATTAAAAGCTCCCAGCCGGCAGCGCCTTGGTAATGGCATTAACACTGTAAAACGCGTCATTAGGCAGGTGTCTGTCAGTGCGACAAGGCGTCGCGGGCACGAGCGGGAACACGGAGAGCGAGGCTGCTTATTAACACCACATCTAACACGAAAGCTTGCTGCTTCCGCAGGGCTGCGGCTCCTCCCCTCCCGCGCAGGGTCTGGTCCAGCCCGACGCGGGTTCGGGCTCCTGCTCCCGCGCAGCCCCCGAGGGGCCCGTGGTCCCGCAGCCCCCCCGCCACCCGTCCCCTCTGTGCTTATGCACCGTCTGGGTGCACGGACACGCTCAGGCTGGGGACGAAACGCGGTGAGGAGTGATTGCTCGTGGCAGACGCGTAGCGCAGTGCTGCCCCGGGCGAGCTGGGCGCCCCGCCGGCCGCGGGGTCCGCGCGTCTCCATCTCCGCGGCCGCGGCCCCGCGAGGGAGGACCCGCTCTTCTCCCGCCCTCCGCTGAAGACGCGAGCGAGGGAGCAGCAGGAGCAGCCTGGAAACAGCCATCAGTCAACGCGCTTTGAGTCGGGACAGGCCTCGGAAAGAGCAACAGCCGCGCGTTTCATCGCTCGCGCCTGCCATCGCCGGGTTCCCGTAAAAGAGCCAGCGAGACAGATTTCAACAGGGCTTACGACTAGGGAGACAAGACGGGGAAAAATGGAGAAACGGGACTAAAAATGCTCCCAGGGAACCTCTCTGCTCCCAGCTCTCCGTTGCCTGTGATCTGTCAAATACGGTGTCCCCAGCCGAAAAACGGGGCTTCTCTCCGGAAACCCAGCTGTGCCTGACGGCTCTCCCCGTGAGCACGTTGCCCCGCTGCCCAGCGTAAATCCCGTCTCCTAACCGCACCCCGCACTCCTCCGGAGACCGTTCTTCCCCTCCTGCGTGCCCGCTCCTTCCCGGGTCTGCCGGGAGGGGTTGCGTCCTCCCTTCAGCTGCTGCTTCTTTCCTGGATGCTAAAATGGAACAAGCTCACTAAAAAATAAACCTTTTGGTAACTCACAACAGCAGTAATTGAACACGAGTAGGAGTTTATAAAAGCAAAGAAATAAAAGAGGATTTTCCTCCTCCTAATTTACACGGTGACATTTAATATATGGCAGTGGTTATTCCCATTGCCTCCGGAGCGCATAGGCAGTAGTAAACAACCCGTCCGCGTACACGGTGTACTGAACCTTCGGTACGAGGGAGCTGGAGCGGCTTGTAAGCGCAGGGGCCAGCGAAATTATCTCTAAGCAAACACAAAACCACAGCCCTTGGGAATAGCGGGAGAGAGGCTGCACAGGCACAAACACGGAGGGTTTTTTCCCCTGCTGGCGTCAGAGCGAGTCGCTCCAGGTGAACTGCAGCGGGAGCGACCTGGGCGCAGGAAGTTCAGGCGCGTGGAAAGACTCCCGGCCTGCACCGGACTCCCCGTAAAGCAGCAGCCGGAGCATCCGCGCACGCCGCGCACGCGCTCGCCCCCGTTTCCGCCTGCAGCTGGAAATTACCCATCGCAGCACGTCCTGCCCTTGTTCCTACACACGTTTAAGCCGCATTTTCAAAAGAAAGCTCAGAACTCGCACAGTCGGATATTAAATGGCCGTATTCATCTCTGCATGTGGGCGACTATTACGTGTGGCCTTTATATTACAGTAATTCCCAGGTGCAGGGAGCCAGAGAGCAGGGGGAGAGGAGGGCTGGCGGGACTGGGGTCGGGAGCAGCCCCGCAGGAGCGTTGTCCTTGCCCGGGGAGCGCTGGGGCTCATCCTGCGCCTCGGGAGACAAATCCCGCACGCGCCTGCTGCAGCTCCATCCGCAAACGCAGCCTGCGCTGTGCGCTGTTCCCAGCCCGGCTTCTCCTCCGCGCAGCCCGCAGCGGTGCCGTGCCCGCGTTGCTGGAGGACGGCCGGGCTCCCTCAGCCCCGCTCCCCTGGGAACGTCCATCCGGCTCCGCCGGGAGATTTTTCCCTCCGTCCCTGCTGCCTGCAGCCCTGCGGCTCCGCGGGAGCCGGGGCAGCGGCCTCCCCTCCCCGGAGAGCCCCTGTCACCCTCCATAAGCCGTCGGCGGTGGGAAGCAGTGACATTAAGCACGTCGTGTATAATTCATGCCCGTCCCGGAAAAGCGCTCGCAGGCAAACATCTGCGGCGGTGCTGGCGGTGGCTGGCGGCACGGCGCGGCGGTGCGGAGATGCGGTGCGGTGCAGCGATCGAGCCATCCCGCCGCCGCCAGCAGCCCGGCAAAACCCCAGGAGGGGGCGAAGAGCAGCCCCCGCCCAGGGGCAGAGGGGCAGAAGCAGCACGGGGAGGTGGTGGGAGCAGGGGCAGGACGGGAACGGGACCCCGGGCGGGAAGCACGGCCGCGGCCACGGCGAGGGCTGGACCGCTCCGGCAGGGAGCCGGGCGCATCCCAGCGCGGGCCTTGCCCAAACCCCATGTCCAGAGCAAAAAGCCCTGAGCAGGCAGCGCTCCGTCTGGCTTCTGCTGCATAATTCCTCGCAATTCACCTCCCTCTGCAAAGGCCCTACAGGATATAATAACAGCGATGAAATTGGTGGGCCTGAATAGAAGCATAAAAGCCTGCGGTAATCTCTCTTAAAACTGCAGAACCGAAGCGAGGATGAGACGCTGTCTGTAAGGGCTTTATCATTCAGTTCAATCCTCGGCATTGTCCCTCTCCCATCAGTTCCATGAGCTGGGAGGAAAAAGAGGGCTTTTCCCCCCCCCGGTTCCCTAGCTCCAAGGGAAATTTCGGCTAAGTTCTGGGTCTGCAGCCCGGCTGGAAACCGTGGCGGCCGCTGCCAGCCGCGCGCGGGGAGGCCGGTGCCGGTGCCCCTCGCTCCGCAGCTGGGTCCTCTATTCCCAGAGGGGGGACGGGAGCGGAGCGCTGCGGCGTCTCCAGCGCCGTTCCTGCCCGAGCCAGGTCGTCGGCAGCCCCGGGTGTCCCGTGCCCGGCCTCGGCCCAGAGGCGGGAGCAGATGTGCGCCTCGCCGGGGGCTGCTTTTCCTCCAGTCCCGGTCACTGCAGTGCTGCATGCAGCAGCGATGGGTGAAAAATGCTGGTTGGAGCGGGATTTATTTGTCGATGTTGTCCTTATAATGCACATGGGGAAATTAACTTAAAGCCTGGGTTATGAAGAGAGCTAATTAGTTAATCCATGTAAAGTGCTTTAAGACTCTCAGCTGAGAGGAAAGAATAGCTAATGGTGGGGCTCAGACAGGGCTCTTGTGATGCAAAGTGAATTTCAGACAGGAAATCCTTACTGTACAGAGCGAAATTAAATTCAAGGGCTCGTCTAAAAGAAAAACCTCAGAATTGATCACATCCCCGTGAATAAAGACAGTCCATCAGTTCAAGGGCAGCCTCCACGTATATCCATGCCCACTAATTATTCTGCCTGAAACCGGCCTTCCTGGCAGTCTCCCAGAGTCGATGCATCGAGGACCTCTGTGTCAACATTAGCTTTAGAGCAGACGGATAATTGGTGGTAAGTACCCGAGCTGGGCTGCGCTGGACAACATAATGGCAAAAATTAAATTCTTCCAACAAAATAGCTCTTTGCAAGCGTGTTCAAGCAAAAACAGGCTCGAGAGACAGCTCCACGGGAAGGCTGGACACTCACAGGGTGATCAGAGTGAACTTCGCCAGCTCACCTGCACAACGCCTATTTTCTGCTCTACAGTCGCCGGCGTCAAAGCTTCAAACATTCCCTTTGTTCCCAATGAGGGTCGCTGGCGACATCACTATTAATAAGAGCAGTCTGCAGCCGCACAGCCTGGGGAAACCCAGGCCGTCGTGTCTCGGAGCCTTCACCAACGCCTTGCTGCACATTAATTTCAGGCTGAATCCTGCACTCTTTACTCTTTGGGGCAATTATGGTCCACACCAGCTGTCCCAGGAGAAGCAATCCCCCCTCCAGACCTGCCGGTGTGACACCCCGCCCATATTCACGTCCCCATCGGCTCTGCCGCACCGGCATGGCAAAGGGCGGAGCGTCCGGATGGGGCGGCRTCCAGCCAAGCAGCGGGGCTGCGCGGCATCCGCAGGGAGCGGCGACGGCTGCGCTCTGCGTCCGCGGGGACGGCTCGCCCCGGGGCTTGCTGGAGCTGCTGCCCGTCCGCCTGGGGTGTTCTTCAGCAACGACCTGTAGTGCTGCTTGGGAAAAATAGGGGAAGCGGGTTTTTTGTCCACCCCCCGCGGCCGCGTTCTTCTCTCCTGCCTCCCCTCCAGGACAGACGTGCCCGGACTGCTGGTGACGGGGTGGACGGAGCCGCTCGAGCCGCTCCGGCTRCTGCCTCGCGGACGCATAAATCGGATGATGTTGTGAGATTCCCGGGGAGGGGAGCTTTGCCATTTGAGCGGCATTTCCATATTCCGTCAAGCAGCTCACAGGCCCATAAAATCTGATAAGTTTTCTCGGTCATCACTTTGTGTATTTTTATGAGTCTATTAAAATGTGATTTACATTTTTTCAATTTCCCCCCCCCTTCTCCCTTTAATATGCCCAAGGGACGGGTGAATTAGATTGGAGGGAGCCCAGCACCATATGGCCGATTGGATCAGGCTCTCCTGAGCGTTCGGCAGAAAGCAATAGGTGCTTTAAACTGGTATCCCAAATTCTGGATGCTCGTCTTGTCTGAATTGCCAAGCAGCTCCATTTTTTCAGGCTTTTGCGCAGAACGGGAGCCGGCGACGTGCCGAGGAGGAGCGAGGACGGCCCCGGCAGGGCCCGCGTGGCCTCGCGCCGGAGCACCCAGCCGCCGCCAGCCCTTTCCTCCAGCTGCAAAGTCAATTACCAGCTAATCTCGCTGCAGTCAGAATATCTTCAGGCCAAAACCGTCTCTTTCTGAGGCGGCAGAAGCTGAAGTTATGCTCCTCGTATTCCTGCTCGCAGAGGGCAAGCGCGGGAGCGTGCCTGGGACACGAGCACAAAAGCGCTGAGTGCTGCCGGCTGAAAATGTGCTCTCGAATTTGAAAGAATATTTGCAGAAATTCCTCTCTCTGCTATTTGCTCAATTGTGCTAACAACAGGTTGCCAGCCGGGTTCGGGGACAGACAGGCAAATGGACCTCTGAGCAGCCCCTGCACTTCTCTTTCCTCTAAAGAGACAGAGGGAGATTAATAGAAAAAGCGGCAGCAAGAAGATTTGCCAAGAAAAATAATCATCTTTTGATCAGGGAGGCATGCGAGCTTGATAGCGAACAAATGACGGGAGCAAAAGGACTCCCGAGCCTGCCCCTCGTTACCCAGAGAGGGCGAATTAAAGCAATTTCAGTCGAACACAAAACTCAAATTTGCCGTTCTTTCTCCCTAATTCACCCTCTTTCCGTGACCCCCCGAGCCTGCCTGGACGATGGAGCAATTCACGTGGATTAAAAGAGAAAATGCACCAGTTTCACTTCCCACCTCTGTCTGCCTAGCACATGTCTAGGTTTGTTTAGTTTTATTCTCGGGCAGCCTTCATGTCCCTCGACAGTTTTCTGCTTGTGAGTGGTTAAGTATCACGTTCTGCCTGTGGAAAACAGGGTCAGGAAAATCCTGAAGTCTATCTATATATTTTTTTCTTTTTTTTTTTTTTTGCAGCCATGTTGCAATTTCAATTAACACATGCCTTGTTTTGCCCAGGGGGAATGGTGATGAGAAGACGAGGAATGGGGAAAGTGTGGCAGATAATGAAAGACACGAACTTGTTTCTGCTATTGCAGATAGTGCAAGCGCCCGTTAAATGCTGAAATTAATTGTTTAGATTGTTCTGAGCAGCATTTACCAAAATCGCCTTGTCGATGCAGCTGGGCATTTGGTTTCAAAAGCTTTCCCCGTGTTATCTGCATCTTAGCATTTTAGAGGCAAGCTTCTTCACAACAAACTAATTTGTTCTGCTCGCATTTATTTTCTCCCTGCGCAACACTTCCAAAAATACGTGGCAGAAATGCAGATCTCTTTTTTCCCCTCGTTTTCACATTGTGCCAGTGACAAATTGCTCCAGTGCTGCTTCCCGCAGGAGGAAGCGTCCCCAGGAGCCGGGCTTGCTCAGGTCCCGCCAAAGCCGAACCGGGCTGGTCTGACGCGGCCACGGGAAAATGCAGGGGAGAGGGAAGAGCGCCCGGCCGAGGAGCATCGCTGCCGTGCACGGAGCTGCCGGCGCTGCCCAGGCAGCGCAGCGGGTGCACGCGGACGGCGAGGGCGAGAAATCCGCCGCTCTAAGCACCCAGGGAGGCGACAGCTGTCAGATAACATAAAAATCTAGTATGCTAATAATTCTTACAGTACTGCCAGAGACACGACGCTGGGGCTGTCAGCCGCGGTGACAGAAGCCATCACGGGGACGAGAGGGGATATTGCAGCGGCCGCCCGATCTGCGCGCTCCTGCACGCTGCTGGCAGGCGGCTGCCGTCGGAGGCGTCCCTGCACATTGCATTGATTCCCCCGCATAGATTTTCCTCAGCACTTTTTAATTAACCGCTGGAATTGGCCCGCTCTGCCCTGCGTCACCCCGTCAGCCGTATTCGTGTTCTCGCCACGGTGAGCGTCGTGTTAGCTGCTCCGTGTGCCGGATCCCCGGGGCCGGAGAGCCACAGCGGCCGTTAGCAAAGCCGGGTGCTCGTCCCCCAGCTGCGATGCCCCGGGGGGGGGGGGGGGAGGGGACAAAGCGCCCCGGGGGGGGGGGGGGGGGGGGGGGGGGGCCCGGCGCCGAAAAGGCCCGGGGGGGGGGGGGGGGGGGGAAGCCCAAACGCACCCCAGCTGGGGCGAGCGGCAGCAGGGCGGCCCCAGCCCATAAAAGCCCAGCAGCGGCTGCTGTAGCTCCTTTCTGCAGGTGCTGGGTGGCTGCGGGCAGGTACGTGGCTGCGGGCTGGGAGCACTCTGGACAGCTGACAAACGCTTGCTTTAGGTCAATGCAGCGTGCAAACGCTTCCCCTCTGCTGTGGCTGGGTTGGGGTTACTTGTGCGCTGGCCCTGAAGCAGAGCAAGCTACAAATCTGTGAGATGCATTTCCACCGGGCAGAGCTGCAGGGTCCGATACCATCGTGGTGGGCGCAGGACTCGGGTGCAAGCGTGCCCCGGCCCCACGCGCGGGGCGCAGCAGCAGCCAGACCCGCCGCCAGCGGGACGCGCTTGCCGGGCTGCGCTCTGAACTGCCGCGCCTTTTCCCTCGTAACCTCTCTTTCTGCTGGGTTTACTTTGGAAATAAGCATCTGAACTGAAAGTAGCTTTGAAAGAATGATTTGTCTGCTCAGAAAGAGCCTCCCATTCAAAAGGGGCTGCGAAGCGCCGCTCTGCTTACAGGTGTCTTCTGCTGGCAGCTATTTACCTGCTGTGCAAATGCAGTCCTCTCCGGGGTGAAACACGAAATCACTTATGTGACTATGAATATTGCATGGCTGCTTAGAAATTAAAATGAAATTTGAGTCATGTAGCATTTATATGCACTCCTAATTTATATTTGAACAGAAGAGGAACTATTTTCTGTCTCAAAATGCTAGCTTAATTTTTATCCCTATTATCTTTAGAGCTCAGTGAATAACTAATTTTTTCTTGCAAACTGGGTTTGAAGCTGGTGCCTTGGTTGAATTAATTTTGCTTTACTGTCAGCTTTGCAGCAGACCCGGCAGGTCTCGGGGCAGTGGAGTCCCGCTGGCACCGCAAAGCGATGCAGCTTCGGGTACCAGGAGCCTCGTGGTGGGAGCGGAGGCGATGAGGGAGCGGGGTCCTGCCACGGGCAGCGGGTCTGCAGCAGGGCGAGGAGCCCTGAGCCATGGGTTTTGCCCCGGGAATAACTGGCTGTGCTCGCAGCTGTTCCGGAAGGGTGTCTGCATCTCCAACTGATTTTGTGAAAATTATCTCCAAGTGTGTTTTTGGAGTGACTCGATGTGGTGCTGGTGAAACCGGCCTCTCCGCGGGCCGGGGTGGGAGCGGAGCGCACGGGGCCTCCGCTTCCTGCGCTGCCCGGCTCTCTCAACCCGAAGGATTTTCGTACCTGCCCGCAGCCCCTGGGCTGTGGTTTCCATTCTAATTACATACCAGGATTTAAGCAGATGCTAATTCAGTCTTATTTTTCATGCTGATACATGTGCAAAAAAAAATTCTGTCACTGCTCAGGCAGAAAGACTTTGAGGCCATTAATTGAAAATTAATCAGGAAAATGTGTGTGATATCCATGCAGGCCAAATGGAGGTGGACTCGATTAGAAAGAGAAATTGGGCTTGTCTTTTTCTTTAATAGGATTAAGTGCATTTAATGCCTAACAAGAAGCTTTCCAAAGGCGGAACACATGCAAGCTCCGGAGTTGCTGCCAGCAGGCCGGCCCCATCCGCCAGGGCTGCGATACCTGCAGCCGCCTCCGGCACCGCTTCCCAGGATGGGGGTGAGACCCGGTGTGCGCTCTGCCCCCTGTGAGGGTTAATATTAATCTCTTAAGAAACTTTGATTTTTTTGGCATAATGAGAGTTTTATCTGCTGTGAATTAGAGGTGGAAAACATCAGTTAATCTATAGCGGAGGAGGCAAGCACTGACTGGGTAAATGGGCAGGTGACAAATCTGAGAATACGGGTTTGCAAACAGGGAAGCGGGATGAAAAGGCTTCTCCCTTGGGAAGAAGAGTTGCCTCTGAGGGAAGATGTAGGTCCTGCTGCCTATATAAATATGTAGGAGTGATAAAGATATGCATGGGGGGAGAGTCTGATCAGATAGTGGAGCTGTTGTCGGTGATGACGAGAGCGATAGGGAAGCGTTGGTGCAGCCGATGGTGATGAGCGGGTAGCTCATCTCTTGCAGAACAGCCATAAATACCAGGCGTGGAAGCAAATGGAGGAGAAATCCGCATAGGGGATTGATGAGGGGGTTAATAGCTCAATCAGCGAAGAGGAATGTTTTGAAACAAACTGCTCGCCTTAATGGGAAATGCAAATGGAGCACGGGGGACGGAGGTCCTGCTGGGGAGGTGCACACACCGTCCCCCCTCGCGGTGCTTCTGACCCAGATGGAGCAGCAGCGACGAAGCATGTCACCTCCAACGTGGCCACCACGGCGGCTGGATGCTGTGGTGGGGACCCTGCCTGCCTGGATCGCTTCGTTGCCGCAGTCCCTATCTGCGACCCACCCAGCGTCTCCGGTGGATTGCAACAGCAGCAAGGACACCGGCGGCTGCTCCGGATCCCTGGAGGCAGTGAGGAAACACCTGGGAGTGCTGGATCTGGCCTGGCTTCTTGCAGGGGCACGAGGGAGCCCCGGCACAGGGAGGAGCTGGGTTTCCCCCTGTGCAGCTCCCGTGCCGCGGGGCAGAGCTAGCTGTGTGCTGTAGTGCTGTTAAAAGCAAAGCTAGTCTTGCTGAAATGGCTCTGCCTTGTCGCAGATGTTTTTAGGATCATTTGCTGCTAATGAATGAAAAAGGAGAGAGCACTTTAAGAGATTTCATTTTCCGATATTATTGCTGAAGGCTTTTCATTTGCAATGGCAGAAACTGGAACCTGTTGCTGTTTGTGCTGCTTGTAAAAGACGGCGGTAGCCCTGCTGCGATTGGCATCTTAATCAATCTAAATATTCTGCTGACGGCTCTCCCTCCTCCTGCAGCCGCATATTTCACTCCAGCCTGGATGTATTTATGAAGCAAAGCCTCTGTTTTGATAAGATTATTGTTTCTCTCCAACTGATGTATTTGCTCCTGTGAAGCACAGGCCAAAATCCAGCCTCCGGCGCTGCCATCTCTTGTGATTTTACTGCGAGTGTTGCAATATTTTGTTTTATTTTGAGTCTCTGAGCTTGGCTGGAAGTTACTACTGGAGAAGCCCAGCTTCTCCTCTGTTTAGGATAAGCTAGTTTGCAGACGAAGACAAATGCCCAGAAGGAAATGCTGGTTTTGGGGCACAACAGCTCAACCGGGGCTGACAGCCTAGGAAATGGGGAAAGCCGGTGGGCGTTGGGGAGCGTTGGGAGCGCGGCCCCCTCTCCAGCGGGGGCCCGGGCAGGAGCGTTTCCTCCAACAGCCCTGTGCCCGCGGGCTGCCCCTCGAAGGCAGGGGCCCCACTGCCTGCTGGGGGGGAGCGAGGAGCTGTTTCCTTGGCTGTTGATAAAAGCAGCTGTTTTCAATGATTATTGCATTGTGTGCTTGACCTCCCATGATCTTAAATAATTCCACCTTAACGCAATCATAAAGGAGCTATTTAAGGGCGGGAGTGAAGTCGGCTATATTTCAGCATCGATTTTCTGCCAGTCCGCCCAGCGCATTGTACCTCCTATAGCATGAACTCCAGCGATCTTTCGATAAACTCTCCGTCCTCGGGATTCAGGTCGCATTCAGCTGCAGCAGCGCTGGGCACGGTCCTGCAGACGGGCAGACGTGGGTCTGCAGCCACTGACTCGATTTGGCTCCAGAGGTGAGAAACCATTGGCTGTGGGGTGCTTTGCCGCGCTGCCTCCCTTCCCAGGAGCCAAGGTGATGGGCTCGTGGTCCGGCGCCATCTCCACCTGGAGCGCGAGGTTGGGGGTTTATGGGGTGAGATCCCCTTCAGCAAGCCCCGGCCTTCCCGCGGTGGCTCCTCCGGGCAGCCTCCTCTTGAGGCATTCACACTAATGCACGGTGGAGCAGAAGCACTGGGACCAGGAGAAGAATTATGTTTAAACAGAAAGATCTTCCAGGTTTTTTCAAAGAGCATTGGAGTCTTTTTTAAATAACTTTATCTCTTAATTCAAAAGTCTGTTTGAATAACCCAAAATTAGATCAATATGGAAGGGACTGGAAGATCATCTCCACAGCGACGACAGAGAGCAGCAATCCCTTTCCATTCAGCTCAATTATCCCCGACTCAGTCTTGGAGAAACAGCCATGATTGCTTTTCTGCCAGCTCTTGGCTGGCAAGTTAATAACGTTGCATCCTGTGTTTGATGCACTGGAGGATTTTGCAATTACTCATGGAGAGTTTTCCTGGAAGGAAGGAGCCCGGGGAGGGCGGAGGGGGCTGGGAGCACGCCGGGAGGCGAGACGCCTCTTGCAGTTTAGCATCAGTCTCAAACCCTGGCCCTTCCTCCTGCCTCGGGGATGCTGCGGGAGGTCTCCGTGGCACCTCCGGAGCCGGCTGGAGGAGCCCTGGGGACCTGGCTGCTGCTGGCCGTGAGAGGGGGCCTCTGCGACGGGGTCGATGGTGATGAAATGCGTGAGGCTGATCTCATTTGTTCTGCTGCTAGTAGCGCTGGTATGCTGTAGCGAGCAACATCACGTAGCCATCACACTCCCGGACTGAAGCGCTAAGGAGCGGCGGTGAGAAATCAAGGGCCGGTTTCGTGCCCTTGCTCAGGGGCCGATGGGCCAGGCGTGGAGCGCTGGGTGACCCGGAGGAGCGGGCTCGCCCGCGGCTTGGCTTTGCACGCACTGGAGCTGGGCAGAGCCCGTGAGCAGCCGCAGCTGGGACAAAAAACCATGGGAATGGACACACCTCCCTTAGGAGCTGAAAGCAGTGTAGGTGAGACACCATCCATCCGTCACACGCCTCAAGACGAGGAGCCCAGCCCCGGCACGCACCCTCGCCGCACCTGACAGCAGCGGTGCTGGCAGCATGGGCACTGCCTGCCTCGGCTTGGGCATCGGGCTCTTGTCGCTTCTTTGGGATGAACTACCCGACGCTGCTTACTGCCGCGTGCCTGGCGTGTCACTTCACATCTGTCACTCACAGATGTGCTGTCTTCCAAAAATGGACCTGGAATGGGATGGCTTTGCCCAGGAATTAAATTTGTCAGTGCTCAAAGTTTAGGAAATACTGCCCTTCTCTGCCCGCAGAGCACGAGACTGCACGCTTTCCACGCCGCGCTCCGGGAGAAACCCGGCTAACGACCGCGGTCTCGAAACCACTCAGCATCTCAAGAGCACGGAAATGTTTATAAAACACTCCTCCCTCCTTTTCAATACCGAAATGAAGCGTTCGGCCTCTGGCTGCCTGTGCTGTTGTCCTTCTGGGGCCACCTGATGCCTCCTGGCCACTTACTCCTGGCTCTTTCCTTGGCCCCGATCTTGGAGCACCTTGTTGAGCGGCCGCTGGAGTCGTCAGCGGCGGCTGGGAGGAGAGGGCCGTGCAGCGAGCACCAGGCACGGCGGTGCCCTCGGCCGCCTGCAGACGGAGAAGGGAGAAATGGGATCGGCTGTGACTTTAAAATACTGCCACGAGGAAAGGGGGGGGGAGAACTTGCCAGGTGATGGTTTTATAAAGAGGAAAAAGTCTCTTTGGGTCATATTTGTCAAACTACTTAAGCTGAACGTTTTCATCTTTTGTTCTGAATTGGCATCCTGCTCGCAGCCGTCCTTTTTAATGCAAAAGAGCAAGCCAGAGTTGATCTGAAATTAATATTGCTTAAAAATGTTATTTGGAGATGGCTTGAAATCCATTTTTCAGCTTAGCTTCTGAACTGAAAAAAATCATTGACAACCCTAATTTGTTGGCTTTTGCCTTTGGGACCAAGAGCTTTTAAGGGGCACTGGTTGTGTTTCACCTTCCTCTGCAGCCAGGAGCACTAGAAAAAAAATGTATTTTTACTGAAGAACCAAGGCTACTGCTTACTGACCTCCCTGCCTGTAACAGCAGGGAAATCACAGCTGAATATTGCAGGATCTGTTGGCAAAACTGCTTTCTGCTGGCTGGTAGCTGCAGCAGGCCCCGTCCTTCCCGAGGGTGGGAAGAGCCCCCGCTCCCTGGCCGTCCCAGGGGAAGCGCAGGGCTAATGGCCAAGTTTCTCCTCTTTTGTGCGCTGCTTTGGGAATATCTTGTGCCTGGAGGCTTCATCCTGTACTGGGAGGGGAGCAGTTCAGAGCCTCCAAAATGTGACGGGCCTGGTAATGAAGAAGTTGAGAAGAAATCAATAAGGCAGCGGAGCGAGCAAAAACTAATGAGAATCTGCGGCTGAACCTAACGAGGTGCCTGTGGCGGGCGGGGAAGGGGACGGCGTGGGCGAGCGCATGCTGTGCCCCGCGGGATGGGGCCGAGCCCGAGCCGCAGTCCCGGATGCAGGGGACAGGCTTCAAGGCTGAGCTCCTCGCCCTGGTTAATAACCCTCTTGTGCTCTGTCTCTGCCTGTTGCRTTCAGACCCCGTCATCCTGCGCCTCCAAACGCTGCCTGGCTCCTCTGACAAAGGCACTTTACAAGATGGATCGGTCCTGTCGCTCGCTATGAAAACCGGCACGGTGATGGAGGCGGCAGGAGGGCCGTGCCGCGGCGCCGGCAGCCCTCCGCGGCTCGTGCCGTGGGACGGCGCAGCACCGTGCTCGCTGCAGGGCTCATGCAAGCAGGCGCTGCTCTGCGCGGGAAAAAATCAGCGTGCCAAATACTCCCCTTAAAAGTAATGATATTTTATTCAGAAACGGGGCTCCAGTGCCCTGTGGGTGCCTCACGAGCCTGCTCCCTGCTCGGCAGCCCTGGGGCACAGTGCAAAATGGGGACAAAAATGGGTGCGAAACCCTCGTGCCAGAGCTCTGCCACACGGCGCCTGTGAAACGGTGCCTCTGACTGGTTTTCAGCCAGGGCCATTAAAGCCATTCAGGCTTTCAGGTATTCGGGACTTCTAGAGGAAAATCTGCTTTTTCCTGAAGCAGGCACTTCTGTTCCCCTGAGACCCCCATTTTGCACTGAACTGGCCGTGTTTTACGGCAGTCTCCTGAGCAGCCCCTCTGTCCGGGGAGCCGGTTCCCCATCTGGCCGCACCTCTGTGCACCGGAGGAGCTGCACCGCGTCCGGCCCGGAGCAGATCTCCTCCCCGAGACCCAGGAGGGCTAGTAAAATCCGCCTGACCCCCTTAATGCCTCGAGCTGGAACCAGTTTAGTCTAATCCTGCTCCCTTCTGCCTTTCTTCCAGCTGCATTTCCCCGCCCTGGTCCTGGCCTCGCTCGCCGCCGTGCGCGGGGAGGTCGCTTTGCCAAGGCGAGGAGGCTCCACGGCAGCCATTGACCCCCCAAATCCGGTAAGCTCCCTAAGCACCTCTGTAATGACTGGATTATCCGGGAACTCCTCTGCCATCCCGAGCACACCGGCTAATCCTGGAAAATCCAATACTCCCAGCGCTAATTCTGGTGACCTCTGCATCCCTCCCTCCCTTGCTCCTTACCGATGAGCTTCTCCCCCGTGCGACGATGCCACCTGAGGTCCCTGTTATGCTCTAATTATGAGATGTTGCCAAACCTGTTGCTCTGTTAATTAAGTTCCTTCAACCAGTCGCACATCCGCTAATCTCGTCGATACCCCACGCTGAGCCCTGTAATTCAGTGCTATACCGGGGTCGGGGGCGGAAGCGGCTGCTGGCGGGGACCTTCTGCTTAACATTTCTGCCGGACATGGAGTTGCGTTGGGGCCGGGCAGCAGCCAAGCAGCGGGCTTGCTCCTCGGTACACGCGATTGCAACTTTCTTCCTCTTTCTCTCTTTCCGTGGTTGTGCAGCTTGAAGCTGCGCTCAGCATCCTCCCTTCCAAAAGCGGATTTATCCACCCCCCGGCTATAGCAGCACCCCCGCAGTGCTGCTGGCTGGGCAGCTTTACTCTAGCCCAACGTTTTAAATGACTTAAGTACGTGCAGAAGCTGCCCCTGCTCTCCCTCCCACTCGTGCTGGTTTTACTCCCAAGGAACTGGGTGAGGTTTTGCATCTTTACAAGGGAGGAGCAAAGGTGCCCACAGGGAATGTCCGCTGGGATGCGGCACATCCAGGGCACCCGGAAAGGGGCTCCCGGCTGCTCCCAGCACCTCTGCCCACGCTCAGGGGTGCACGGCCTCGGGGGGGCTAACCCTCCTCCCCGGACACCGAGGCAGAGCAGCACCTTGCTGCTGCCCTCATTCTTCCTAAATCTTTGGAGCTCCAGTGTAGCTATTATTTTTAATGGTGTGCAAATTTACCTAGGACACAGCGATCGATGGCAGGTTCAAAGGCTCCGTGATGGGACCTTGTGCCTGTGTACCAAAGGCAGGAGCTGCTCCGCGGCTGTTTGCACAGGCAGGAGAGCAGGAAAGCTGCCGCTGCCCCGGGTGTCTCCGGGACGCGGTCCCAGCTTGTCTTCCTGTGCAGCAGGCGATGTGAGTCAGATATATTTCACTCGTGGGTCTGAGTGCAGAGCTCTATTATTCATACTCCGACTACAAGTTATAGCAGCTTTTGTGTCAAATGTACCAATTCCAGCGTCTTTAATGGAGCTGGCCTCTGCACTCCTCTCCATGCGGCAGCTGATATTTTCTGCCCACATCAGTTGTAGCTACAGGGGGGAAAGAAAAAACCAACTGCTCCTTGCGGCTGTTGCTTCAGAGGTGAGTAAAAGGGCAGGGAGGTCTCTGCTTGCGGTGTGATGCTGCATGGCTGCGTGTGCCGGCACGGGCACGCTGGGCGCGCGCAGCCAGCAGGTTAGCCAAAACACAGCTCTCTGTGCTGTTACCGCTCGCTGCGGCTCACTGGCCCCGGGGGCTCACGCTAAGTCAGCTGCAGCCGGTCCGGGAGCCTCGCGGGGCTCTCCCTGCATCACTGCCCTGGGGTGGGAGATGTCTCTGCAAAAACAGGCACGTTTGAAGCAACCAGCCCGTCACCTGATGAGCAGGATGGTGCTGGGGGCTCCCAGGACGGCTGGTGCAGGAGCAGCATCTCGAGGGCTGTCTCAGGCTCACGGTCTCGGAGCAGGATTTGGTCCCCACAGCGCAGCGGGGTGAGCGGTGAAGCACGCGGCCGTGTGCCTCGCTGGGGCTGGAAGGGGCCTAAGGGGACATTTCCAGCACTGGGGCATCGAGGTCGGCGGGGGCAGCGGGGCCTCCTGGTGCGCGGGGGGCCGTTCCCGCTGTGCCCCTGCGCTGCCCGCAGCAGGATCCGGCAAATCCAGCCCATCTCCTGCTGCCGCTCGCAGCTCGGCCTTTTGCTCCCTAATTGGATCAGATGTTTTAAAGCAAGCTTTGATCCCTCGGAGGAGGAAAAGCAAATTCTCCTGGCGGTCTGCAGAGCCGCTGCGCCCATAAACAACGGGCAATCTGCCCACCTCTTAATTTTTGCAACTAATTACCTCTCGTTATCTCACATCAGGCCAGTAGCCAGCATGTCACTAAATGATTAATACAGCGCACGCAGCAACGCACAACGGCAGCCTGAGTTATCCTCTTCGCCCTCTTTTAACTCGGTGCTTAGTTAAAGAAAACAGTGGGAGGAGGAAACCTGAGAAAGCAGCGTCTGCTGCTGGAAGGGCCATTGGGAAAGCAGGGCAGCGGTAGGGCCAGGGCAGGACGTGCTGGTGGCAGCAGAATTTTCTGCTGGAAAGGTATCGCGTAGCCCTGCGCAAGGCGCAGACCATCGGCTCTGGGCTGGCCGGACCCCTCTGCGCGGGGTGCCTGTGCTGAGCCGACGAATTAAACTGCAGTGGCTTCATCAACGTGAAGTTAGGCGAGACTCGAAAGAGACCCTGAGCAGAGGTACCAAACCCTTCCAGAAATAAGGAGTTTGTTGACCCTGAATTCGTCCTGCCTGTGTCTGCTTCTGCCCTCGATACGAAGGCTGCTGTTGTCCTTCTTGGGGAAAGGGTCGAAATTTTTTGCCCGAGCTCCTCCAGCACCAAGCACTGAATCGCTGGCAAGGGGAGGCTTTAGGGATGTCTCTAAATCCAGGCTGGCAACGGGATTTCAGCTGCGCTGGCCACGCAGCGCCTGCCGCGATGGTGCTGGGGAGAGGTGCCGACCTCGGCGGTGCTGCGCTGCGCTGCTGGGGGCTGCAACCTCCCTGGAGAACAGGGGGCGGCCGCTGCAGGGGGATTTGCAGCGCGGCCGGGATGCAGCGTGCGGCCCGCGGTGATCGCGGCATGCTGCTGCCATCTGCTGAGCCGGGCTCGGCCGCGGCCCGGGCACCGCGGAGCTGGGGCTGCCACGAGCCGCCTCTGCCGGCCTCGGCGCGGGTCTGGGGCCGCCAGCAGGCTCGCGGACGCCTCCACCCCGGCACGGGCCGGCACACCAAATAACTCTCTGGTGGCAGCTCACTAGTCTGTTTTATTCTATTCTATTCTCTTTACTTCTAGCAATAAAAACGGCTCTTGTTCAAGATCCCAGGAACTGCTGACACAGATTTCAGCACTATTAAATACAAAAGGCAGGTAGGAGGGAAAATATAACGAAGAGGATGAAAAGGGGCCGGTGGTTTCAATGCGGTGCCGCAGCTGTCGGTAGAGCTGGCGTGACAGCGGCTGGTCGATAGCTGCGGATCTGCGCCGCGGCGGCAGGGGCACGCGGAGCGCCTTGCTCCGAGCGCGGCGGGCTCTGCGCCGGGAGATGCTGTCGAGCCAATGTTAATGCAGCAAATGGACAGCTCTCATGAATCCACTTACAGTATTTCCAAAACAAAGATGCTTTATTTCAGATTTTTGAGTCCTTATGACCATCAGTGCACGCAAACAGCAGCTAAATGAAGCCTTAGCTTAGGCTTGGCTTTGCAATATGCTGGGCACTTTGTTGTGGGTGCAAATACTAGGGCTTCACCTTAGTATTTAATTATGAAAGACCCTAGTGATGTGACCAGCTCCCCCAGTCATGTACAATGGGTTGATGCAGGTGGAAAATGGAGCCTCCAAATTAGAAACGCATCAAAAGCAGGAGGCTCGTTACGCAGCAGGGCCAGCGCCGCCGGCTCCGGCAGGGCCGCCCAGGTCGGCCTGCAAACAGCCTGTCACCCCCAAAACCCCCGTGGAAAGTGTGAAAAGAGCAATGTAACCTGAAGAGGAAAAACTCCACTCCCCCTTTTACCCTGAACAAATGTTCAAGTGACACCAACAGTCTTCATGCTCGCTGATGTAATACCTATCACTTATACATTTATTTTGCAATTATACCAGCCACTTCAAAGTGTAATCCAGTTACACCAAAGCCAGATTTATCGAGCCACGTTTCGCTCCCGTGTTTGATATGGCACCAAGCCTCTCACGGACTGCTTCACCGTGAGGTCCGGATGATTAACACGGCTCTATGGCAAAAGGCATCATAATGTTATGAATCAGGCGGAAGGTTTAAACCAGGAGCTCTATTAACTCCATTAATCTCCGTGTAGGAGCCCCTGACCCGCACGCGCTATTGCCAGGCAATACGTCTCCTGCCAATTACTCCTCTCCTCCTGCAAGCGGGTTAGGGAGGTGCCGGGCAGCGATGCGTTCTCGGGCAGGTGGATGTTAAGGTTTTTCTGGGTTGTGCAGTCTTTTCCCATTTTGCATTCAGGTTTTTTTCTCCATACAGGGAAAAATGATCAAATGGGACTGTGATCACAGAGCAGCGCAGGAAGGGAGGCTGCTGGCACACTCAGCTGCAGGACTTTTGAATCCACGCTCAGACAGAAGTGCCAGTAACAGTAGAAATTAGAGATGAAAGCCGGTTGTTCCTGGCAGATTTTGAAAGCTTGTGCTTTTTTGCATCTCGCTTGGCGCTGGCAGGCCGTGCTGCCGTGCGCTGCCGTGGAAATCGCCCCGTGCTTCGCCCCCGGAGCAGCCGCGTCACCCCGCCATCCCTGGGGCGATGGACAGGCTGCAGGGTTTTGCAACGCTCCCTCAGCACCAGCCGCGGGACCAACGCTCTCCCGACGCCAGGGCCGTGCCCGGCACCGCCTGCGGCTGCCGAGCGGCTGCGGAGAAGAGGGAATTACCACCGCTGCAGACTGCGGCGGCAGGTCCCCGGCGCGGGCGCCCAGACCATGGGCTGCACCCGGACAGCGCGCCGGTGCCTCACCAAGGGCAAGGCGAGCACTTACAATAATGAAGTATTCATCGCTGACACCTTTTAATTCCCCAAATGATTAACTTTCAGCGGATTAGAACCAGGATGGCTATTTAATTAACAGACACGTCAAGCTTGCTTATGAGTCATTAAAAAAAAAACACCCTAGTGATTGACTTGTTAATACAGAAGAAATCAATTAGATTTTTTTTTTCCTCCTCAGAAGTTTTTTGGCTTCAGCCAAAAGGAAGGAGAAAAAAAGGATGCTGGGATTCAGCTGAGCTTTGTTCTCCGCAGGGCAGATCCCGGGAGCAGCTTGGTGCAGAGGTTGCAGCGTTTCCCGGAGGCAGAGGCCAGGATGCGTCCGGTGCGGGCGACGGCGGCCGGGGGCACAGGGGGTCTCTGGGACATGGGCCAGCGCTGAGCAAAGCGTTTCCCCCAGGAATGCTCGGGCTGGGCCCAGGCACACGAAGGGGACGGGAACGGCTGGGTCTGGAGGGGCAGCAGGAGCCGGGGCTTCCCCGGGGCTGGTGCTGCCGGAGCTCAAAAGCTGGACGTTTTTCATTGTGGGTGCTTCAGAGGAGGAGGGAAGCGTGAATCCCGAGGCAGCAGCAGGGGGCTAATGGAAGCCTTGTTAAAAATGTATCCTGCAATTTGCTGAGTTAATGATTATATCAGGAAAAAAAATGCACAACACCTCCTCGTCGCAGGCAGCAAAGGCCAGACCCGAGCAGGAGTTTTCTGTTCAGAGGCTCAGGGAATAGCTGATGAAATTCAGGAGCAAAGAGGAATTAGCAGGAATTTAAGAGCTGAAGGCCTCAGAAGCTGCACAAGCTGCAATTACCGCTGCCATGAGCAGCTCCGAGCCGAGCCCGAGCCGGTGGTGCCGACGGAGGGGACCTGCACCGGGGCGGGGAAGCGATGCCTGGGGGGACGAAGGTGCCAATGGGCCTGGAAGAGGCTGGACCGGGGGAAGCAGCAGCAGTGCGGACACTTGGGGAGTTTTAAGGATTTTGCACCCACCCCATCAGAGCCAGGGCCTCCGGGGCCGCGTGCGGGGCCTCCCGCCCCTGGCAGAGGGACCGCGAGGGGTTAAGTTCCTTTCTTACGCAGCGTTATGAATTGCTGCCTGCAGAGTCTGACTTTGTGCACAGAAACTCTGATTGCTTAAATTGTAGATTGCCTCTTGACATTAATTACTATGTAAATCCAGCAGATTAACATTGTCAGCCGATGAGTGGCAAGTTTCACTTGGAGCCAGGCTCCCAGGAGCTCAGCTGTTGCACAAGTTGCCATAGCAATTTTTTCTCTGGGAAAAAATGATAATAAAATAAAACAAAACAAAACAGTGGAATCCTTGCTCGCCCGCCCCAAACGGGGGTGTTTTGCCCGTGGGCAGACAAGGCGGCCGGCAAAGTTCCTCCAGTTTGCTGAATTCCTGCCCCAGCGGCGCCCGGGGGCCCAGAGCCGACGGCCGAGCGTGGCTGATGCGGCAGGTCTCCAGCTCAGACTGGTGTCTGCTGCGACCTAAGGTCAGCGGGAAAATTAGGACCCAATCTGCCATAAAATGCTACTAGGTCCCTGCAGCCCAGGGATTCCCCCGTCCAGACTCCGCTGGAGCAGAGGATGCAGTTGCATTTTGACTGGTCGATGGATTTAACCCTCTCCCAGCGCCTGTCTGGCTCCCTCCGTGCCGGATGCCCATAGGACCTCGATAAGGAAGGTTATTGCCGCTCTTGCCGGCCGCACCGGCGTCACAGCCCCCGGGGGCCATAGGGGCTCCCTTTGGTGCAGGGGAGCTGCAGCCGCCCCTTCCCGCCTGCTGCAGGAGGAGGTTTGGCTTTTTTATCTCAGGCTCTGAAACCAAATGGTAGAGGAAAAAAAAAAACCTCATTTTTCACTAGAGATTAAAGATTCATGAGCAGAATCGAGCAGGGCTGCTCGCTGCAGACTACAGAGACTTTGAAGGTGAGCTGCAAAGTTCACTAAAT
This sequence comes from Casuarius casuarius, assembly GCA_003342895.1. Taxonomy (NCBI): domain Eukaryota; kingdom Metazoa; phylum Chordata; class Aves; order Casuariiformes; family Casuariidae; genus Casuarius; species Casuarius casuarius. The sequence continues at coordinate 1,181,383 of PTFA01000044.1, forward strand.
AAATTGATAAAGTGCCTCCGCTCTCGGGTCAGGAGCAGGCTTTAAAAATCCACAGAAGCGGGGGGGTCTGAAACGCCCCGGGTCCGCGGGCCGGGGCAGAGGGCTCTGCGCAGCAGCCCATTTGCCGGGCAGCAGCACACACGAGCGTTTTGAGCTAGATGCTGCTTTAAAAAAATGTAGGAAGAACTTAAACCTCAGGGCTAGAGCTGTGAGAATGTAAATAACTGTATTCTGGTGCGTTTTAATGGATTTAAATGGATTAATTAATTGATTGATTAATTAATTGATTGATTAATTAATTAAAATGGATGCTCTGGAGGCTGCCCGTCTCCCCAGTGCTGGGTGCAGCGGAGGGCAGATGCCCTCACTGGGTTCAGGACCTTCTCCTTGGCTGGGATCAGGATCCGGCTCCAGCCAGGTTGCAGAAATATCCTAATCTGATCAACACAAACCAAACCGTTAACTCTCATTATGGCACCTGTGGAGGGGCTGTGTTGTAACTAAACCGCCCCACTGCTGGGGGTGGCCTCGGAGGGGCAGGGGCTGGGGCTCTCCTGCTCTCCCCTGCTGAGCTGCCCATGTCTGCTGCTGTCTCCACCTCGCCGGTGTCCTGGTCCCGGGGTGTCCCCATGCGGAGCAGCTCTGAGGAGCCCGGGACTGTCCCTGATGCATGGTGCAACTCCAGGACCCGGGGGGGCAGAGCGGGCACGCTGGGAGCCCGTCCCCTCGCTCCCAAAATGAGCAGCAATCACCGGCTTCTGCTGGGTCGCCCAGATGTGCTGTTCCCTCCGCTCTTCCCTGGAGCAGAGCACGTGGCAGCGGAGATCACGCAGCACTGCGCAGGTATCTGCTCGCTCTGTAACGAATACAGCCCGAACGAGCGTGCCAGAGCAAGGACGTGGTGGGCTTCGTCCGGCTGGATGTGCCCCCCCAGCCTTCAGGGCAGCCGCACTCGTCAGCCCTCCGCTCCGGGGGTTTCCTGAGCTCGTCGTACCCCTGCGAGATGGCTCCAGGCCACGCTGGTATCGGCGTTTCGCGCTATCAGGCCGGGACGAACGCCAGCGCTCGCTCCGGGGAAAAGCTGTGCAGCGACATGGGCAGAGCTCGGCCGAGCCCGCGCCCCTCTGCCGGGGGAGCATCCCGGGACAGAGGCACCGTGCATCCCCGGAGCAGCGCTGCGGCCAGGTCCCCTGCTGCATGTGCAGGGGTTTTACGTGCACTTTTAATTGACCAAATGAATTGACATCGCTCACGGCTTTCCGAAGAGACGCGGTTCCTCGGCCCCGCGGGTGCCGGCTCCTCCGGCAGCCCAGCATGGGCGACCCGCTGCTGGCCGCGGCGCCCCGGCCCGCTCGCCAAGCCGGACGCGCTCTGCACGGCGCCTCCGCGGCTGCTGCTGCTGCTTCGGGGCTGCCTTTGCTGCAGTTTTGCGTTTACGAAGGGGTTTATAAATTCACGCTTCCACGTCCCTTCTCTCCGCACGTCCAGCCCTAGAAATACAGCCCCGAGGCCCTTCTCCGGGCTCACGGCGCGGCACGGCGGGCTGCCCTCGTTACGCAGTGTTTAGCTGCACTCGCTCCAGGGCCGTAACTTCTCCTGGACTTAATAGCAGCATCTCCGTATATCTCTGCGAAAGGGAAAGCGCAGACCAACCCCCCCAGGGAGAAGGCAGATATACTGCCGGTGTCGGCAGCTGCTGGGAGGGCTGCTAATGTGCGGTAATTACTCCATAACTCTGCTCCCTGCTGCAGACGGGGCTGGATAACAAGCGCGAATGGGCCCAGGGCGGTTTACGGAGCCGAGGCACCTGGAGCAGGGACCTCGGGTCCCGCTGGGCYGAGCGGGATTGTCCTGCCGGAAAGKSCCCGACCGGGTCGTGCGGGAAAGTCGTGTGCCGATAGCCTCTTCTGGCAGGGTGTTTTGGCCGGTAGCACGTGCACAAAACCCGCGGTGCATTGGTTTCCAGACGCACGAGCATGCAGCTGCTAACGGGGGTCACGACGTCCCGTCACGCTCTTCCGGGGGCAGGTTTAGCTCCCGGGAGCTGGGGCCTCTGCTGCTCTCTGCGTTCACCTGCCGTTCGCTCTCCTCGGCGAAACGGGCAGCGGCAGCAGGATCCTCCCCTCTGCAATGCCGGGCGATAGCAGGGTCGTTTGAGATGAGCTCGCTTGGTAATTACACGATCCTCGCAGCTGGTGCAGGAGCCCGAGCCCGAGCCCTCGCCCTCGTCCTCCTCCGTGCGCTTTGCGCAGCCGCTGGCAGGTGATGCGCAGCGTTTTCCACGCAGGCGGGGAGTTTCGCTGGTTTTCTTTCATTGCTTTCCCGTCTCCGCGTGTGACGGGAACAGAAGTGACCGCGGGAAGGGAGCGCGRTGGTGGGATGAGCGTGCAGCCGCGGCTGCCAAAATCACCGTGCAGCGCTTCCCGCTTCGCCGGGCGGGAGGTGACGCCTGTGCCGGGCTCCTCGCGTGGCCCCCGGCAGGCATCGCCCTCCCGGCCGCACCGCGCGGCCACGGCCGCTCCCGGCAGCTTCCAGGTCAGCCTTGTTAACCGCCTCTTAAAATATTAACTCCCCAGGAACATGTTAAGCCGGGATTCCAGCCATTAATGGCTCGTTAATATTTATGAAATAATTAATAGATGCAGCTATGTGCTTTAATAACTCACTTAAACTTGTGCTATGAAATACAATCTGCTCGGAGGAGGTGACGGGAATACTGCAACGGAGTCGATTAGAGCGTGGAGGGGTTGTTAATTATGGATTAAACACACACACAGGTGTTATACAAAGTTATGAAAAAATAACAGGCGTTTAACTTAAGAAATAATGAGGCCGTTTCTCCTACCTGGAGACTTGTTTTAAAGAGCCTGCTAGTGTTGCAGCTCTGCACCAAGGAAAAGCATGTATGCAGGCAGGGGCATCCCGGCCCATTTGGGTGTGTTTTTCCCTGTTTCCCCTCCAGAGCCCAGCAAAGGGCCTCCCAGGCCGGTCCAGCCCTGCTCCCAGTCCCTGCTCCTGAGGGAAAGCCAGGCTGTGAGCTCTGCTCCATAACTAAACCGCGGCACCTTTGTAAAAACCCCGRCAAGTTTTTGGAGTGCCTCTCCGTCAGCACGGGACACGCGGTGATTCCAGCCGTCCTGCTTCGAGCCGTTCCCATCCCSTCTGACACCCGTGACTCAAAGAGCTCCGGGTCTGCGAAGTCTCCGGAGAYGGAGGCGCGGAGACCAGGCTGTTCTTCAGCAGAGGGAAACACGCACGTACTTCCAGCCCAAACAATGATCTATATTTTCAATTTTCCAAAAGATTATGTTTTCATCTTTAAAGATGTTGTCTCCTGCTTTTTGACCTGAATAAGCTGAAAGATAATGGAATCCAGATGAAATATATACCTACATTTATCTYGCAGAGAGAGCCTTCCCTGAGCTTGCAGGTGCTGCACCAGGAGTGGATCCGGCACGTAATCAGATGCAACCTTCATCTGCATAATTTCCATTCTGCCTTAACAGGATTAAAAGCGTCTGTGCGACGCGGTTGCGTAGCCACCCCTACCGCATGGCCTGGCGGGGATCACTGGGCCGGAGCGTGGCTTTCCGTGTGGATACGGAGGTGCAAAACCTCGAGGGCATCTCTTCCCCGATGCACGTCCACAGATGTACGCGCACACGTGCGCCGGCGCCTGGCGAGGACCTCTGCGGCACGGCAGCGGTGCCCATCACCGGGTGCAGAGCACCCGCCGGCCGATGCTGCCTCCCCATCCCTGCTGCAAGGGATGAAACAGGCCCCAGATTTGGGGGGATTTTGGCAGTTCATACCCCCCCCCCAGGGCAATGCTTCTCCACTGCAGACCCGGGAGAGGACTCGGTTCTCTGCAGCCCTCCCCGGCCGTGCACCCTGCCTGCCGYGCTGCGTGTGGCATGCACCGAGCCTGCCGGTGCTTTGCACAGCCCTCCGGCGGGCAGGCGAGGGTTTGGGGCAGCTCTGCCCCGGGCCGGATGCTGGCTGCTCTTGCGGGCTCCGTGCCCTGGGATGGGGACTGTCAAATGCTCCCGGGTAGTGGAGAAACCCGCTGGGCGCGCGACGGGGCTGCTCTGCTCAGCCCGTGGGCTGCGGATGTGAACTAGGCACCGAGCAGGGAGAGAGGATTTGTGTGTCCGTGTGTCTCCTCAGATTCCTCCTGCGATTTACATTGCAAAGCACCTCCCGGCTGCCCCGAGGCTGCCGGAGGGAGGACCGTGGGGCGGCCGGGCCCGGGCAGAGCATCCCGCCAGGGCCGGAGCTGCCTCTCGGAGAGCAGGTCTGGTTAAACCGTCCCGGTGGCTCCTGCCGCAGCCATCTCCTTSCCTGGGTGGAAGAGGAAGAAATTGGATTCGGGGGAAGCAAATGCAGTTCCCCAGAATGGATGTACATTTTCATTATACTTATACRCTGAGTAATTGGTGGTAGCACAAGAGATATGGGCAGTATCATTACAGACCAGGCTGTGCTGGAGATGTATTATCATCATCTGTCATTATCCGGGCTTCCTTGTGGCTGCTAAAATTGTAGAACATGATTTTAATAACCCTGGAAGGCAAGAATCATTTTTCTTTTGTCACTTAACAACTTGGCCTCATTCACTGATACCTTAAAATAAGAGTGCATTAATTTCTCGTGGAATAAATGCAGATCTGGATGTTTTYGTCTCCCTTCATTTGCAAAGGTGCCCCAGCAAAGCCTGACAGCTTTCAAGGGAATTGCAGTGAATGGGGAGGGGGTTGAGAGAGGTCGAGGATGCGCATGAGCATCCAGGGAGCGACGCCAGGACGAGCCCCACGGCAGCGCCCGGCCCTGGAGGCCCCGAGGTCGCTGCTGGCGAGCGAAGAAACGCAGCAAAGCCCCCGCGTCTGCCGCGAAACGCCCGCACGGGGCAGGGCGGCGGCAGCTGCCAGGAAAGGGCAGGAATGACTGGCACAGCGTGAGTTTTCGGGGTTATTTCCAGGCGTGGCAAGGGCTGAGCGGGCTCCTGCCGCCGCAGGGTCGGTGCCCCGTGCCTGGGGCTGCTCCGCCGCTGCAGCGCGGCCCCGCAGCCTGGGGACCTGCGGCCCCGGGGGGCCCTTCTGTGCCCGCAGAGCAGCCCGGTCCCCCTCGCTGCATCCTCGGGCGCACAACCTTCGGGAGCTGGATGCTCCCAGGAACAAAGGTAGAAGGAAGCAAACGTGGGGGAGAGCACGGCGGAGGTSTGCRCGGAGGCTGGCCCGGCATCACTGCYGATGCCATCAGYGGGAAACGYGCAGCCGAGCACATYGAAGGGGAGAGACCTTAACCCGTCCYGCTGGAAAAGCCTGGAGAAATCGAWGGGAATTTGCAGAGAACAAGCCAGCCAGGGCGTGCAGCGGCAGCAGCAGCGTGCYGACGTCCAGGGCATGCTGCTACTGCTGCAACGAGGCTGCCGCAGCCCGGTGCTGCACGGCACGGAGCAGGGCRAAGGTGCTGCCTCGGCCGGGATCCTCCCGCCGCTTCCTGAGCTCAGCTGGGGCCCCAGGATGGGACGGCTCTGCGGGACCTCGTCCCTTGTCCCTCGTCCCCGGGCAGCAAGCGCGGCCGTCTGCGGTGGCCGGAGGAGCTGAGTCACTGCCGCCCCGCGTTGACGTTATCCGGGTTAGCGCGTCTGGGAGCGTTGCGCTTGTCGCCTCGCTCGGCCTCGGCAAAAGGCAGCAGCGGGAGAGGGACAAATCCAATTACAAGCAAGCTAATGAAAATAATGGGGACTAAAGCGCTTTCRGAGGCTGCTTGGTTGGATTTCTATTTCCGTGTGTCAACAGATTTAAATCAGCGACGTTTATAACCCCCCGAAAGCAGTCGTTCAGTTGTCCTTCGCGATTAGCTGCAGCCCAGCCGACAGCACGGTCTCCTCTCCCGCGGGCGGGAGCGTTTCGCTGCCRGCCAGCGAAGCCCCGCGTTGCTCCGTGCCTCGGCTTCCCGGYGGGGATGGCAGTGCGGTCCGGGACGGCGGTGTCCGTGCAGAGCGCGGCGCGGTGCCTCTGTGCCGGGAGCCCGCGCGCCGGAGCTGCTGGGAGGTTTCTAACGCGTTTCCGCAGCGCGGCTTGGTCCCCCCACCGCCAGCTCCCGCAGCCCCTCGCCTGGGCTAGCGACCTGGTTTGCAGCTATTGACTGGGAGTGAATAATCTCCAGATCTAGTTTTCTCCCGATAAAAGCTGATTTTTTCTTTCTATTAYTGTCAGGGGTGTTTATTAGAGGAAAAATCCACAGCGCTGCGCTTGCAGGCYGGTCGCCCGGCGGTGGAGGCTCCGGACGCGCACCCCTCGGTGGGTCGGTGCCCAGCGCCGGCGCTGCCCCGTCGCTCCTCCCGCCGCGCAGCCCGGGGGGGCCGCCGGTGGCGATTCCCTCCGCACGGAGAACGGGAACGCGCGGCGTGCACCGCTCCCAGCCCCTCCGCCGAGGAGAAGCGCAGAGCTCAGGCAGGCTTCAGCCCCCAAAGATGATGCTTGTCCGCCTCGGACAGCCTGTGAGCCTGTAAAACAGCGATAATGCGCTGCCCGCAGCGCCGGCCGCTGCAAAGGGACCGCGGGAATGGGCTGCTCCGGCGGGAACACAGCGAGGATGGAGCCGCGGTCGGGCGCGGGAGGCCGGGGTGTCCRCAGAGCCGCGTGCCCAGTGCCACCCCAGCGCCGCTGCACCGCTCGGGTCCCCCCGCTCGCCGAAGGGCTGCGGCAATACGGGTTGTTTGAATCAACCATGTCGGGCGGCAGCGAAACAGCGCGCCCGGTACTTTGGAGACTGCGCCAGATTTTGTGCTTAGATCTCGCGTCTTGCATGGCTGGCAGTATTTTATTTTTTTAATGGAATAAAAAGAAAAAAGGAAAAAAATCTCCTTAGGGATGCAGGTTCTCGCTGGCAGCTGAGCGGACGCAAGCTGCTAACATACTTTACTTTGCTTAATAGCAATGATCCACCCAGCAGGGATGAAATCAGAGGGGCCGATAACASGCCGGAGGACCGGAGGCAGCCCGACGGCCGCCAGCGCTTGGCGTGGGGCACGCTCGCCTCCGCACCCGGCCCCCTCGGCCCGGGGGCCATCGGGGGGGTGTCCGGAGCGCGGGACCGGCTCGTGCCCGGCGTCCCTCGGGAGGGCCGTGCCGGTGCCGGGCATCTCCGGGCACGCGGAGCCGCTGCCGCCGTGCTGGGAAGGGCTGGGAYGCTGCAAGCCACCCGCGCAGGGCCGCCGGGCCGCCTCGGCTTCGGCTCCCCATCCCACGTGCTGCAACTCTGGAAAAGCCCGGCGGAGCCCCGCTGCCGCTTCCCCTTTCCGAGTTCCCGCTCGCCGCGTCACCGGCCGGCGCGCAGGCGGCTCTTGCGCCACGGGCCGGGGGCTCGCGGCCGCCCCGCCACGTGCTGCGAGCACCCGCCCGGCCTCCAAACGGGGTCCCTGTGCCCCGTGTCCCCTCCGCGCTGCCCCGTCCCGTGGGGACCCCACAGCCCGCGCGGCTCCCCCCGCGTCCGGCCCCGCGTCCGGCCGGAGCCGCGTGCTGGGGCTGCCGGACTCCCGGGCCGCCGGGGACCGTGCGCAGCCCCGCCGGGGCGGGGAAGGGGCTGGCAGCCCGCGGGGTGACTCAGAGCCGAAGGGGAACCGAGAGCGCTGTCACGGGGCAGCGCCTGCCCCGCGCCCCGACCTGCGACCAGCCCTGCGGGCCTGGGAGGGGACCCCCGTCCTGGGACCGCGCGGGGACAGCGGGGCGCCCAGCACGGATTCCGGCCGTGCACACAGCCCCAGCCACGCGTGCAGCCCCATCCGCACGCCCCGGGAAGCACAGCCCATCCACACACCCCGGGAAGCASAGCCCATCCATGCTCCCGAGGATGCACAGCCCATCCGCACGCCCCGGAAAGCACAGCCCATCCACACACCCTGGGAAGCACAGCCCATCCATGCTCCCGAGGATGCACAGCCCATCCATGCACCCCGGGAAGCAGAGCCCATCCATGCACCCCGGGAAGCAGAGCCCATCCACGCACCCCGGGAAGCACAGCCCATCCATGGACCCGAGGATGCACAGCCCATCCATGCACCCCGGGAAGCACAGCCCATCCACACTCCCGAGGATGCACAGCCCATCCGCACACCCTGCGCACACCCAGGGGCGACGCAGCCGCGGCGCTGGGCCCCGCCGAGCCCCGGCCCTGTGCCCCCAGGCCGCCGGGTGCGACCGGGCGCAGCGGGGCGCGGGGAGGGCACGGCTTGTTTTCTGTCCAGCTTTGTGTTTACAGCTTTCAACTTCCCTCCAGCGGGTTCCCACGGAGATGYCCACGTCGCCATAGTTACCGGCACGAATATTCCTGCTCTTGGTAGTAAACAGCCTGCAAGAAGGCAGATTTCCGTGGTAAAATGCTGGGGGTTGCTACACCCAAGGAAAATGTTGCAATGGCAACTTCTGCCTCCTCGGCTGTGGGAAACAGCCCCTGGCCGGGAACGGCAGCGCCGGCACCATCGGAGCCACTGCAGGGGCCCCGGGAGGAGGGAGGAGAGAACCGGTCCCAGCGTCTCCTGGGGGCTGCCGAAACGCCTCCATCCCCCCCGCTGCGGGTGGCGGGAGCAGGTGCCGGCTCCCTGCGAGCATCCCGGCCCTGGGGACCCGCAGCCAGGGACAGGCCCCGCACGGAGCCCGGCACGGGCTGGCCACGGCGCAAGGGCTGCGGCTGGCGAGCGGCAAGGACAAGCCGAGGGCAGCTTGGCCCCGTGCGCCCGAGCCGCGGGTGTGCCGGGGCAGCGCTGGGCTCCGGGCGGGAGCCGCCTGTGCAGGAGCCCCGGTGCTGGCGGCTGCAGGCTGCTTTTCAGCTCGGTGCCTGGTTGTGTCTTTCCCAGCTGTGCTATCTTTTTCCCWAAAATCTTTCCTGGGGGGCTGGCGGGGAGGCGAGTGCATCCAGCAGCGCCCCTGTCCGGGGCGGAAACGCGGAGACGTGCGTGTGAAAAACACCCTTTGCGCAACGCTGCCGCGGGAGGAGGCAGCCCGCGACGCGGGGCCCGGCCTGGCAGGACGCGGWGGGAAGATCGGGCTCCGTGCGGCCGAATAAAGCCTGTCTGCCGACACTTCCAGGTGCAATTCCGCAGCCTCTGCCGCCGGGCAGCGAGGCAGGCAGAGACGCTGCTTTGGAGCCCGGGGATCGCCCGGGAAGGGGTCGGGCGTTATTCTGGGGGCGCCGCTGGCTCCCGCAGCCGACCCTGCGACRAGCAGCAGCACGGCTGGGCGGGTGCCGGGCTGCCAATCCGCCTCCGCGGCCCCGGCCCGGCTCATCCCGCCGCAGCTGCGAGCGGCCGGGATGGATTCGCTGCGGGAGGGAGAGCTGCTGCCGGGAGCAGCAGAGCCGGGCCGGGAGGAGAGAGCAGCAAGGCGCCAGGACCAGGCAGGTTTCCTGGGGCAGGAGCAGGAGCAGGAGCAGGGCAGGGGCAGAGCGGGAGCAGGAGCAGAGCAGAGCAGGAGCAGGAGCAGGAGCAGGAGCAGGAGCAG
>PTFA01000044.1:1201667-1222754 GCA_003342895.1 Casuarius casuarius
TGGGGGACGGGGGACTGGTGATCCCGGTGATGGCGGTGATCCCGGACATGGCGGGAGGGTCTGGGTGGGATCAGAGCATGGGGATAGCCCTGCAGTGGGGCAGGGAGCGGGGGGGACCCTGGGTAATGACAGAGGCGTCCCTGGGGCGGAGGTGGGCTGGCATGCAGGGGACGGCTGGAGCTGAGGTGGCTGTACGCCCGTGCTGGGGGCAGCAGGTCGCCCTGGGGCAGGCAGAGCCTTGCCAGCCAGGCCTCGTCCCCTCGGAGAGGGGCCGGATGCACCAGCAGGTTGGGGGGGCAAGGGCGTGTGAGCCCCGAGCGTGCTGCAGGCAGGGGAGCCGGGCGCAGAGCCCAGTGCCAGGCACGCACGTCTGGTGCTGGAGGTTGCCTGCTGGCACCCCTGGTCCGTACGCTGCTGCTGACACCCGCGGGCTCTGCCCTGAGCGTGGCGGGGACGCGGAAGCAGCTCAGGTGGCTCTGGGACCAGAGTAGCTCAGATACGGCATGCTCACTTGGCTTATGCATGCGGGGAAGTCACTGTGAGCTGAGCTAAGGTTTGGGTTAGAGGTCTGTAGCTCTGTGTGTGCAGTTACCGCGTAGTAAGCGTGAGATGGCGTGCTGAGCCACAGGGAGAGCTGCCCTGCGCTCACCATTCACTATGTGCTCGCTGAAAGGGGAAGGAAGCCCGTGCGGAGACCTCATGTGTCACAAGTGCAGAGGTCAGCTAGCCTACTTCTGAGAAACGCCCTTTGTAGGCAGGTACATGGACTGGCCGCAGTCTGTACTTGAAGAGGTGTTTGTGGCACAGGTGAATAACCTGAGGCAGGTATTGACTCCAACAGCTGGGGCCTCAGAAGAGCAGTTAGAACAGTTATCTCTCAAAAGGTTGAAAACCAGCTCTGTTCAGGCTGGGGGTGAATATTCTTGTCTGTATCAAGGTGTGCTGGTCGAAGGTTACTGCTAGATCTCCCCGCCTCTCTACTCTGCTACTGGAACTCTTAGAAACCCATCCAACTTGCACGTTAAATTAGTCAGATTACTTCAGACCATCAATTTAAACCCTTTAAATGAACAGAGTTCAGCTGGGGAACACTCGCATTATCTGCTCAGCAGCAGGTCAGGCGTTTGTAGTGTCTTCCTGCTGGCTCTGTGCTTCCCATCGTTTGCATTCAGATGCCCTCGAGTGGCACAGCTTCACCCAGGTGTGTTAGCACCAGGATGAGAACCACGCTGGAACTGTTCCACACTGCCTGTGGGACAAAAGACCTAGGCTGACTGCTGACCACCTTTGAATCTAAATACTCTGATCAGAGTTTTCTATTATAGAACTGGTGGTACTTAATGAGTATATAGGTAAAAAGCATGCACAACTCTGATAAATCTTTGTTTTCTTCCATCAAGCTTCCAGTCCCTTTATTCAGAGAGCCAGATGTTACGCCAGGCCTGTAAGAAGAAAAAAGAAAGGTACGTCTGCATTATGAGGCCCCATTTTAAAATGTTTTACTCTGGACTCTATCAGAGTTGTACCCTAATGCAGCAGGAAGAGAGGGTGTTTGGAGAAACTGGCTAGACTTGGCTAGACAAAGACATGGTGACGGTCCCACCTCAAAGGGGAGATTGGACGAGAGACTTTGCAAGGTCCCTTTTTGCAGTTCTGTGAATCTATAAATAACTCTGTGAGCTCAAAAGTTATTCAGAAAATTCAGCAGTTCATGAATGTGTGGCACATTAGCAACTGTCTTCAGCAGTTCTGATCTCATTGGGCTACATACCATGTTGTAAATCCAGAGTACTGAAGGCAAGAGGCTAGACCTTGTTTTATTGACTGAATTTCCCTCATCTTAGCTTGATCTTAGAACTGCTCTCTAAGTCTGTCCTTTGGAGCATCCAGTCTATTTTCTTTGCAGTTTGTTTCCTCTGATCTAGTTTGCGAGCGTGAGTCAGAGCTCTCACTTAGTACTGCTGTTCCTTAAATGTTTATCTTTTCTTTGTAGACTTCCCCAGTCATTTAGATGATCTTCCTCCAACAATGCTGAAGAAAGATTACGCCAATGTACCAATAGTAAATAGGTATGATGTAGGGAAAGGGAATGACTATTCTCTTCCAAGCTTTGTATCTTGGACGCACACTGCCACAATATGCAGTAACTGTTGCCTGCTCAGTACTTAATTATTGCTCTGTGGTTACTGATATGCAGTTTAGCAGAGAATTGCAAACTTGTTTTGAATGTCAAATTTACAAAAGCAGTCACTGATTAGGGGTGTGTTAGGTTTTTGTTTACCTAACGTAAGGTACACTGAGCCTACTTCTCAGAAGTGCTCATTGCCCCTGTCTTCGACGGACATCACAGTCCGTGGAAATAATTTATGCCTGTCTTGAAATCAGGTGCTAGAGAGTAGAGAGTTAAACACTGAAAATAAATGGCTGCTTCTGAAATTTGGAATCAGAGGTTTTGTGGTTTTAGGCTTTGATTCCAGAACTGCTCGTGTGTGATGCATGGAGAGCCCCAAGTGGCAAAAATGAGACTTTCACAGATCTTTGAAAGTGCAAGTCTTGAAATTAATCATTTTGTCCTTGACTGCTTACATGAGGGTTAATCTTCGGCACCCAGTTTGCATATAATGTCATTTTTGGAACTGCTAAGACTTCATCATGACTTTAAATAATTCCTGCGGTGCTTCATACAACAGCAAAACCGTTTGCTACTTCTGTAATCTTAGATGTGATTTTTCTTAGGAATACAAGAAATAGCTTATGGCTGACTGTTTTAGGGACTAAGGGGATTGCTCTAAATTTGTAGAATAAATTGCAGTTCCTTGAATAACTTTGAGAAAAGTTAAAATTAGGTTTTCAGAACAAATTATTTCTGTTGTTAAATAAACTTTTTTTTCTGGCTTATAAACTGATCTGTAACCTCCTTGCAGTGTTGACGACGTAGTGAGAAGATTATTGTCACTGGAAATGGCAAACCAGGTTAGTGTCATTCTACTTGCCTAAAAACTATAGTGTTTAGTGACCACAGTCATGTAAGATTTGCGTATGTGGTTAAATGCCCTTCATTTACTTTGTTTTTAAGTGTTGCTGAGTGACTGCAAAGTATTAAACACATGATGGTATTTAGTCTTGCATACTCTTAATATTTATCATAAAGTGAAGTCTCCTTTATGATAATAATTACACATTAAAATGAAAGAAAAGAATATTTAGAAAATCACAGGTGGAAATGCAGCTCCATTATGTTACTGCTGATGCTTGGCCCATGTTCCAGAAAATAGTACACTGGACAGCAGATGTTCTGCAAATGACTTTATTTTTTTTTGTATGCTGAGAAAACATAGTAAGTTGGAAAGGCAGGACAAAGATCTTGCGCCTTCTTGCTGCTTACCACATAAACCTGAAAAGATGCAACAAACAAAGGCTACTGCTGTGTGAGATCAGCCTTGGTTTCTTGTCTTCTGTTCATGAGAATGGTAGGGCCTCTTCAATCTCCGCCTTTTGTAGTCTTAGGAAGAAGGATGTGGCTGTACTCTTGACTTAAAGGAGGGTGATTCTGTCTTCTGCTGAGATCTTTTCTGTGCTGCTTCCCTGCTATACTCTGCTGTGAGCACTGTCCTGCATGCAATAGGTTCTTTTTTGCAGCATTTTTTGCATATTTGTGATGGACATTCAGTAAAGCTGGTAATTACAAAGCCTTTATCTGGGCACTTGGGAGGGACCTAGGGTGTCTCATACCTATAATGCTTCTGAAGAAGTGACAAGCTCTTTTCTGTCATCCACAGAAGGAGAAGGTGAAGATAAAGACTCAGCAGCTAGTGGAGAAGGTCAGGAGGTCTCCCAACGACAATGGCTCCTTTGAGGTGCAAAGTAAGTTGTTGGTAGATGACATTTCTCTTTGGTTTTGTTCAGCTATTCCCACCTCATTACTTGAACTTTCCTATTCAGTTAGGAGGATCTTTCAGGAGAGCACCTGGGAGGCAGGTAGCCTGCCGGATGCACTGGACCTCTTCAGGATTTGGGAATGTTGCAGAGGCAGTGCCTGTACTCACTGGCAGAGGGAGCAGTTTGAACACACATTGTTAGAATCTGTGGCTAGAGACATGCTGAAGAAATCTGAAAACCTCAGGTTACTGCCTGCCCACAACAGGGGAGTTCAGTATGTTTATTTATCAGTACAAATGAAGGACTTTCCTAGATGTGTTGGAGAGAAAAATCGCATAAGATTTTACGATACTATCGCTGCATTACTCAATGTGAGATTGTGAAACCACCTCTTTTATCAGTGCTTTCTCATAAGAGAATCTTTTGTGGCTCTGCTTCACATGGTTAGCGTAATGTTTCTCTAAAGTAGTCCGTGCTGCTGCAGTTCTTTTACAGTGATATACACCGTCTAGTTCTGTTTCCATGGCTTCTGCACCTGCAATGTTCAATCTATATCTGAGTGAAGCAGGGGCACAAAGAGAAAAGTGCATGACAGGAGCTTTGTTGAAAGATCACTTTCTGGATTTGAAAACGGTACCATTTTCTGCCCATATATGAATCTTTTCCTGAAGTCATAAAGGATGGTAGCAGAGCCAGCAGCCAGGCTGCTGCAGAACAGTTCACTTGACAGAGTATTTTCTATAATTTTTGGAGAGATTCATTTACCTCAGCCCTATAAAATACCAAACCTTACACTAAAGCGCCACATAATTTGACAACATTTTCCTCCATGACTGCATCTGTAAAAGAGATATGCTTAGCAGGGCTCAACTCAGGCTGGTGAAAGTGATGTGAAGCAGCAGAAGTTTAGTGGCACAGTTGACTCCATTTCAAGTATATCTATTACAAATGTCTGCTAGGCTGCTTTCCAAATTCCTACTCTATATGCACCCTCCAAAGGCAGCATATGCATTATTCTGCCTGAAGCACTTATGTGACATGAACCATTGTACTGCATTCAATACGAAAGTGAAATATCAAGTTTAGCTGTGGAAACTGAAATCCCTTTTCCCTAAGAGAGCTCTGGCTGAAGCACAGTGTAGGGACAGTGCGGGGGTGAAGCCCGTATCGCCATTGACCCGGATGCATTCCTTTCTCATGAATAAAGGCCTTCAGTTTCTCAGGCTGCCACTAGCACTTTTCTCCAAAACATGAAATTACAAAAAAAATTAAATATAGCTTGATGCTGCTGTTAGAAAGAAACTCATAAGTTGTGTCTGTTTCTCCAAAGCTTAAACAAAGTGAAGAGAACTGCATGTAGAGTCACTGGTAATTAAGTAAGGCAAGAGGCATTTTAGGGATGAATTCATATGGTATGTTGTTAAAATTTTAAGCACTAATTAAGCAGCTTTACAGTAATAGTTCTCACTTGAGTTTATGTAGTTTATATTTTATGGTTTGTTTTGTATTTATTTAGAAAGCTGTACGGTAATATTTGCTGTGGTGCAGTGAGCACCCATAAGGACAGCAGTCCTCAAAGGGCGATTTGAAATAGAATGAAAATGATACTGTCTCACACTAGGAAGCTGCTGCTTTCACGCAGTTTCTTATGTCTGTCCTTTATAGTTGCTATGTTGACTGCCAAGATTCGCACTTATGAGGAACATCTTCAGAAGCATCCCAAGGTATCGGTAATCTGAGCCTACAAGTCTGAGACAGCAGCTGCACTGGTTGTTTTCTGAGTTTAGAGCAAAAGGATTTTAACTCTGGGGTATGGGGAGGGTAGAAACTAAATTGGTTTGTAAAATAGCTGTAACTGTTTCCTCATGCCAAGCTAAGAAGTTGCTGGCTCAGTCACAACTGAAATATGGAATATGCTCTTTTTGTTACTGGCTTGGTGGAAATGGCTGGGCAAATACCTTTGAACAGAGTTTAGCTAAATTTTTTCTTGTTGCAGATATGGTTTCATTGCTTAGTTTTCAACATAATTAATGTGAGCACTTCAGCTGTACTCTCACTCTGTTCTGCCTGTGAAAGCGTTTAGCAGACAGGACTGTATTAACATAATGACTAGTTGCCTACCTAAAGTTACTGGGGTTCAAAGCCCAAATGCAAAACATCACAACCTGTAAGCTTATGAACAAGGTATCTTAAAGGTTCCTAATGCAGTTGAAAAAGGTGGGAAATGTATTATTGAAGTATATTTGAAAAAGTTCATAATTATTTGTTACGTATAAAAGCGTGAAGGGTAAACCAGAATAGAATTCAGGTTTAAGGAGGCAGAAGTTCTACCAAATGTTTCAGCAGAAAGCGACCTTTTGAAATTACTTGGATCAAGCCTGCTTCTTACAAGAATTGCTTGTAAAGGATAGGGAGGAGGTTTCTCCCATGACGGATTGCCCTTAATGACATGGTTCAAGTTATGCATGCTCCCTTCCACAGAAAAACCCAAACTGTCAGATGGAGCCAAGTCGCATCTTATTTCCATATTTATTTTCATATTTCATATTTAAATTCTTAACAAAGATAGTGCTTCTGTGCTATTTCTGGAACTATACATTTCAGGACAAGCACAGTTTTTAGCCAGTAGGCCTGCCCTATAGTCTTTTCCTCCTAGCCATCGCAGCTTTTGCCAGCAGAGAGAAGAGTGAAAGGGAGATTTAGGGGAAAAAATGCACCACCTGAAGCTGTATACTAGTTGAAAATTGTCTTTGGGGTTGGAGGAGGAAGGTGAAAATGCAAAACATAAAAAAGCAATTCCAATGAAAAGTAAATTAAATCTTCTCGTAATGACCTAAAGTGCTTGCAATATCTGGAATTGTTCTAAGATACTGTCTTTAATCTGATTCTTTCCTTTTAGCCATGCTCTGTTTCATTTTAAGTAATTTATTGGAATGGAAGTACAATTTATCTGCAATCTAGTGAACATTAAGTCCTTTGCAGGATAAAAATAACCGTCGTCGCATGCTGATGGATGTGGATCGCCGGAAGAAACTCCTTGCATATCTTCGCCGTGTCCGCTATGACGTCTTTGAAAACACTTGCAAGCAGTTGAATATCCAGTACACTTTGCCCCCTGCCTACTCCAGAAGGATCACCAAGCGCTGGCTCGCTAAGAAGGCTTTCTGCATCAAGGTATGGGGCAATCAGGAGGAGAAAGCCACAGAGCTGGACTGGAACAAATCTCTGGTAGAAGAGCACAGTTAAGACAATTAGAAAAAGTCAATAGATAAAAATTATTTTAAGCTGTCTTGAATTTGGAGAGGCAGTGATAATATCTGTCAGGTAATACATGCGCTCTGCAAAGAGCTCCCAAAAGACAGTTATGCAGTGGGCAGCAGGGCTCGTGCTGCAGATGTGCTCTGCTTGCGAACGTGGAGTTGTGCTGCTAGGTTGTTCAGAAACGTGTTTGTGCACTGGCTCAGAACAGCCTTTCTTCAAACCCGATTAGAGCAGCTAATACGTGAGATTATTGCGTCTGATGGTGCCTTGGGAACAGGAACGTGGGTATGGCCAGCGCCTGATCTCCTTCGCTCTCCATAAATTGGATATTTTGCTATGTGCAATATCCTTTGGTGTAACTCTAAGTGGAATGAAAAGGCTGGACAGTGCCTTCAATTTATAGCTAGTAAACTTCCACCCACTAAAATTATAACTAAAGGATGGGGCAGGTAGAGCAGAATACCTGAGAATGGTACCGTACAGCCAGGGCTGTTTGGAGTCGCGGAAGGACGAGCGTGGGCAGGAGCGGACGGGACTGGAACGCGCTGGGCGCTTCCCGTCCGCAGCTGCAGGACTCCCGCTCTGTGCGGGGAGCGGGCAGCGTGCGGGATCCTTCTGCCAGCAGCACCCAGCTTTGGCTCTTCCCTTCCCTCACCCTCCTGTGCCCCTCCTGCAGGTTTTTAAGGAGGCGCAGAAGCTGAAAGCACCGGAGAGACTAAAGCAGAGGCAAGAGTGGCGAGCAAGAGCGAGGGCCAGGGCTGAAAAGCAGAAAGAGGCGCAGCAGAGCGAGGGGACCCCTGTGTAGCAGCAGGCTGAGGAGATCCGGTTCTGACTGCGTGTGATGGAGCCAGTCGCTTTATAAAAAAATAAATAACTAAAGGCACCGGGTCCTCTGTCCTTCCGTTTGTGTACGATCTGCGCCACCCGTGAGTACCCAATACACAGAGCGATGCGTTTTGGAGCTTTCCTGCAGGGCTGCTGCCTGGGCTCTCCCCTGCACAGCTCGTTCTCTGTGTGCAGTGTGTGCGTGCAGATGGGGTGTGCCTGGGTACGTGCGGCATGCTTGTGCAGGCACAGTGTGCGTGTGCACACGTGTGCAGGGTGCTTGTGCGCATAGCGTGCTTGTGCATGTGTGGTGTGTGCGCGGGCTGGGTGTGTACTGTGCTTGTGCACATGCAGGGCAGTTGCACGTGCACAGTGCTTGGTCATGCGCGGTGTGTGCCTGTGTGTGCACAGTGGGTGTGTGTGCACAGTGGGGGTGTATGGGCTGGGTGTGCACTGTGCTTGTGCACATGCAGGGTGGTTGCGCATGCAGAGTGCTTGGTCACGTGTGGTGTGTGCACAGTGGGTGCGTGTGCACAGTGGGTGTGCGCGGGCTGGGTGTGCACAGTGCTTGTGCACATGCAGGGCGGTTGCACGTGCACAGCGCTTGGTCACGCGCGGCGCGTGCCTGTGCACCCCCGTGCAAACTGCAAGTGTAGTGTGCGTGTGCGCATGCGCGGCTGCTCTTGCGCGCGCGCAGGGGCGGGGCTTGCACGCGCGGCGGTGCCCCGCCCCTCCCCGCCCTGCCAAGACGGCGCCTCCTGATTGGCCCCCGGGCGCGGCCGGCTGCCGGGCAACGGCGGCGGCGGCAGTGGCGGCGGCGGGCGCGGGGTGGCGGGTGCCGCTGCCCGCTGCCGCGGCGCCATGTCGGCGCGGACGCTGCCGCTGCTGTTCCTCAACCTGGGCGGGGAGATGCTCTACATCCTGGACCAGCGCCTGCGCGCCCAGAGCATCCCCGGCGAGAAGGCCCGCAAAGGTGAGGCGCGGGGCCGCGCCGCGCCGGGCGGCCGTGAGGGACCGGCGGCACCGTCTCCCGCCGGGCCGCGCAGGGAAACGGGCGCAGCGGCCAGGCAGAGGGCCCTGCCGCGGCGCCGTCGCACCACGAAGCCCCTCCTGCTCCGCCTCGGGGCTCTCCCACCGCCCTGCGCTTGTTTTTGCGGCAGGACCGCCGGGCCCGCGGTCAGGGCCGGTAGCGCTGCCGCCGCAGCCTGCGCAGCGACCTGCCCGGGGGCGCCGCAAGGGGAGGCGGCTGCGGCAGGACGCGGCTGCGTCGCCCCGTGCAGCGAAACCTGGTGTCACTGCAGGAGAGGGAAACTTGCCTTGCAGCAGCGCGGGGGGAAGCGAAGTGCCTGTGTCCCGGCTCTCGGGGAGTCGTGCCGCTTTCACGGCCCCGTTTTCATCGCTTTGGTGCCCGTGTTTTCATGGCTTCGATTCAGGCCGTCTTTGCTCCTGGTTAACCCGAAGCAAAGCCAAGGAAAGTGGGCGTTAAATAGCAAATTTGAGATRGTCTCCAAAAACACGAAGATGGATATTTAGATAACTACTAATGATAGTTACTTTACAATAGGGAGTTAAGTTCTGTTTACTTTATTTCTCTGTCAGAAGGTGCATTTGCACCGTTACTTAGGGACCGGTTCTTACAGGGTTTTGCTAACATAACACTCAGTTTCTATGCTGCCGCAGAGAGATATGTTGTTCATTAATAAACTGTGAGCAGGTGGTCACTTTTTGGTGATGATTCTCTCATGAGATAGGGGAACAAATCTGGATATACTTACTGTAGTGTTATTGGAAGGATACTTCAAAGGTAATAGAACTTCATGGTGTCTGTTGTCTAAGGTCTTGGCCACGTAATTCCCTTACCATAGTTTAACACCTGAATCACAGTAGCTGATGACGTGCTTTTCTTGATGTAAATTTGAAGTAAAACCTTTTGAGTTAAACACCTTTCATGAAGTTTCTTCAGCAATGACTGCTTGAAGCTACTAATGCAGCTTTTATTCACCTCTTCAAGAAAATCATCGTTGTGCCGTATAAGCTAAAGATTGGTAAACTTGCTCAAAAAGTGTGAACAGCTGCCTGTAGCTGGAAAAAACCAGTAACTTGTGAAGTGTGTACCAATACAACAGAAACTGAAGTAAATGTCAGTATTTCTGTACTTGTTTCAGAGGTTGATGCTTCAGGAATCTACTTTTGGAACCAAAGTAACTCAAAGCTTGATCTTCTCAATCCAAATCCTGAACTGTTTCAGGAAGACTAGTTTTTTCTTCTTTGCAGACAGGAGTGGTTTCTTTTCCTTTTCTTCTCCTTTGTTTTTTGTTTTGTTTTGTTTTKTTTTGTTTTAAGGCCTGTAAGGAAAAAACATGCACAATTAAGAAAGCTTTCAAGTAAAATGAAGATGGCTCCTGAGACCCTTCTCCAGCTTTAGTAAAAATCTCTGTCTGTCTAGCATTTTGTCAAAGCCATCCTAAAAGTAGATCYCTTTTTTTCATATGCGTGCACAAAAAATCCAGCCTTAAAGCTAAGCACCTCTCTGTTTAGCACTTTTAAATTAAAACAGCTTTGCATTTAAAAACTCTTTTTGCTTCCTGACATGTTATGGGGAATGCAGTTCAGAAAGCTTTAATATTCTGTAATAACAATCAGGTCAATATTAACTCAGTACTGAAGAGGTTGTTAAATTTTTTTCTTGTTATCTATCCAATATGACAAAAAGAGCTAAACAGYAGTAAAGGTTTTATTACAGCAGTGCAGTTTTTAATTCTTCATGTTACGTCTTAAGAAAATGATCTGGCAGTTTACTTGCTGTGCTGCTATTCATATAATTCTAAGATTATAGCTTAAATTAAATTACTTACATATTCTGGAATATCTCCACAGGACAATTAGATCTGTACTAGTTTATCCATACATGTATTCCGTTGTTCAAAAATTTGGCTGTTATTTTTACCAAGGTGTGCTTTCATCTACATTGAGGTGTCAATTCTTAAAACTGTTCCCTCAAATATTGTTCACATACAAGTGAACAGTGAATGTGATTGTGCAGAAAACTTTCCAAGCTAGATGCAAAACATACTAAGCATCTATCGGGGGTACAATATTAGCTCTACTGAAGCAATAAGATTTTTTTCCAAGGGGAGGGCAGGGTTTCATCTTTTGTGTTTTCATTGAAAGATGTCAAATAACAGTTCTTTCTTGTTAAGCACTGAATGCTGATAAGAAAAACAATGCCCCTTAGTTAGATGTTTTTTCGGTTTCTTTCTTTTATTCTCCTTGAAACTATTGTTCTTACTTCTTGAACCACTGTTTTTGTTTTATATGCTTCGTGTAGATGAATGGACAGATGTGGACAGGAAACGAGGTACTGTAATCTTTTAGCTGCATGCAGTAGACAAACGCAAATACATGCACACACATGAGGCTCATTGTACATGAACACACTGTATGCTGTTTCTGCAGCCTTCTAATGATAGCGTCAAAGATGGCTAATATTCTTCACCYGTTTATTCTTTAAAATGCACTTTAGTAGCTTTTTGATCTTCAGAAAAAAAAGAAAAAAACTCTAAATCATGTGGCTTCTAGAATAACCTCTTTGTTAATTTAATCAAGACAATACATGTAAATAGGTCATAACTTACTATCAGAGTGGTCTTTCTAGCCAAAATGGTATTAACATCAAGTGAATACAAGCATATAATTGTGTAGGGAGCACTGTGAATGTTGTTTCTTGCTTAAATGCAGTAATATAAGGTATGCTGCATTTCTCTAAGGGTATTTCTAATTGAGTGTTTAGGGTTTTGACAGGTGAACTCCAGGGAAGTTTTAAGACACTGCTGTCCTGGCTGCTTACCCATCTCTCTGCCACTGGTCACCACCCTTGCAGCAGAGTGATCACAAAAGAGCGGGTGCCCACACTTCAGCTGTGCTCATCAGCATGGCCTCTTGCCTTAAATTGTTGGTGTAGGTGGGTTTGAGCTAAGACGTCAGATTTTTCAGTGGAATAGCTAAGGTAAGAGTATGCATTTCTTTCTAGTCTCTACTATGAAACGGTAACCTCTAGCAAAGAGGTGTGGTAAGTGGCTGCATGAGGGAATAAATCTCTTAAACTTCCACAGGATTTTTGCTAGGTGAACTTGAGTAGAACTTAGTGTCTCTTTGAGCAGCTTTCTTTTAAGTGAGATTGGGGTTACGATTCATATTTTTCAAAACGAGTCTTTTGCAGTTTTTAAATATTTACTGAAGGTAAATAGTGATATCCTGGCGTTTGCCCTGCCCTTTTTCTGTTACTATTATTTGTTAGTTCCAAGAATACATTCTTCCACCATTTGATATCTCAGAAGTTTAAAAGATTCCATAGCCGCCTATTTTAGCACATCCAAAATGACAATAAGCCACTCTGCCACATTTAGATGGTAAAGACACAGTACAGATTTCATGTTGACCAGTCAGCTTCTCTTGTGAGAGAAAAAAAGTGCATGTCTTTGAAAACTGCTCCTAAAAACCATGATCTCAAAAAGTTACTATAAAGTAACCACATGATTCTGTGGTGGATAAAACCATGCTGATTAGGCTTTGCCTGCCTTTGACTTTGGTATGAACTATTTTTATATTAAATGTTTAACATAACAACTAAATAAAGTAAAGACATGGTGAAAGCATGAAAAATATAATGAGAGACTCTGAAACCTGAAGCAGTAATTAGTTATTTTAATTCTGAGAGTGCAGTATGAATGTGTACATACTTGTTTTTTGCAGATGGGGTCAATTGCAATTATGGCTGTCAGCGATTCAGAATAAGCTTGGGCTTTTATTTCACATAGAAACCCACTGCAAGTAGAATGTGCAACTGTTTCAGACTTTTAACATTCCCTTTGCTGCCTTGATTGTAATCTGAGAAGCATGAGCATAATCCAGGCATAAAGACTCCCGACCCATGCCATGCCTATGAGCCATGTTATGTCCCAGTGCATTAGAAGTCGGAATGTGTATGTCATCAGTGACATGACACATGTAGGCAAAAACCACTGTAAGTCCTTAGCTTCTCTTTTGTCCATCGCATTGTATGTACTTGGATCCCCTCTCTTCATCCCGGTTGATAAAATCCCTCTCTGCTAAATTGCTTTTATGCTATGTTGCTTGGCGTGCCATTATCCCTGAGCTAACACTCCTTTCTTTGTTATCTTCCGTTGTTAGAATGGAGTAAATATTTCCTTGGGGATTACCTATGCTCTTAAGATCTGTTTGCTGTGTCATCATCAGACAACTGAAGAATATTTTTCTTGATAGCAGTATAAGGCAAACTTTCATATTTTTGTCATAATTGATTACATTAAAAAAGMAATATGTACTAATATATTGCATTTGATTTTCTCCACTCCTGTTTGCATGCTGTCTGCTATACTAATGTTCAGTATACTTCAACAAAGTGAGAATCTGTGCCTCAGACTGAGAGCAAGTAGAAATTGTTTTATGGACGGTGTATTTTGAAAGAAGCGAGGAAGAGGAGGGKTTTTTTCCATTTGTAATTAGGTGTATTTGTATCCGTACTGCTCAGGAACTGAGCTGAGCTGAGACCTCGTTGAATGGTTTGGGGTACCTGCGAGAGGAAGTGATGAGCCATGTTATGTTACAATGCCCTAGAAGTTGAAACGTGTACGTCACCAGTGACATGACACATGTAGGAGAGAACCTGTAAACACCAGCTTTAAGCGAGGAGAGGGAGAATTGCCTCAGAAGGTGATTGCCCTGTGGAAAACTGAACTGTCAGTATCCAGGTTCCCAGTGTCTAGGACATAGCTAGCAATATCCCCTAGGGAGTTAATCATCTAAGAAAAGATGAAGTGCCTGCTACATTACCTTTCTTTGGGCTGTTCATGTAGCTTCAGTACCACAATTGTGAAAAGCCAGGTATCTAAAACCATCAGTAAATAATCATAACAGTATTTCACATGGCTAATTCCCACTAAGCATATGTTCGCTCTTGTTTTTATTACTGACCTGAGATTTTTGTAATCCTTAAGAATTAGCTAGCATTAYGAACTTCAGTAACAGTCATCTGTGTAGGGAGATTCATCCTTGTACAATAATCTGTGTTAACTGCATTGTAAATTCTTACTCAATATTTCTTCAGTAGAGAAATGTTTGTTTATGATAACTCTGTAGAATGTATCAGGCACTCGATAGAGAAAATATCAAATCCAGCACAAAATCTAGGAAGCTGTATCTGCTYGAATCACTGCAAAATGTTTTCTATCTTATTTTTGTTAAAGTTTGGTAACTAGAGCATAGCCCTCATATTCAGTACTGCCGATCTTTACATATTCTTGAATAAGTCACATAACAATTTGTGTCTACATTTACATATACAAAATCAAGGACTATTAAGGAAGTTTATGTAGAGTTGTAAGCCTTTGAACTGCTCTAGCATCCTCAGATGTTACTGTGTAAGAGCCCTGGATTGCCTTCCACAGATCCCAGTGATAGAAATGCTTCCTTAAATACTTGTCAGTCTTAATCTGTTTAACACAAATACTTCAAGGAGCCTTAAATAATTCAAGAGGCTTCTGTTTAGAAGGAAAAAATAGACTAATAGTGTCAGTGGTTGAAAAGAGAAGAGGAAGAGTCAGCTAGCTGCAGTTTGTAAAAATCTAGAGCTGATGCAAAACAGTCGTCTTGGGAAGCAGAACTTAAGCTCTTATAGATGCATACTGGAGTAGCCTACAAACAAAACTCCATAAAAAGGGGAAAGTGCTAGCCATTGCTGTAAAAACAAGGCAACAAAAACAGTCTTATTCCCATTGGAAAATAGGGTTTGTTGTCTACATCCCGAATAACAGTCCTGCCTCTGGGGACAGCCAGCAGAGATCGTGCTGCTGGCTTAGACCAATGTTGGACTGGCTGAAAAATGTTGAAATTAGTGATGTTTTTCCTTCTTTTTTTCTTTTATGACTATGTGCATGCTTTGCACAGGTAAGTCTTCATGTGAATCCTCACAGCTGTCATTGTCCCAAGTTCTCAATGTGAAATGAAATAGATGATTGCTCTATTTCTGAAAAAAAAAAAAAAGGAAAAAACAGATTCTTTGTCTTTACAGTTATGAATGACATCATCACAACTATGTTCAATAAAAAATTTATGGAAGAGCTGTTTAAACCACAGGAACTGTATTCCAAGAAAGCTCTGAGAACAGTGTACGACCGGCTAGCTCATGCTTCAATCATGAGACTGAATCAGGCAAGCATGGATAAGGTAAAAAGACTATCTTTCTGGTTCTGACTATAATATACTATACTATACTTTCTTAAATGCTTCTGTTCACAAGTTCTTGATAATTTGTAGGTGGCTTTACATAGCTGTAATTTTTGAGGTATTTTATAACAAACCTTTTTCCATTTGTTTTCTTTGTAAAAATGGTTCTAAGCCTAGAAAGCTACAGGGAAGTCCACGATACCAGATATTTCAGTACCTCAACTCAAAACTCCGTATTTATGCTTTAATATCTAAATGTTTAATTTTAAGAGATTCAGTAAGCATTCTTTGAATTTATTAGAATTTTTATATAAAAAACCTATACGTATGTTTGTATATATAAACATATGTATATTTCTGTATTGACATCCACAGTTTTGCAGTTGCAGGTGTTTGAATTTGTGCCTGCAAACAATGTATCTGGCTGTCCATTTTCAAAAATCTGTAGGAACTTAATTACCTGTGAGACCTCTGCCACTGTGTCAGATGTTTCTGAAATTGGCAGTAGTTTTAATGGCTCCCAGAGAGACCAACAGAAGGGCGGACAATGTGATTGCATAGGTCTGGTTTTCTTAGGAGACCAAGCTAAAATGATTCTTCTTACCATGGCCAGGTGCTAGCATAAGTGTCTAAGTCCTTTTCTGCATCAGCATGAAATTAATCTAAGTGACATTGCCATCCGTGTAGTGGTATAACCAAAATTTCACCTGTGTTACTTTGCAGCTGTATGACCTTATGACTATGGCCTTCAAATACCAAGTTCTCCTGTGTCCTCGACCCAAGGACCTACTGCTAGTCACTTTCAATCATCTGGACGCTATCAAAGATTTCATACGAGACGCCCCTAGCATTCTCAACCAGGTGGATGAGACATTCCGGCAGCTGATTGAGGTAAGAATCCTTAGTTAAATGGTGGAGSCACTGGTATTCAGGACTTTTCCAGGCTAGTTCTAGAGGTTGAATACCACATCAGTAGGTGCCATACCAAGTGTGGAATTTGTCTCAACCTCAGAGAACCATCCAAATAATCTTTCTCTGTTTTGAAGCTCAGGGAAACAAATTGGCCTCTTAGTTAATAGCATTTTCTAATGTAACTGCTGAATTCTTTGGACAAAGAATAAGAGTATCTCAGTGAAAGGGAACTGGTTGCATAAACTGTTAAAAGTGCTGAGAAGTCATGAAATGTGTCCCAAGTGCTTCTGGAGATGGAGATGTCTATAGTTCAATTGGTTTTTTCCTACTGGCCCATTTTAAATCAATACATTTAACACATTTAACCTGACCAAAGTTTCCACTGACTTAAGCAGAAATTAAATTGGGCTCTTAGTCACCGGTAATAACTACTGATAATGACCAGCAATGCCCTTAACATTATTTCTTCTTCTCCTGACATACACATACCGTTTTTGGCCAGCAGTATTCTGATTTACTTGTTTCTACCTTTAACTGGATTGGACACAGTGCACTTGCAAAACCTTACATTATGGTTTTTCTCTTTTAGATGTACGGCTCGCTCTCTGATGGTGAATTTCAACTGATCAGGCAAACGCTCCTCATTTTTTTTCAAGACATGCACATAAGGGTAAGAGCCCAATATAACTAGTCGGTAAAAACAGAAGGGAGTTTGATTCTGTGGCCAGAATATGAAGGTATCTTGTTATATTTACGTTACAAGCTTGGTTTTGTTACTTATGCTTTTCAGTCATCTTCATATGCTTGTGATGTTCATCTTCAAAATTTCACAAATTGAGCATATCTACTACAATGGTACCCAATAATTCTAAAATGTTACGGAAAAATTACCCCTAATCACCTGTTTTCCAAAGGTGACTACTTAGACTGATTTCTGATTCAGTCTTTCTTTAGTTTGTGCTTACAAATTTGAAGGAGTATTTACTGGTCTGGATTCACTTGTTGATAAGCATGTTTTTCTTTTTAATAGAAGCTTGATATGAAACTGAGAATCTGAGGCTTAAGTCAGGGATTTGGACATTCTCTAAGTGAATGGATCATATTAAAATGCATAAACACTACACTTTGTTTGTTTTTTTAATGTTAGATCATTATGCCCATCCTCTGGACCACAATTATGCATTAGTGGCTTTGGCCTGTATTGTAGTCTTTATATACATCAAAATCTCTAGGAAACCAATCCCTGTCTAGTCAGGAAAGCTGCAAGGTCAGACTTCAGAGAACTCAGATCAGAAGATATTTAACTGATGTTCTTGTGGGTGGAATATTCTTTTGCAGGTCTCCATCTTTCTGAAGGATAAAGTACAAAACTCCAATGGCCGCTTTGTGCTGCCAATATCAGGCCCTGTTCCATGGGGTACAGAAATTCCAGGACTCATCAGGTAAGTTTTGAACCATTGTTTATAATGTTTGTAGTGCCTCGCATGCATGGCTGCTCACAAAGGAACAGTCAGTCCCAGACGTCTAATAGGACATAGACTCAGGCTTAGACTGTTACGGTGCATGGATATCTGAATCTCTAATAAATGTTATTTATAGGGCAGGATCTGGGACTAAGTCACCCAGCAATGAAACATTAAGCATGTTTTTGTCATCCCCTGTTCCAGAAACTTAGCTGTTATTTATGCTTTAAAATGGGCTCCTATCAATTTACAGAATAGAGGTTTTTTCCCCTTTCTTGTACAGCAAGCAAAGCAAATCAGTACTGAAATGTACTACTAAATATGTTTCAATAATGGCTTGTTTTTAAGGATGTTTAATCACAATGGAGATGAAGTTAAAAGAACTGAATTCACCACTGATGGAAATTATGTTATTCCACAAAGGGAAGGATCTTTTGATCTTTATGGAGACAGAGTCCTTAAACTTGGAACAAATATGTAAGTTATTTTTGTCCTACATAGAAATGTGAAAGTAAATGGTGATGATCATATGCTTGTCCAGAAGGACGGCATCAGCCTTGTTTAGTTATTTTTGCCTCTTTCACTATTATCAGCTTGACTCATTCACAGAGTGATCTCCTGAAACAAAACATACCTAGCAACAGATGTGTATAAATAAAGAAAGAGCCAAAGTTTAATTCATGTCTACAGTAGAGCTGAGTAAAGAGTATTTTCATCTGGTACTGCATATTCTCTGARATATGATTTCATTTTAACTGCATTCAAGGAATGCTTTTTTTTTTCCTGTGTTTGTATGATGTAATTTTTCCATTCACAGAGCAAGAGACAGCAGTGTTCTTTCTTCCAGTTTTGTCACTTCGACATTTTAATGCATCAGTATTCCATAAAACTGAATCAGAACTTCTCATTTTAGTTATTTGTCTTCAGAAAAATACTGCTAAACCATATTCAGATCCTGTGCTGCTCCATTCTATTAGGGTATCGCATACAGGTAACGGAGTGCTCTTGCTCGTGTGTTTTCTCATTAGGTACAGTGTTAGCCGGCCAGTAGAGACACACATGGCAGGATCATCCAAAAGCTTGGCATCCCACGCAAAGGTCAGTGTTCTTCCGTTCCTTTCACTCATTAAATTCTTGACCTCAGCTGTAGTTCGTGTCAGCGTATCCCACAGTCTGTTCACGCAGGGGTGGGAGTATTTCCTTTGATTAGTTTCACCACATTCATCAGATTTTACATTCTGCTTACCCTGTCTCTTAATGGATGGGGATACTAAATGAAACACCTACATCCATCTTCTCCAAAACATTTACTATACAATTGTACAATTTTCCCCTTTATTCATCTCCTTTCTCAAGTAAACAATAACAATCTTTTTAGTCTACCCTTACGGGATAACTTCAGAAAAAAACTGCTTTGTTTTCCTTCCTGAGCCTCATCCAATTCTCCAAGATTCCTTTTGAGCCGGGGGAGAGGCACATTTTCCTAAAGTAGCTTACATAGAGGCTTATGTAATGGCAAGCTGAAATCTCGTTTCCTATCTTAATCTCTTCAGAAAACAGGAAACTGCTTTTACAGATTTCTCAGCTGTTTGATTTAGCTGGAAAATTATTTTGTCCTTGGTCTGTAAATTCAACCAACCATTTTAAATGTGTAACTGATAATTATGACTTACTTGCGCTACCTTTACCATTAAAAATACAGAAATGTATTTACATCRCTTTGAAAAATATTTCTGTAATATGAGAAATTAGCAAAACTACTGCAGTCCTCATTTTCTTGTTAATCTGACCAATTTACCCATTACTGTTTTCTACAGGAGAATATAGCCCCTAATCCTCTTGCTAAAGAAGAAATGAACTTTTTGGCCAGGCTAATAGGAGGCCTGGAGATCAAGAAACCCGGTGGCAGTGAGACAGGATTTCGACTAAATTTGTTCACAACAGACGAGGAGGAAGAGTATGCTTGAGTTGTGCTTGCTTGGGGTTTGTGATTTAGTGCCATATGGACAGTCCTGCAGACTGAAGCTGACCCTTAACAGTGTTAGGGACAGAATAAGCAGTCTTTGTGGCATCTCTGTATCCTGGCCCAGATGGAGTCTCTGCAGGAACACAGAGAGGAGCAGTTTCCCTAGCTTGACCTTTTTATTGGGACTTCCAGCAAGGAGACCCACTTGCATTACTGGCGTTTCACTTGGGATGCAAGCTCTTGTCCTTGGGACTGCTTGTCCCYTCAAGCGGGACTGGCAGATCACCAGTCTGTGACCATCTGTGCTGAGGTCCTGTCACACAGAACCGAAACAACCCACATCCCTTCAGCCCCTTTAGCTCTCCCATCCCCCAGGTACATATATATTCAGGAGGTAAGTATGTATCTTAACAATTGATCAAAGGTGATAAGCCCAACAGGCTTGAATACCTTAGCCTCCCCCTAGCAGGGAGCAAAAGGGTAATGAGACATTTCATTATTTGATTTCTGCAGAATGTGTTTATCTACTTTCATTCGCAACTAAAGAGGTACTCCCCCTCTTCTACAGCTAGCGTAAGAAATCCAAGATGGGGATAAGACTGCAAACTGGGATTAATACATTAATTTGCCTAGTAAAAATAGCGAAGTTGTCTAAACTTCATGTCAACCGGAGCCTCATGAATCTGATTCTGTTTTCATCATTTACTTGTATGTCATTATGAGATTAAGCACTCTTTTTCRTATTTTCAATCAAGGCACGCAGCATTGACGAGACCAGAGGAGTTATCTTACAAAGTCATCAACATAGAAGCCACTCAGGTATGTACAGTGTATTTCAGATCTTTGATCCTATTCATTCTTTCCTTGCTACGAACTGAGTTTCACCTGTAGCAGTGACTTAGAAATATATACATGTATTGTTTTCAGATTCAGTTAAGCTCGTAATAAGTGCTGGAAATATAGTCTGCTAAGTCTGTAGGTTTAGTAAGTAGTAATAGAACTTGAAATATTTGAATATTTCAAATGTTTGAAACGTTCTTGTAAGTTTTAAGGCTATATGGACTAGAGAACGCATACTGGGTCATTGCCCCGTTTGCTGTTACAGCCTAATGCCTGTCAACACCTAAAACACCTCCTTAATTGTAACAGGCAATCTGTGAGTAAGGTTCCGGCACCRCGGTAGCTTTGCAGGGAGGAATCCCAGGCGGTGTCGGGGGACAGGCTGGAGCCCCCCAGCCCGGGAGGGGCAGTTGCAGTGTAACTGGGCGCAGCTCCTGCAGCGGGCGCAGGCTGAGGCCGTGTCTCCGCGCAGGACCCGGGGCGGCAGGAGCAGCTGGCCCGCATCCTGGGGGAGCTGGAGGTGCCGGAGCAGCGCCCGGCCGGCACGGCCAAGGGCGAGGACCTGCTGGCGCTCATGGACGGGCTCTGACCGCGCGGCACCGCGAACCATTAAACGCGCTGATCCCAGCCTGGCACCGAGCGAGCGTCCGGGGCGAGCGGCGGGCGGGCGGCTCCGGGGCCGGGCGGTGCGCGGGG